>JAVLUX010000040.1:1820000-1842500 GCA_032164185.1 Moxostoma hubbsi
ATGAGGGACACAAGTCATATCTAGAGACCAGAATACAAGTGGGCAATTGCCCACAACACCCTGGCAACCACATAGCAACACTAAAAAAACATCCCAAATACTTGATCAGTTTTTCAGGTATGACTTCATGTTCTGGTTCTGAGAAAAGCAAATAGACCTGCGTAACTTATTTTGTTAACCGCTCTCGCTTATGGGGCTTTTCCACTGCACGGTACAGCTCGACTCTGCCCGTTTTTTGGGGGGTTTTCCGCTGTGGATAGTATCTGGTAACTGGTAGTTTTTGAGTATCACCTCGGTCGAGGTTCCAAGTGAGCTGAGCCGATACTAAATGTGATGTCATAACCCAGCAGATCACTGATTGGTCAGAGAGAATCGTCACTACCAGCGTCACTGGATTTGCGACCCGCTAGTTTTAAAGTTAGCAACAGCGATAGCAGTATCATTTGTTCACACAACTTTCGAATTTTGAAAAAAAAAATGGCTGTGTGCAAAACCACTCCGTGGTCTATAAACGAGGTGCAGACGGTCCTCTTGTTAGCGATGCCTACAATGCTAAAATACAGTCCATTGCAACAAACTCGGTTTCGAGTACGGGTCAGGTTCAGGCTTAATTTTAAGGCCTGTGCAAACCTCTATTAGAGATATGAACAGACCAGCACACAGAATGAGCGATGTTGTACATTTTAACTAAACTAAAGCGGACCAAGGACATGGCCCTGCGGCACGCCGCCAGCAGGAGGGGTACACACTTGCCTTAAACGACCTGAAAGTGTCTATCTACCTTTCAAAATGTCTTTCGTTAGTATATCCCAAGAGTATCGCCACTAAACTAACATGCTGAGACATCAAACTACTGCGACTGAATCCCATAGAACACCAAAGAAATACAGAACCAATGTAAGACAGCATACACAGACGACTTTAAAGTACTCTTCACCTCACAGTACAATGCAGTTCCTCTGTGTTACTTGTCTCTGTTGAGATTAAGGGGGAAACGTTGATTGGGGAAAGCTGCCAACAAACTCATCAGCCTGTCCGCCTGTGCCGACTACCAATTTATATTTCCTCCGTTTCACAGAAAACTCCTCACGCTCGAGAGCATTATTCGAGAGAAGCCAATTACAGATACGCAGGTTTTGATTTATCTACAAACAGCCACCTAATGAGTTCTGTTCCACCTGCCTTGCACTTCTAGTCAATGCCTTTCCACTCACAAAGAAAGAGAATATCAATACCAGCCCGAGTCGACCCAAGCGTGAGACCCACCTGTGTTATCGACTCCTAATTAACATCTTTCACAGGCATCTATTATGCACCGGCTTCAATAAGCACAGTTCAACAAGAACGATTAGAGTAAAAATGTGGCAGCTATAGTTCTGGGATGGTATTGTGCTGTTGTTGTCTTGTAATAGTGCTTTTGTTAGGGATGTTGTTCTTTTCAAACGTTGTAGAGACCCTTTTCTCGAAAATACCCTTGATCTGATAACCCTGAAAACGCCTCCAGACTCTAAAACACATATTGACTCCAAATTGCCAACAGTTAGAGTTTCTGTCTGAGACGTGATGATTGTGCATGATATAAAATACAATAAGATATATGGGCTCGGTTGTAGCCATTAAAAATGCATTGATTGTATAAAGTGGAGGTGTCATAACAGATGGAGGGAGAGCTGAGAGTGAACGTTGACAGGTTTCATCTATTGTAGCGTACCGTTATACGTTTCCAATATCCACGTGCGAACTTCGAGGGCAGCGGTGAGGGAGAATTGGGTGTTTAAACAATATTCCTGGATACAGACTTGTTGTTATTTCTGCTGAGTGCTGCTCTTCCGCTTGACTCTGTGAGGAAAAACTTCTAATCAGTCTTTAGGGAGCGCCGGATGTGGACACGGCAGTGAGGTGAAGTTAATGATGTACCGCGACAGCACAACAACACGCTAAGGGACGCAGAACTCACCGCAGCTTGCAAGTCAAAGCACTAAAAATGAGACCTGAATCTCGAGGGAATATTCTCGTTTCTTAATTCTCACACTTCGTCTACACGCTACAATACATTCAGATACCAGGAACAATAACGGCTTTGGCGAAACTTCTCAACTGGGTCTGCTTCACACAACCTGTCCATGTTGATGTCATCACAATTTTTTGCATTGCTTTATGTTCTTATGTTCTTATTTTGTTCTTACCTCTGTTCAGCGTGATGTACGGACAGTATAACTCCAGAGTTGAGTTTCTCTTGCTTGAGCGTCAGTGCGATGGTGAACTCGCTCTTCCCGCGCAGTTTCTGCAGCATGCGGCCTGCGGCATCGTCGGGGACTCTCACGCTACGGGACGCACCTGCCGAGAGAGCATTCAGAAGACTTCACACAGACACCTCGACAATCACACAACATGAGCTCAGACAGAGTCAGTGTAAAGGGGTTCGTTGTGGGGTAGGAGGAGGAAACGGGAAATGTGGGGCTTCAACTCAAAAGGTACATTTAATCAGGTAACACTCAAAAATAATGCAAGTTCGGTGGTTGAAGCGTGACTCTCTCTCCTCGCCTCTGGCATGGTTTCTCCTTATATCGCTCTCCCCAGTGTTTACTGCAATCAGAAACAGGTGTTTGACATGATAGCGCTCAGGTGTGCGCACCCTTACCTCTTTAAGAAATAGACATTAGGAAACAAGATGTGGGCGTGTCCTGGGTAGCTCTGTGGAAAAGACGCTGGCTACCCCCCCTGGAGTCGTGAGTTTGAATCCAGGGCGTGCTGAGTGACTCCAGCCGGGTCTCCTTAGCAACCAAATTGGCCCAGTTGCTAGGGAGGGTAGAGTCACATGGGGTAACCTCCTCGTGGTGGTGATTCTCGCTCTCAATGGGGCGTGTGGTGAGTGACTCCAGTCGGATCTCCTTAGCAACCAAATTGGCCCGGTTGCTAGGGAGGGTAGAGTCACATGAGGTAACCAAATTGGCCCGGTTGCTAGGCAGGGTAGAGTCACATGGGGTAACCTCCTCGTGGTGGTGATTAGTGGTTCTTGCTCTCAATGGGGCGTGTGGTGAGTGACTCCAGTTAGGTCTCCTTAGCAACCAAATTGGCCCGGTTGCTAGGGAGGGTAGAGTCACATGAGGTAACCAAATTGGCCCGGTTGCTAGGCAGGGTAGAGTCACATGGGGTAACCTCCTCGTGGTGGTGATTAGTGGTTCTCGCTCTCAATGGGGTGTGTGACTCCAGTCAGGTCTCCTTAGCAACCAAATTGGGCCGGTTGCTAGGGAGGGTAGAGTCACATGGGGTAACCAAATTGTCCCGGTTGCTAGGGAGGGTAGAGTCACATGGGGTAACCTCCTCGTTGTCGCTATAACGTGGTTCTCGCTCTCGGTGGGGCGTGTGGTGAGTTGTGCATGGATGCGCAGCATCTGAGACCATCAATCCGCGCATCTTATCTCGTGACTTGTTGAGCGCATTACCGCGGAGACATGGCACGTGTGGAGGCTTCACGCTATTCTCCGCGGTAACGTGCTCAACGTTGTCAATGATACGAGATACGAGAGGTCTCAGACGCAGAGACAACTGCGATTCGTCCTCCACCACCCGGACTGAGGCGAGTCACTACGCCACCACGAGGACTTAGAGCACATTGGGAATTGGGCGTTCCAAATTGGGAGAAAAATGGGAGAAACAAACAAGATGTAAACCATCGTAGACACACTCTTGTACGATTATTCCTATGAGGCGCTATCAAAGTAGCACTAAATTAAAAAAGTCCAGAGCTAATTGCTATGTTGCAAACCAGCAACAGAAACCAACATAAACCAGCCTACAGTTGTTTGCTAGTCTTAGCTGGTTCAAGCTGGTTGAGCTGGTCTCCCAGTCTTGCCAAGCTGGTGTTTAACTGGTTTAGCTGGTCTCCAAGTCTGACGATGACAAGAGATAGTTAGCAGAATGTTCACACTGTTCTTTAC
Organism: Moxostoma hubbsi; assembly: GCA_032164185.1. Taxonomy (NCBI): domain Eukaryota; kingdom Metazoa; phylum Chordata; class Actinopteri; order Cypriniformes; family Catostomidae; genus Moxostoma; species Moxostoma hubbsi. The sequence goes on from JAVLUX010000040.1 coordinate 1,823,942, forward strand.
TGTTTAATGTGCACAGATTATTAAACAAATATAATTGGGTGGGTTTAATGCATGATGGTGAGAATATGAAGTCTATTGAAGTCAAGCAGGAAAAGGAAGAGCATGTTTCTTATGCGTGTACAGATCCTCCCAGCAAACAACCTCCTCCTCCTCTGAAACGTGTGTCTGCCACTTTTTAATGGAGGCATCAATAAATGATCAGCTCCCTCAGACGCGATCGCATCAAACGCGCAGCGGCTGCCGGGGGAGCCAGTGACACAGTTACGGGTTTCGGGCCGCGGCGTGTAATGAAGACATGCAAGACAACTTCCGGAGAGAAATATAATCGATCAACTTTGAGCAGCAGAGGGGAAGTCCAATTAACAGTGATGCCAACCAATAACGAGATCTCGCTTCAGACGGGCTTTTAATTAGTCTGTTTTTAGTTCAGTTAAGAACAGCTCTGCTCAGAGTCGGTCCATAAATTATAAATACAGTATATATCATAAATCAATAATACAAATATTAAGGAATTCTCTTTTTGGGGGCTTTCTCAGCAAATGTATAAATATAAATATAAATATAAAATAAATATGAATAAACATACATTTTATGTACTTCATTTGACTAAAGATTTTAACCATCTGACAAGCCTGATATGTAATATATACATACATATAAAAAGGTATATATTTATTATTTTAGTTTGCAATAATAGTAATAAACTTATTATACTGTATATATGCTATATATGTATTATACTGTATATATGCTATATACGTGTATTATACTGTATATATGCTATATATATGTATTATACTGTATATATGCTATATATGTGTATTATACTGTATATATGCTATATATGTGTATTATACTGTATATATGCTATATATATGTGTATTATACTGTATATATGCTATATATATGTGTATTATACTGTATATATGCTATATATATGTGTATTATACTGTATATATGCTATATATATGTGTATTATACTGTATATATGCTATATATATGTGTATTATACTGTATATATGCTATATATATGTGTATTATACTGTATATATGCTATATATGTGTATTATACTGTATATATGCTATATATGTGTATTATACTGTATATATGCTATATATATGTATTATACTGTATATATGCTATATGTGTATTATACTGTATATATGCTATATATGTATTATGCTGTATATATGCTATATATGTGTATTATACTGTATATATGCTATATATATGTATTATACTGTATATATGCTATATGTGTATTATACTGTATATATGCTATATATGTATTATGCTGTATATATGCTATATATGTGTATTATACTGTATATATGCTATATGTGTATTATACTGTATATATGCTATATATGTATTATGCTGTATATATGCTATATACGTGTATTATACTGTATATATGCTATATGTGTATTATACTGTATATATGCTATATATATGTATTATGCTGTATATATGCTATATATGTGTATTATACTGTATATATGCTATATGTGTATTATACTGTATATATGCTATATATGTATTATGCTGTATATATACTATATATGTGTATTATACTGTATATATGCTATATATGTGTATTATACTGTATATATACTATATATGTATTATGCTGTATATATGCTATATATATGTATTATACTGTATATATACTATATATGTATTATGCTGTATATATGCTATATATGTGTATTATACTGTATATATACTATATATGTATTATGCTGTATATATGCTATATATATGTATTATACTGTATATATACTATATACGTGTATTATACTGTATATATGCTATATACGTGTATTATACTGTATATATGCTATATATGTGTATTATACTGTATATATGCTATATATGTATTATGCTGTATATATGCTATATATGTGTATTATACTGTATATATGCTATATATGTATTATGCTGTATATATGCTATATATGTGTATTATACTGTATATATGCTATATATGTATTATGCTGTATATATGCTATATATGTGTATTATGCTGTATATATGCTATATATGTATTATGCTGTATATATGCTATATATATGTATTATACTGTATATATACTATATATGTGTATTATACTGTATGCTATATACGTGTATTATACTGTATATATGCTATATACGTGTATTATACTGTATATATGCTATATACACATATATATATATATATATATATATATATATATATATATATGTGTGTTATACTGTATATATGCTATATATATGTATTATGCAGTATATATGCTATATATATGTATTATACAGTATATGTACTATATATATGTATTATACAGTATATGTACTATATATATGTGTATTATGCTGTATATATGCTATATATATGTATTATGCTGTATATATGCTATATATATGTATTATACTGTATATATACTATATATGTGTATTATACTGTATATATGCTATATACGTGTATTATACTGTATATATGCTATATACGTGTATTATACTGTATATATGCTATATACACATATATATATATATATATATATATATATATATATATATATATGTGTTATACTGTATATATGCTATATATATGTATTATGCAGTATATATGCTATATATATGTATTATACAGTATATGTACTATATATATGTATTATACAGTATATGTACTATATATATGTGTTATACTGTATATATGCTATATATATGTATTATGCTGTATATATACTATATATGTGTATTATACTGTATATATGCTATATATATGTATTATACTGTATATATACTATATATGTGTATTATACTGTATATATGTGTATTATACTGTATATATGCTATATACGTGTATTATACTGTATATATGGTATATACATGTATTATACTGTATATATACTATATACGTGTATTATACTGTATATATGCTCTCTCTCTATATATATATATATATATATATATATATATATATATATATATATATATATATATGTGTGTGTTATACAGTATATGTACTATATATATGTGTTATACTGTATATATGCTATATATATGTATTATACTGTATATATGCTTTATATATGTATTATACTGTATATATGCTATATATATATATATATATATATATATATATATGAGTATTTATGAATAGACCAAGAACAGGCCATCAAAGCATGAACAATCGCGAGCTGATGATTTCATTTGAAGGACTGCAAAGTGGCGTGTTTGAGTCTTGACCATTGCCCTTTAATTCCCAGCAGGACCGTGTGTCCTTTCTGAAAGCCTCTGAACTCTGATTAAAGACAGATCTTTCATTTCTGTGAAGCTTTACAGGCTCTCCACGGGGGTCTTTCATGCTCGGGATATCCTCTGACATCTCCAAACCATGCGTCTCCATAGAAACAGCACTTCCCATGTGACTCCAACTCCTCTGCCACACCCAAACAAGTCGGATGGTCGATGATTTCCTCAGTAGGTCAGTCTCAGTGTGGTTGAATCAATACTTTCGCCGCAGGAGATGCAAGCTGGTCAGATATCGGCAGGGACGTGTGAAGGGCGACCACCTGCTCCCTGCAGCCTGTGTTTTGTGTCACAGAGACTGTTCAGATCTAATGTGAGACACTACGGCGAGCAGAGGTAAATCTTTAAAGTGATTTAGTGCTGTTTTTCAGAGCGGCAGGGAGAGATCTGAGCTGTCCTCGAAACCAACGACAGCTGTCTTGCTGCGCAGTCAGTCAATCAGCAGAAGGAATAGTTCACCCGAAAAGCCAGTAGTTGCCAGTAGTTACTCACTCACATGTCATACTATAGCTATGTCCACACTAATCCGTTTTCTTGTTTGAGTTCCAGAACATCATAGTTTTCCAAAGAATGTGTTAATGGATTTTCAAAACATTTTCGGTTGGAGGAAAACACTGTTCTAGTGTTCACGAGAGGTGTAAACGTAGTCAAATCAATGCCTTTTTAAAAGCAAACATATCAATGATGTATCAGTGACATCATTTAGTCAACAAAACATGTTTTTGATGACTATAATATGCAGAATGACAAAATAAATGTCAAACTGTAACAGACCACACATTAAACAAATATTCACACATTTATAAAAATATCATATAGAAACATTTTTAGTGCATTTTAAATATCTTACAAAATATTTTTCATGATGCGTTGAACGAGCAAACAACTATTGAATGAACAAACTAACGAACGAACGAAAAACATGATTAGTGCATTTTATGTCATTCAAAATAGTTTTTTCTCTTTATATTTTATTAGCAGTATGTTCGTGTGATTATTTTTATGATGCGTTGAACGAGCAAACAAATGATTCAAACTAACGAACGAACGAAAAACATGATTAGTGCATTATAATATCTTACAAAATAGTTTTTTCTCTTTATGCGATATGTTCTTATTAAAATTGCGTGTTATCTTCATGATGCATTGAACAAGCAAACCAATGATTGAACAAACAAACTAACGAACGAACGAAAAACATGATTAGTGCATTTTAAATATTTTACAAAATAATTTTTTCTCTTTATATTTTCGTTAGCAGTATGCTTGCGTGATTGTTCATGATGCGTTGAACAAGCAAACAAACGAGTGAACGAACAAACTAACGAACGAACGAAAAACATGATTAGTGCATTTTAATATCTTACAAAATAGTTTTTTCAGTTTATATGTTCGTTAACAGTATGTTCGCGTGATTATCTTCATGATGCGTTGAACGAGCAAACAAACGATTGAATGAACGAAAGAACGAAAAAATTATTAGTGCATTTTTAATATCTTACAAAATAGTTTTTTCTCTTTATGCGATATGTTCTTATTAAAATAGCGTGTTATCTTCATGATGCATTGAACAAGCAAACGAATGATTGAACGAACATACTAACGAACGAACGAAAAACATGATTAGTGCATTTTAAATATCTCACAAAATAGTTTTTTCAGTTTATATGTTCGTTAACAGTTCACGTTATAATCTTCAGATGTGTTAAACGAGCAAACAAAACCATTATTAGTGCAACGTGAACCATTTACAGTATTATTTTTTCTCGTCATATTTTCATCAGCGATATGTTCTCATTAAAATCACATGATTATTGTCGTGATGTATCTTTGTCGTCTCGTCATCGTTGACAAAATCAACAAACCCTTGTCAATGAACATTTTCGGCAGTAATTTCGACGAGATTAACATTGCATCTGTCAAGGTCCATAAAGGCAAAAAACACCATCAGATATATAAAGTAGTCTGTATGGTCTATGTGGTATTTTTCGAGTCTTCTGAAGTCACACGATAGTTTGTTGGAGGGATAAACCGAAAATGAGGTCATGATTCACTGATAATCTTCTCCTCTGCAGTAGCTCTAAAATTAAGTTTTTACCCCCCTGACGGCTAGGTTTAGGGTTGGGGTTTGGGTTAGGGTGTATAGTTAATAAAATATGCATTCCTGTTTTAACAGTAACATCATTTTAACTAAAACCAACTCGCTTTTGGCGCCACCTTGTGGACATTTCACCCGTAAACTGGAGCTCACGTGTGCCGATACCTTCAACAACACTTCCAGCTTCGGCCACTGGGTTAGGGTTCGGTTGGGCTTTTTAACGAGCTTTGACTGAAGGGAAGATTATCACATGTCCCTTTAATCACACCATAGTTTGTTAAAAAAACAGTCAAAACCTTTAGGAAGATCCTGAGAAAGCTAAAAAGCGATTCTCTCATGGTGTTGCATGTAAAGCTGAGCCCCTGGGAGGCTGTGTTCTAATCTTATCCTCAGGACACATTCAATGCTGTAGAACAAAGAAGCTGACTCAGATGGAGCCAAATACATGCTGCTTTCTAGAGGGGTGTGAACCAACCCCCAAATTCACATCTCTCCATATTTTAATGCTACTGATTTTTCTCAGAGGCTTAACACAGACCTGGCTGAGAGTCATAAACATAAAAGATGATTCGTAGTGACTAAATTTAGATGAAAGTATCAAACAGGAGTGAATTTGGAGATAATTTAGTCCCAAGACATACTCTATGTAAGAACGTCAACACAGATGCTTCTGGCTACGCCAGCTCGATTTTAAGTAAAGTATGTCAGATAGGTGGCATGAAAGAAATGTAGTAGCGGATTTCATCCGTGTGGAAATGTTTGGATTGTAAAAAGTCTCTATAGACTGGTGGTTGGAAAAATAAGAGGGTTTGATGTCATCAGCTGAAAAGGAAAGTCGTTTCAGAGGCGGAGCGAAAAATTAACAAGATAAACATGCCAAAATCTACCCGGAGACTATTTAGCAGAGATGGGCCACTACTATTAAAATGAATGGGACGGGGGGGTCTGGGTATCTCGCTGACTATCACCCCTGGAGTCGCGAGTTTGAATCCAGGGCGTGCTGAGTGACTCCAGTCAGGTCTCCTTAGCAACCAAATATGGCCCGGTTGCTAGGGAGGGTGGAGTCACATGGGGTAACCTCCTCGTGGTCACTATAATGTGGTTCTCGCTCTCGGTGGAGCGTGTGGTGAGTTGTGCGTGGATGCCGCGGAGAATAGCGTGAAGCCTCCACACGCGCTACGTCTCCACGGTAACACACTCAAGTCACATGATAAGATGTGCGGATTGACGGTCTCAGATGTGGAGGCAACTGAGATTCGTCCTCCGCCACCCGGATTGAGGAGAGTCACTACACCACCACGAGGACTCAGAGCGCATTGGGAATTGGGCGTTCCAAAATTGGGAAGAAAAAAATTGGAACGCCCAACCGAGAAGCTCTAGCGCTAATACAGTCAATGGATGTACAAATGAAGTCCCGCCTTACAGTTAAAAGAGCCAATCACCTTTTAGATACAGACATCACCTGTCAATCAACTCGCTAATGTGCATGCGCATTAGCTTTACAAGCCGGGAAAATTGTGTTTTAGCGTAATATGATTTAAAGAAGCACCATTTATGATTCCAATAATCTCAGATTTAATTGTTAATTGCTGATTTGATGTTCATAATGTTGACCAACCGAATGAACAAGCGAGCAACTAACGAACTAACTAACGAATGGACGAAAGACATTATTAGTGCAACGTAAATATCTTACAGTATTATTTTTTCTCATATTTTTGGCAGTACTATGTTCTAATTAAAATGTACGTTTTTAAGTTAAGTTTTAAATGTTTAATTGGAATTGAATTTAATAGAAATGAAATTGAAATGCGTAAATTTAAAAAGTAGGCGATTTGTCTTCCTGGTGGGCCGACGCACTTCGGGGCCGATCAGGGCCGGATCAGGGCCGGATCAGGGCCGGACTGGCTATGGGCCGTGATAAGCTAAAGTCAGCTGCCGCTTACGCAGAACGGACCATAAAATTGCGCCGCGATATGCAGAAAAGGACAGCGAACACCCCCCATTTAAAATCACGGCCCGATTTCTCTTCCCAGTCCAGCCCTGACGAATCAATAATCATCTGAACATTACATCATTATATTGATGTTTTTGAACCAGCAGATACGAGCGCAGTCACAATAATTGATCCCAAAATTATTCCGACCGGCTCCTGCTGCTTTTAAAGTCTTCTGAAACCATACGATAGATCCAGAGTGAAACTGAAGGTTTAAATCACTGAAAATCTTTGGCAGTCACATCTCATGCCAAAATGTAAATGCAAAACACTGTGAACTGTCCCTTTAATTGCTCCAGCGCAACAGAATTATCTGTGATTACAGTCCAGCACTGCTGCTTTTGACCGTACGGCCCATTTAGCGTGACCGATGAGACCGAAATCTCTCGCTGATATTTGCATCCATTAATCATGAAGGCTGCACATCTTCTCAGAATCTCTGACAGAGTATGACAGCGCTGTAACATCCCATAGCTGGTCAAGGGCACCTTCAGTCCTGATGGGACGCTCGGTGACCCTCTGTCTGCGGTTCACTCCTCTCTCTCTCTGACAGCTGTGCGGCTCTGAGACTCTGAAAAGGCCGGCCACATTCCTCGTCCCGGATGCTGCGAAAGCCCAAATCCCAAAGGGGTCGCGGGACTTGAATTAAAAGCGATCCTTCCAGCCTCGTCTCGTGAAAATGGCATGATTGTGACAGGACAGGAAACGACCTTGATATGGACGACGAGCTGGACCGATGATCTTTTAGAGACAAATCCCGACTCAGACTCTTTCCTCCTGCATGAACGCTCTGATGTCCCAATTAGGAGGGAAAGTTTGAGCCTGTGGCAGATGTTATCCCACTGGTCTTGCCGGTCTTCCCTCTTCACTTAGAGCATCACCAACACTCCAACAAGAAATATGGCATTTAATGGCTGAAATGAAGCACTCGTGTGCGTGTGTGAGTTTGCATTCGCTGCATGGGTGTGGGCACAAGATGATTTTCTGCCTCTTATGAGTGAACAAGAAACAAACTAGAACAGCAAAGATGAGTTAATGACAAAGACAGAAAGACACAGGACATGTCTGCTGAGAGTTGATGAAATCACATGATCGGCCTTTTATTTACATTCGCCCGACGGGTAGAGCTCGACAATCTAGAAGTGGATGTTCAACCCATAGAGTCTATGATACATGTACCAGTCGAGTCAGAAACCAGCTTGACGATATAGATAATAGTTTAATGAAAAACGAAACATAAGACAAACACACAGGTGTCGGACAGCTGCCAGTCAGTCTCCGGTCGACCTTTATCCCTCCGTGAGGCTTGATTAGCCTGATTAGGGTGTGTAGCATCACGACCCGGCCCCGCCCTCCGCCCTCCACATTCCTCCCTCGTTCTCTCAGGTTGGGGAGCCCCCGGTATGACGTATACCCACCCACCCCTTTCCCTGGGGCATGCATCTGCCGGCAGGTCATCCCTGTCTACCAGGATGAGGGAGGGGAACCAAAAAAACATGGCACCTACACACCGTACTCGCCGGTTGACTGATACGCCGTAACTTCGTCCTCAGCCACTCCTCTGCCCTCTAACAGACGATAGCCGCGCCTCCCTGGACGAATCGGAGACAGACCTCTGGTCCCTGGCGGATGGTAGGGGTCTCCCCCCCACCCCTGGCAGCGGTAACCGCTCCAGGCGTTTGGTTACAACCCCCTCCTCCCCTCGCGGTCGCCGGCCGTTCCTCCACTTCCATGTGGCCGGGCTCCTCTGTCCTCCGGCGGATGGCCGCGGCTGCTCCGTTGGGGTGGATGGTAGTGCCGACGACTCTACTATGGAGAGAGTCCTTAGTCCTCCTCCTTCCCGGATTTCAACACCAGTGTAAAGTGGGTTTAGACGGGCAAGGAGGAGACGAGAACCGGCTTGACATTATAAATAATATTTAATTAAATAAAAAGACACTCACAAAACTCAAACGTGGCGGACAGCTGCCCGTAAATCTCTCTCTCTCCCGCACTGCCGTCTCCGGTCGGCCTTTATCCCTCTCGGAGGCTTGATTGGCCTGATTAGGGGCCGGGTGTGTAGCATCACGACTCGGCCCCGCCTTCCGCCCTCCGTCCTGCCACGCCCACCAAACGATTCGCAGTCTGAGGTTCCTTAACTGGGCCGGACCTAACAACGTTGGCTCAACCAATGGCGCTTGCTGCAGGACTATCGGTTTGGCGATCATCAGCAGACGTGTGGTGCTGCTGTGCACCTGTTTTTTGCACGAACCACCCCTTTAAATGTCATTTAACAGACCTAAACATCTGCTTGTTACACAACAGCACAGTCCTGGCACATTGCTTTTATCCCCCAGCGTAGTAACAGCAGTGTCAAGCAGATCTCACAAGCCAAACCTCTGAATTGCATCACTTACAGTGCACAAACCTTGCGACCTGTTGCATTAGAACGCAGTCCTCAAGTTCAGATCATTATTTGTCAACACCAGAATTGTCTGGACTGGTTGTTCACTCTAAACACAGTTTCAACAGAGATCTGTGAATTATCTGAGGACTCGTCTATTTATGTGTCCTATTATATTCTCCAGCGTCTCTTTCTGTGAAGTGTCACGGCCCTTTTGTTTCCAGAGAAGCTCTCAATAGTCACGGGCCCCTCAAGGGGCGTTCAATCCATAGAGACGAGACACAAAACAAACAGCGTGCGTTTGAGGCATTTTAACACTCCAGCAGCTGTTGGGTTATTTGGAGCAGTTTGGGTAGATGTGCTGGTTTACATATTTTAAGTGGCTCAAAATAATAATAATAATAATAATAATAATAATAATAATAATAATAAGTATGAGTAAATTTAAAGATGAACAACTAATGTTCTTCATTGCTGTTAAACATATGTGATTTACATTCCAATCAGTACATTTAAAGGGATAGTAGTTCACCCCAAAAAATGAATGTGTCATTATTTACTCACCATCATGTCGTTAAAATCTGTATGTTGTTATTTTGGAACAGTCTGGGAAGAGTTGTCTTATAAGCGCTTGGCGTACTGTAAGTGGACAACAGTTGTTGAACGGAAGACTGTGTTAAATCTAGTAAAAAATGTCTACTTTTGTGTTTGCGAATCCTCCGGACATGAGCGTGAGTAAGTAATGTTGTGTTTCTGGCACTTTCAAATCTCAGTGGTTGATTTTTATTTAAACAGATTTGAACTTTTTTTCTTCATCGATCATTTTTGGTGCTTTTCAGATGCCTTTTATGTCTAGATTTGACTGTTTTAGTCTCGTCCCAGACTTCCAGTATAAAACTGCTACTAAATTACGACAGTCGCACACGTGTGGCGTCAATTTCTCAGAAGTTAGAGTACTTCTTAAAGGGACAGTCCACCCAAGAATGAAAATGATCTCATTATTGAATCATCCTCATGATATCCCAGATGTGACATCCTTACGTTCTTCACCAGAACACATTTAAAAATAGAACAAAATGTCTCAGCTCAGACGGTCCTTAAAATGCAAGTGGATGGTGACCAGACCTTTAAAGCTCCAAAAATCCCAGACAGTCAGTATAAACGTCATCCATACGACTACAGCGGTTAAATGAATGTCTTCTAAAGCGATATGATCACTTTTGGTGACGCACGTTTGCCACAGCCGGAAGAGAAGTGCTGTTTACAAGTGAGGAGGAGGAACGATGTACAGAAGCTTCGTTGGTTTTGGTTTAAGTACTTTTTAACTATAATCCAGCGCTTCCGGGTAAGCAATGGTATGTGCAAGATCACGTGATCATTCATGTGACGTTTTCACGTTGTCATGTTACGCAATGACGATCTTCTCTCAGTTGAGACATCCAGGATGACCACACAAACACCTCATTGTGAGTACAGAAACCAACGAAGCGTCTGTACGGTGTTCCTCCTCCTCGCTTGTAAACAGCGCTTTGGAAAAGCCGGTCGCTACATGACTTTAACGGGTATTCGATCAGCCGGCGTCAGAACAACACCGTCTCCACACATTCACAAACGCTCACATCTGAATTACATGCAAACTCTGTATTTATCTCATTAAATCTGAGCTTTTGTGGTTTAATAATCTCCGGTCTCTGACTTTGGGAAAACCTGGCATTGTCAGTACTAAAATGAATATTGTGAAGGCGATTCCTGTGTGATGACCCCCATATCTTTGAGCTCTTCGGCTGTTGTGTATTAAACACAGGTAAGTTTGAGTGGGTTTTACCTTGAAATAGGAACGCTCTCGTATCGTCATGGAAGCCTTGCACCTGAGTCACTCCAGCAAACCCTATTCCCGGACTGAATTCCTGGAACACGCTGATCCGAACCGCTGGATCCACGCCGTACGCGGCGACTTCAAGACAATCACAATATATACCATTAAAACTGATCCTGTATATAACAACATGACATTGTTTATGCTATAGACTTGAGTTTCCACACCCTTTATCCTATGGATTTCAATGAGGATTCCAGTCATTTGGGAATTTTCTACATCATTGTGTAAAGCTTGCAGATTACCATTGACAAAGAGCTCATTCAATATGTACAACCTACACAGAACTGAATATAACTCATATATATGTTCAGTATAGAAAATACCATGACCCTTCCATGACTTCTCAATGATATAACCAATTTCCATGACTTTTCCAAGGTTCCCAGGTTGTCCATGAGTGTGAGAACCATGTAGCCTAATTATTACAAATTAGAATTATTCATTACAACAGCCATGACTAAAATAGTGATAAATTACTTGCTGTATTGCGTAATAATGACCTATACTGTTTATTACGCGTTATTACATGTAATTACTATGTAATTACATTGTAACAATAACACAAAGTGCAACTGAAACACATTCTAATTACAAGAACACTTTGTATCACGTTTTGAGAGGGAATAAACCTTTACAAATGTGATTACTGATGCATGGAATGAACAGCTGCTAAATTAGGATAATATCTATACTAATGCAATAAGTGATGCCTCAGCCTACCTGCTGCCACGTAAAATAATCCAACAAAAAACTGCAATAATCCCATTGTGAATGATCAGATTAGTCCATGTTGTAATTTGCTCCTCAGAAAAACGCGCACAAATTCAATCACGTGCAAGCAGGACCGATCCTCCTCATTCAAACATTCCCAAAGGATGAGGAGAGCATCTCCAGCACTTAAAGATTCCAGTGAATATTCCGTAAAGAGAAGCGCGGGAGCCACACAGGTGGTTTTGGTGATTGCGCACCGCACAGACTGCAGATCCACCAGCCAGCGTGAAACCAGCTTCCCCTGGAGCTAATGAGAGAGAGAGAGAGAGAGAGAGAGAGAGAGAGAGAGGATAGATAGAGCTCGAAATCCCCCTAGTGGCGCGTTGGCTCTTATAGAACGCGTCGCGCGCGTATCTCAAACTTTGAGCGCGCCGCTGTTCCCGAACGTAACTATCATTATTGGGACATTACTGGTCAAGTTCATGCAGATACAGAAAGGTTATGAAACTTGAATATAGCCATTTATCAACGCATCAGCCAACATAGGGGAGACCGGGGCAAGTTGTCACAAGGGCTAGATCTAAAAATAAATAGGGTTTTGGTGTTTCATAATTTCCTATGTTTCAATATAGCTGAAAAGCCATTAAGTACACTCCCAAAAAAAAAAAAAAAAAAAAATTGCACTATTTTTAGGATTTTTTTTGTGCATTTTTTTGCATTTTAATTTCATAAAAAATACCATCCATTTGAATTATGTAATCTTTACTAAATTAAATCAGTCAAACTTAACATGTCATTTTATTTCATTTAAATGCATAATTTGTTTTTTTACACCTTTCGAGTATTAAAATGTCTTTTTTTTTTTACTTTCAATTTACATGAAAATGAAAGAACAGCAGATTTAAAAAGATGACCCTCATAAACCTTCACTGGACCTAAATGTGGGACAACTTGCCCCAGTATCACCTGTGTGCTCATATCAGCGGATCTATATTCATAGACATGTCAGAAGTCTGTCCTGGATGTTTGGTAGGGAAACTCTGCTCACATTCCTGGCTAATCCCAACACGGGAACAATCAGGAAGAGTTCACACAAAAATGAAAATTCTGTCATCATTTACTCACCCTCATGTCATCCCAGATGTGTGACTTTCTGTCTTCTGCAGAACAAAAAATTAAGATTTTTTTTCCAATGCAAGTGAATGGTGACCAGAACTTTTAAGATCCAAAAAGCACATAAAGGCAGCATAAAAGTAATACATAAATAATCTGTAGGTCCATACAATGCAAGTGAATGGTGGCTGGAACTTTGAAGCTCCAAAAAGCACGTAAAGGCAGCATAAAAGCAATTAATATGTAATCTGTAGGTCCATACAATGCAATTGAATGGTGACCAGAAATTGTAAGATCCAAAAAGCACATAAAGGCAGCATAAAAGTAATACATACATAATCTGTAGGTCCATACCATGCAATTGAATGGTGACTGGAACTTTGAAGCTCCAAAAAGCAAATATAGGCAGCATAAAAGTAATCCATACGACTCCAGTGGTTTAATCCATGTCTTCAGAAGTGATATGATAGGTGTGGGTGAGAAACAGATCAATATTTAATCTTATCCACTTTAACATTCCCTTTCACATTCTTCTTCGAGGGTTTTTTGTGATTTGCATTTTTCATGCATATAGCCCCCTACTGTACAGGAAGAAGAATTTCTAGCAACAATGGACTTCAATATTGATCTGTTTCTCACCCACACCTGTCATATTGTTTCAGAAGACATGGTGTGGCGGAACGACCCGCTCCTCCCTCTCGTCATCGTCGTCCCACCTCTGTGGGACGTCCTTCAGCCAGGCTCATGACGGGAGTGGGCAGGAGAGAGAACAGACACATAGTTAATACATCTCTGGATAAACCTCATTTTTTTTTAGACTGCAGATGTGACTTTCCCTGCATGGGCATGTTACTCGCCGTGAGGTGACGAGGTGCGATCTGCAGTAATGCATCACTGAGCTGAACTGCACTGGATTTTCATTTTGGTCTCTGGCCAAAATCATAAGAAGGTCTTCATGTACCATGGTGTTTTGGCCCTACATGGGACTCCGAGGTACTAAAAGAAGGGTATTATGATGTTAAAATGAGGTCAGTTACACTGTATTGCTATGGTACCATGTACAACCCTGGTAATATTATGGTACATGGTACTTTAGTGATAGTCACAGCACAGGTGGCATCATTTTTAAGCTACAGCAGTGACATCATGTATAATATAATACAACACTGACCTCTAGTGAAATAAAACTGATGTTTGCGTGTTCACAGGGTGAGTAAATGTCAAGTTACTGTTGGCTTCTTCCAATCCTTAGACAACATATCATTACATAACATTAATTCAACTTTAAGTTGTATTGCTCAGAGGTTGCTCTTTCATAGCTCTGGACATTTAAAGGGACAGTGCACCCCAAAATTTAAATTCTCGCATCATTTACTCACCCTGATGCCATCCCAGATGTGTGTGACTTTCTTTCTTCTGCAGAACACTCTCAGCTCTGTAGGTCCATCCAATGCAAGTGAATGGTGACCAGATCTTTGAAGCTCCAAAAAGCACATAAATGCAGCATAGAAGTAATCCATAAGACTCCAGTGGTTTAATCCATGTCTTCAGAAGTGATATGACAGGTGTGGGTGAGAAACAGATCAATATTTGAGCCATTTTTTTATATAAGTCTCCACTTTTCCAATTTTGACAAGTCTGTTCATCCATCTATCTGCCTACCTATCTACCTGTCTCTCTGTTCGTCCACCAATCCGTCTGTATATCTACCTGTCTGTCTGTCTGTTTGTCTATCTATATACTTCTCTGTCTGTTCATCCATCCATCCATCCGTCTATCTACCTCTCAGTCTGTCCGTCTGCCCATCCGTCTATATATGTACCTATCTTTCTGTCTGTCTATCTATCTACTTGTCTGTCTGTCTGTGCGTTCATTCACCCATCTGTCTTTCTACCTGTCTGTCTATCTGTCTGTTTGTTTGTCCATCCATCTGTCTATCTAATTGTCTGTCTGTCTGTCTGCCTGTCTATTTATCTATCTACCTGCCAGTCTCTCTGTCTGTCTCTCTGTCTAGTTGTCTATCTGTCCGTCCGTCCATCCATCTATCTATCTACCTGTCTGTCTGTCTGTCTATTTATCAACTTGTCTGTCTGTCTGTTTGTCCGTTCACCCATCTGTCTTTCTATCACTCTGTCTGTATATCTACTTGTCTTTTTGCCTCTCTATCTGTCTACCCGTCTGTCTATCTATCTAGTTGTCTGTTTGTTCCATCTACCTGTTAGTCAGTCAGTCTGTCTGTCTGTCTGTCTATCTATGTAGTTGTTTGTTTGTTATTCCATCCATCCATCTGTATATCTACCTGTCTTTCTGCCTGTCTATCTACTTGTCTGTCTGTTCATCTGTCCATCCATCTGTCTATTTATCCATCTACCTGTCAGTCAGTCTGTTTGTCTGTCAGTCTGTCTGTCTGTCTATCTAGTTGTCTGTTTGTTCTTCCATCCATCTGTCTATCTACCTCTCTGTCTGTCTAATTGTTTGTCTGTCCGTCTGCCCATCCATCTGTATATCTACCTGTCTTTCTGCCTGTCTATCTCTCTACTTTTCTGTCTGTCTTTCTATCTACCTGTCTGTCTGTCAATTTATCTATCTAGTTTTCTGTCTGTTGGTCTGTCCATCCGTCTATCTACTTGTCAGTCTGTCAGTCTATCTCCATTTTATGCTATTTGGCAATTCACATTGTTTGTGCTTATCGCCACCTACTGGTCAGGGCTGGTCAAAGGTGGAGATTTAAAGTAAAAACTGAATGTTATATTGATCTGTTTCTCACCCACACTTATCATATCTCTTCTTAAGACATGGATTAAACCACTGGAGTCTTATGGATGACCGTTATGCTACCTTTATGTGCTTTTTGGAGCTTCAAAGATCTGGTCACCATTCACTTGCATTGTATGAACCTACAGAGCTGAAATATTCTTCCAAAAATCTTAATTTGTGTTCTGCAGAAAAAAAGAAAGTCACACACATCTGGGACAGCATGAGGGTGAGTAAATGATGAGAGATTTTCCATTTAAAAAAAAAAAGTGAAAAATAATAATAAAATACTCCTTTTACAGCTATAATGCACAGCTACTTTTGAAAGGCTGTCAATGGAGAAATGCGTTTTGCCTAAAGAATGTCGTGCAGTTACTGATGTGTCAATGAATACATGTTTATTTCATTTGATTTGAATAATCTGCATTTGTCAATTTACAATGTACACTTTATGCACAATTAAAAGTAAACACTACAGTAATTAGTTACTGAAATGCATCTTATAAAGAGCTCAGTGACTGTCCTGATGGGACAACAGCAGGTAACGACCATTCGCATCATAATTACACTGTATTACACTTCAGATCGTCTGTAACCGCTTATTAAGGCATATTTAACAATATTAACATATTCTAGCAAGACATTTCAACGTCTGAGTCCCTTATCTTGCTGTTAGTCACATTATGTTTGCTGTGGTCTGGTGTCTCCGGTTCGGCTGTGGATCGGTGAGTGTGTGTCGTCTGTGCTGGACTTCTTGTGTGCGTCCACCGGTTCTGACTCGCTCCAGATCGTGAGTCGCTCAATCGCTGGTCGCGTGCACGTGCTCTCCTTCTCTCTACAGTTCCTCCATTTCATTCTGCGGTTCTGGAACCAGATCTTCACCTGCGAAACACATGACCCATATTCAGCAAAGAGCAGATCTCTTGTGATTGAGTTCAAATATTGTGAACTATAAATTGCGCCTCATTCACAAAACTCAGCGCTATTTGCCTGGAGATATTAACACCAGATAATGTCTGATAATATCTGACCTGTGTCTCTTTGAGACAGAGATCTGTCGCCAGTCTGTTGCGATCTGTCTTGCTTATATATTTCTGTCTGCGGAAGGTTTTCTCCAGTTGTTTCCTCTGTTCCTCGGAGAACACGGCCCGCCGCAGAATTCCCGGTCGGGATCTGGAGTTCATCGCTGGACTCCACAGTGTAGAACTGACGCCTTCTAAAGAGCAAAGGAAGAAATGTCCGCTGACATCAACACACTAAATACATCGACAAGCACAACATTTACATCATCTTCCACAACACATTTATATGACAGACATTCAAGATGGACAGATGAAGTGATGGTCAGAGGAATGGACAGACAGACAGACAGACAGACAGACAGACAGACAGACAGACAGACTTGTTGCTAGTGTGTTCTGAATAGTATTTACCATGCTGTATATTTGTCCATATACATGTCTGTCTGTCTGTCTACCAGTCTATCTGTCTGTCTATCTATCTATCTATCTATCTGTCTGTCTATCTATCTATCTATCTATCTATCTATCTGTCTGTCTGTCTATCTATCTATCTATCTATCTATCTATCTATCTATCTATCTATCTATCTATCTATCTATCTATCTATCTATCTGTCTGTCTGTCTACCAGTCTATCTGTCTGTCTATCTATCTATCTATCTATCTGTCTGTCTATCTATCTATCTATCTATCTGTCTGTCTGTCTGTCTATCTATCTATCTATCTATCTATCTATCTATCTATCTATCTATCTATCTATCTATCTATCTATCTATCTATCTATCTATCTGTCTGTCTGTCTGTCTGTCTGTCTGTCTGTCTGTCTAATTGTCTGTCTATCTATCTATCTTACTGTCTATCTGTCTGTCTGTCTATCTAATTCTCTATCTATCTGTCTGTCTGTCTGTCTGTCTGTCTGTCTGTCTATCTAATTCTCTATCTATCTATCTATCTATCTATCTATCTATCTGTCTCACTGTCTATCTGTCTGTCTGTCTATCTAATTGTCTGTCTATCTATCTATCTTACTGTCTATCTGTCTGTCTGTCTATCTAATTCTCTATCTATCTGTCTGTCTGTCTGTCTGTCTGTCTGTCTGTCTATCTAATTCTCTATCTATCTATCTATCTATCTATCTATCTATCTATCTGTCTCACTGTCTATCTGTCTGTCTGTCTGTCTGTCTGTCTGTCTGTCTGTCTAATTGTCTGTCTATCTATCTATCTTACTGTCTATCTGTCTGTCTGTCTATCTAATTCTCTATCTATCTGTCTGTCTGTCTGTCTGTCTGTCTGTCTGTCTATCTAATT
>JAVLUX010000040.1:1855000-1862500 GCA_032164185.1 Moxostoma hubbsi
TTGATCAAGATGTTGGTTGGAACACCATTTGAAGTAACTATTTTGCCTAAATCTAAACATTGCTGCATGTTTCAAAAAGGTATAATTTAATATATTTATATTTATAATCAACATAGTGAATACAATATTTTATGTCATACTACATATGTTTCGATACAGGTATGTATAGATATGACATGCATTACATGTATGTATAGATATGACATGCATTACAGGCATGTATAGATATGACATGCATTACAGGCATGTATAGATATGACATGCATTACAGGCATGTATAGATATGACATGCATTACAGGCATGTATAGATATGACATGCATTACAGGCATGTATAGATATGACATGCATTACAGGCATGTATAGATATGACATGCATTACAGGCATGTATAGATATGACATGCATTACAGGCATGTATACATATGACATGCATTACAGGCATGTATACATATGACATGCATTACAGGCATGTATACATATGACATGCATTACAGGCATGTATAGATATGACATGCATTACAGGCATGTATACATATGACATGCATTACAGGCATGTATAGATATGACATGCATTACAGGCATGTATAGATATGACATGCATTACAGGCATGTATAGATATGACATGCATTACATGTATGTATAGATATGACATGCATTACAGGCATGTATAGATATGACATGCATTACAGGCATGTATAGATATGACATGCATTACAGGCATGTATAGATATGACATGCATTACAGGCATGTATACATATGACATGCATCACAGGCATGTATAGATATGACATGCATTACAGGCATGTATACATATGACATGCATCACAGGCATGTATAGATATGACATGCATTACAGGCATGTATACATATGACATGCATCACAGGCATGTATAGATATGACATGCATTACAGGCATGTATACATATGACATGCATTACAGGCATGTATAGATATGACATGCATCACAGGTATGTATAGATATGACATGCATCACAGGCATGTATACATATGACATGCATCACAGGCATGTATAGATATGACATGCATCACAGGCATGTATAGATATGACATGCATCACAGGCATGTATAGATATGACATGCATTACAGGCATGTATACATATGACATGCATCACAGGCATGTATAGATATGACATGCATCACAGGCATGTATAGATATGACATGCATCACAGGCATGTATAGATATGACATGCATCACAGGCATGTATAGATATGACATGCATCACAGGCATGTATACATATGACATGCATCACAGGCATGTATAGATATGACATGCATCACAGGCATGTATAGATATGACATGCATCACAGGCATGTATAGATATGACATGCATTACAGGCATGTATAGATATGACATGCATCACAGGCATGTATAGATATGACATGCATTACAGGCATGTATAGATATGACATGCTTTACAGGCATGTATAGATATGACATGCATTACAGGCATGTATAGATATGACATGCATTACAGGCATGTATAGATATGACATGCATTACATGTATGTATAGATATGACATGCATTACAGGCATGTATAGATATGACATGCATTACAGGCATGTATAGATATGACATGCATTACAGGCATGTATAGATATGACATGCATTACAGGCATGTATAGATATGACATGCATTACAGGCATGTATAGATATGACATGCATTACAGGCATGTATAGATATGACATGCATTACAGGCATGTATAGATATGACATGCATTACAGGCATGTATAGATATGACATGCATTACAGGCATGTATAGATATGACATGCATTACAGGCATGTATAGATATGACATGCATTACAGGCATGTATAGATATGACATGCATTACAGGCATGTATAGATATGACATGCATTACAGGCATGTATAGATATGACATGCATTACATGTATGTATAGATATGACATGCATTACAGGCATGTATAGATATGACATGCATTACAGGCATGTATAGATATGACATGCATTACAGGCATGTATAGATATGACATGCATTACAGGCATGTATAGATATGACATGCATTACAGGCATGTATAGATATGACATGCATCACAGGCATGTATAGATATGACATGCATCACAGGCATGTATAGATATGACATGCATCACAGGCATGTATAGATATGACATGCATCACAGGCATGTATAGATATGACATGCATCACAGGCATGTATAGATATGACATGCATCACAGGCATGTATAGATATGACATGCATCACAGGCATGTATAGATATGACATGCATCACAGGCATGTATAGATATGACATGCATTACAGGCATGTATAGATATGACATGCATTACAGGCATGTATAGATATGACATGCATTACAGGCATGTATAGATATGACATGCATTACAGGCATGTATAGATATGACATGCATTAGAGGCATGTATAGATATGACATGCATTAGAGGCATGTATACAGTGCCCTCCACAATTATAGGCACCCCTGTTTAAGATGTGGTCGAGGACTTCTAAAAATTCTCTTTTTTTTTTTAAACAATATAGAACCCAAATGCAAAAAAAGAGAAAAATCCAACCTTTTATTTAAGTACATTACTTTTGTGGTAAAAACAAAATCACACATTTAGAACAAAAAAAACCTGAAATCATGTGTCCCACAATTATTGGCACCCCTAACAATTCCGCTGAAAAATGTAATTGATTTTTTTTAAATATATTTTCTGTAGTTGCTAAAGTTGGTCAGGGTATCTAGGAACTTTTAATTAGTAATTCATGACTTCCTGTTTCCCTGGGGTATAAATATGACGTGACACAGAGGCCTAATTCTCTTACCCATTTGTCAACATGGCAAAGACAAGAGAACACACCATTCAAGTAAGGCAGATGTGTGTCGACCTTCATAAGTCAGGCAATGGCTACAAGAAAATAGCCTCTCACCTTAACTTGCCCGTGTCTACAGTCAGAGGAATCATTAAGAAGTTTAAAACAACTGGAACAGTGACAAACAAGGCTGGAAGAGGTCCCAAGTTTATCTTGCCACAACGCACAGTGAGGAGGATGGTAAGAGAAGTAAAAAAAGTCCTAAGCTCACTGTCACAGAATTGTATCAAAGAGTGGCATCTTAGGGTCACAAAGTCTCCAAAACAACCATCAGACGCTCTCTACATGCCAACAAGCTGTTTGGGAGGCATGCAATGAAAAAGCCTTTTCTCACTAACACTCACAAACGTAAACGTCTGGAGTTTGCTAAGCGGCACTGGGACTTCAACTGGGATCGTGTGCTTTGGTCAGATGAGATTAAGATTGAGCTTTTTGGCAACAAACACTCTAAGTGGGTCTGGCGTAAAACAAAAGATGAGTATGCCGGAAAGCACCTCATGCCCACCGTGAAGTATGGTGGAGGATCTGTGATGCTGTGGACCTGTTTCTCTTCCAAAGGCCCTGGGAACCTTGTTAGGGTGCATGGCATTATGAACGCTATGAACTACCAGGACATTTTAAATAAAAACCTGATGGCCTCTGCCAGAAAGCTGAAGATGGGTCGTCATTGGGTCTTTCAGCAGGATAATGATCCAAAACATGTGGCAAAATCTACACAAAAATGGTTCAGCAGTCACAAACTCAAGGTCCTCCCATGGCCATCTCAGTCCCCAGACCTCAACCCAATCGAAAACCTGTGGGGCGAGCTAAAGAGGAGAGTGCATAAGAGAGGACCCAGGACACTGGATGATCTAGAAAGAAGAATGGTCAAAGATCCCTCTCTCTGTGTTCTCCAATCTTGTGAAATGTTATAGGAGGAGATTAAGTGCTGTCTTGTTGGCAAAAGTGGGTTGTACAAAGTATTAACATCAGGGGTGCCAATAATTGTGGGACACATGATTTCAAGGATTATTTTTTTTTTACCACAAAAGTAATGTACTTAAATAAAAGGTTGGATTTTTCTCTTTTTTTGCATTTGGGTTCTATGTTGTTTAAAAAAAAAAAAGAGAATTTTTAGAAGTCCTCGACCACATCTTAAACAGGGGTGCCAATAATTGTGGAGGGCACTGTAGATATGACATGCATTACAGGTATGTATAGATATGACATGCATTACAGGTATGTATAGATATGACATGCATTACATGTATGTATAGATATGACATGCATTACATGTATGTATAGATATGACATGCATTACAGGCATGTATAGATATGACATGCATTACATGTATGTATAGATATGACATGCATTACAGGCATGTATAGATATGACATGCATTACAGGCATGTATAGATATGACATGCATTACATGTATGTATAGATATGACATGCATTACAGGCATGTATAGATATGACATGCATTACAGGCATGTATAGATATGACATGCATTACAGGCATGTATAGATATGACATGCATTACAGGTATGTATAGATATGACATGCATTACATGTATGTATAGATATGACATGCATTACAGGCATGTATAGATATGACATGCATTACAGGCATGTATAGATATGACATGCATTACAGGCATGTATAGATATGACATGCATTACAGGCATGTATAGATATGACATGCATTACATGTATGTATAGATATGACATGCATTACAGGCATGTATAGATATGACATGCATTACAGGCATGTATAGATATGACATGCATTACAGGCATGTATAGATATGACATGCATTACAGGCATGTATAGATATGACATGCATCACAGGCATGTATAGATATGACATGCATTACAGGCATGTATAGATATGACATGCATCACAGGCATGTATAGATATGACATGCATTACAGGCATGTATAGATATGACATGCATTACAGGCATGTATAGATATGACATGCATTACATGTATGTATAGATATGACATGCATTACAGGCATGTATAGATATGACATGCATTACATGTATGTATAGATATGACATGCATTACAGGCATGTATAGATATGACATGCATTACAGGCATGTATAGATATGACATGCATTACAGGCATGTATAGATATGACATGCATTACAGGCATGTATAGATATGACATGCATTACATGTATGTATAGATATGACATGCATTACAGGCATGTATAGATATGACATGCATTACATGTATGTATAGATATGACATGCATTACAGGTATGTATAGATATGACATGCATTACATGTATGTATAGATATGACATGCATTACATGTATGTATAGATATGACATGCATTACATGTATGTATAGATATGACATGCATTACAGGCATGTATAGATATGACATGCATTACATGTATGTATAGATATGACATGCATTACATGTATGTATAGATATGACATGCATTACAGGCATGTATAGATATGACATGCATTACATGTATGTATAGATATGACATGCATTACAGGCATGTATAGATATGACATGCATTACATGTATGTATAGATATGACATGCATTACATGTATGTATAGATATGACATGCATTACAGGTATGTATAGATATGACATGCATTACATGTATGTATAGATATGACATGCATTACATGTATGTATAGATATGACATGCATTACATGTATGTATAGATATGACATGCATTACAGGCATGTATAGATATGACATGCATTACATGTATGTATAGATATGACATGCATTACATGTATGTATAGATATGACATGCATTACAGGCATGTATAGATATGACATGCATTACATGTATGTATAGATATGACATGCATTACATGTATGTATAGATATGACATGCATTACAGGTATGTATAGATATGACATGCATTACATGTATGTATAGATATGACATGCATTACAGGTATAAAAGCATGGAATATTTTTTCACTTATCAACAAGGAGAGAAACTCAATGTTTTTCAGTGGTTAGTTGTTAAGTGTTTCTCATTTATCATGACATCTGTTATTGATATCGATCATATTTAAACTGTTTATTCATGTGGAGAAAATCGTAAATAAAACTTTTTGGTTTTAGCATGAAATGGTCTTCCATGCCATTGTCACATCATGTGACATCAAACGCAGAAATCAATTTTTCAAGTCATCCATGATGGCTGTGTGTGCAAATGTACAAATGTTTTAAAGTTGACATCCATATCTAACCAGTGATCGCTTTCATCATGAATTATGGATTAATCAACTGTGTGCATGTTTCGGAGTGAAGTCTACTGGAAGTATAAATATCTGAATGTCTGTGTATAACAGAGTTGGGTGTCTGGTCTTGATGGAGACCGGTGGGCAGACAGGCGTCTCCAGGGAGTTGACAGCTCTTCTGTCTCCAACATGTCAATTTGAGCTTCCTCTGGCACAAGGAGACCTCGGCGAGCAGCCTGTCTGCCATTAACCCGAGTCCCTGTCTGCAGTCTACCTGTCCAGCAGCCCACCTTTGATCTGATAATACCACCGGCATTCGTATTCAAATGTGCAGTCAGTGTAACAGGGAATTGTCTCTCTAATGTCTGAGACCTTCACTGGATTATCCCACATTAGTGCTCATGACATTTGCATTTACAGCCCTTCACTTCTGTAGACTTCAAACTGCACCCTTTGGCTGACTACATTTGCAGTCTTTAAAGTCTAAATCATATTAGTGTCTGTTGCCTTTTGAAGTTTGCAGTGATTTATTTTAATGCATTGTTCTGTTTCGGTCTCTGATGTTGTGCATCAGTTGCATTTACAGCAATACTGTTTGCTTTTGTTTGTGTGTGCCATTTGACACGTGCATTAAGGCTTTGAATGTACTGATTTACATGCATATAATATTGGGGTTCCCTCACATTTCTAAGGATTTTATAGGGTCATTCAGTGTCAGCCCAACCAGAGGTCCAGGCTCAGAATGTATTTATTTAATTTACTGCTGAATGATAAATGTAAATTATGTTGAAAGCCAAATTATTAATTGTCATGGATCAATATTTACTGAGTAATCTGTTATTTTGTAGAAGGGGGTCAAAATGACGATTTTCGCCTATGACTTTGGAGCAAAACTACAGGTAAAAAAAACAACCTTATAAAGATGTCAGCATCATGATTTTATTTTCACACAGAGATCAGTAGATCTATTACTAAAATCAGCTGACTTTAGCTCTTCTTGCTGCATTATACACCAATGGTGTGAGTCCAAACATGGGAAAAAAGCACTTTTTTGTGTCGTTTTTCCAAAGTTGGAGTGTCTATAACTCCAGAAGTTTTAAATATATCTTAAAGTCCTTTGGGATTCTGCTTCATAACAAACTTTCCTTTTAGCTTCTTAATTCTTAAGGCCCTATATGCTTAAATCCCAGAGATATGAGGCTCTCAATGTGGCCCCGTCAGTAAATTGTTCAATTAAAAAAGTCATCAAAGTAGCTTCAATACTTTTGTCTGTACTTTTTATTTTCATAATTAAAGTAGAAGTTTATGTGAGACATTTAAAGCATGTTTCTGCCCAAAGGTGGAAAGTTGTCTCCAGACTAACATGAAAGTGTCCTAAAAAAGCCACGAGACTCAC
>JAVLUX010000040.1:1867500-1935000 GCA_032164185.1 Moxostoma hubbsi
TAGGATTTCGTCGCATGGGGATTTAGGATTTAGTCGCATGGGGATTTAGGATTTTAGGATTCGTTGCATGGAGATTTAGGATTTCGTCGCATGGGGATTTAGGATTTAGTCGCATGGGGATTTAGGATTTTAGGATTCGTTGCATGGGGATTTAGGATTTAGTCGCATGGGGATGTCATAATTCATTGCATGGTGATTTAGGATTTCGTCGCATAGGGATTTAGGATTTCGTCGCATGGGGATGTCATAATTCATCGCATGGGGATGTCGTAATTCGTGCATGGGGATGTCTTATTTCATAACATGGATTTTTAGTATTTTTATTTCACAGTATAAGCCAGGTGAACTATAAACACACCTGTCCTGACTTGATCTTTGCCACTGTCATTTTTAATCACTTAATAAAGGCCTAGTGTTGTTGAATATTCCGGGTTCAATACAAATTAAACTCAGTTGACAGCATTTGCGGCATCATGTTGATTGCAACAAAAATTCCATTCACCTCCATCCTCAATTTTAATTTATTTTAAAGAAAAGCAGGGGCAAGTCAAAATAAATGTTTTGTGGTAATCAACGTTATGCCACAAATGCTGTCGATTCAGTTTAACTTGTATTAAACCCGGAATATTCCTTTAAAAACACGTGTAACCACTTCTAAGTGCAGACTGCCTGTTATCAGGAACCAATTATAAGCATGTCTTGTGTTTTATAACCCTGTGTTGCTGCGTTACACCCAAATGCTTTAATAATCTTTGTTTGTCTACTTTTACAGCAAATCTGTACAATCAAAAGTTGAGAGTATATTGGTAAGTCTCTCATGTCATTAAATAATAAACATAGTTGTTCTAGAAACTGTTGATCATTTGAAGTTTTCACATTAATGAGGATAAACCGCCGTTACAGACGTGACAGTTGTGAAAGCGACACTTACCTATACATGATGAGGGCATCATTCAGTGCTTCAGTCAGTGCTGTGTGAGCAAGCGGCGCCCTCTAGCGGTCCGGATGGCATTATCCATTGTGCACCATGATAGAAGGGGCATTTTGTTCCTTTGGTTAAAACGTTTTATTTTGTTCATACTGTGGTTGACAGATCTGTAGAATTGAGCAACGTGTGTATAATATGGATTTGTAATATCTTATGATATACAGTACATACATGTAAAATGTGATGCCTACTTAATCTTTCATTGCGGCTGATTAGATTGTGCTATATTTCTCTCATTTATGTGTCTGAATGTGGGCAAAACTTACTTTAATTCGCACATTTTTTAGTACATATTTTTGGATGTGTATCCTATTTTTTGTTGTCGACATGTAGCATGGTATTCTTTGAGGTAATTTGGAGTATTATATATATATATATATATATATATATATTATAATAATTTAGCAGCATGGTATCGAAGTACCCGGTTATTACCTGCTGCTTTTATTACATGTTTTCTGTTGTAGGTTTCTCTTTAGTTTGCTGTGGATTAACTGCCATTAATTGTCTTTCAGAAGACGTAAACCAGACAAAATATCCCCCCGACGACTTCTCAAAACACTGTCGACTGAGCTTAGCTTGTATTGAACCCGGAACATTCCTTTAAGTTAATTATTGCTTTGGTGATAGTCATGTGATGTCATAATGAATATATACAGAATATGGAGCGATAGAGGCTGATTCCAGGAAACCAGAACAAGGTCTTTTGAGGTTCATGTCATACTGGATTTTAAGCATGTAGGAACACTTCAGACCCCAGAACAGTATTTAGTTTGTGACAAAAGGCGAAAATAGATCAAATATGCTTGAAATTCATTGCGGCGGATAATTGATACAAACGATTTCTAAATATTTGATCGAATTGAACAGTGAGATAAACAAACAGTTGCTGTTATTAGTCGTGAAAAACAAGACACAATTGTTCGCAATGTTATAATAATCATAATTAACCGTTTCGTTTGGCAGGTGATGGTTCCGTATCGTGACTGTTGACTGTTTATGGTTTCCAAGCAACGCAGAAACTTGATACATTCTTTTAGAATGCGCTACATTTTACAACGGAACCGATGAAAATTTAAAAAAGTAACAATTGTCCATTTTATAATATGTGTAATAAATTCAGTACAACGTATGGGACGATATAATCCCACAGTGCACAATATACAATGTGCTGTATGAACAATACAGTACTCAAACTATGATACAATACAAGCTTGTGCTGCGCGATACATCGAATATTCACGATCATTTTTCAGATCATTTAAAACTATGCAACATTGTGATTATCTTGATTGTGCGCGTGTCATTTAGCAATTAAGTTTCCTAAAGAGCGTGTTTTTAGACTAGTTTAATTATTCTTCCTTGTCTTGCGACTCGCGAGTATAAGCGTTAAGACAGTGGTGATTTATTTCCATTGATCGGTTCAAACTGTCCGTTGCGCCGTCACTCAGAAATGTTCATCAAAGTCCCCGTGCGATATTTTTATATCTTAAAATGTTCTGATAAATATACAGTAAATGTAGGTAAATGTCGCTGTTTATTGCTAATATTGTAGTGTTGCGCAATTAATTTAATAAATAATTGAGATTTAAATGACGTCAATTACAATTACCACAATTAACAAATCGAAAAAGAAAAAGTACTTTAAAGTAAATTATACTAATTAAAATTAACCGTAATGACAATTTCAAGGGGAAATATTGACAAATCTGATTTTTCTTATCAAGCTATTATAGAAATTATTACAAATTATGAAATGACTGATTTTACCTCGCATCCAAGGAAACATACATTATTATAAACATATAGAAAATATACCTTGATTATTTACGTCTTTAACTGATGTTTCTTTCCCGCTTACATTAAACACTTTGAATGTAAAATGCATCAATGGATGATTCATTGAAATTACGTTTTTTTCCAATTCAGCAATTTAAGATATTTCTTAGCGAATCATATATTTAAGCAAATACTTAAATATCAGGAAATGTGCTTGATATCGTCAAAAGTCTGCAAAATATGCATATTTACATTTTTTAGGCAAAATAGAATATATATTTTTTTATATATTTATAATTGTAAACCCTTAATAATATTTAATAATTGTAATATTTTTCAGTAGTTAAAGAATTGTAAATACGTACAAGATAATAATATTAATAATATAATTGTTTATCTGTATCACCCATCCCATATACAGACAGATTGTGTCTATTATGACAACAACACCCAAGTGTGTAGTTACCTGTCACTTTGTGATTGGCCAGTGACACCTGTTGCTGCTGAACGGCCAATCAGAGGCAAGACATTGCATGATTATAGCATGTGTTACATAAAGAATTCATATTGTGCTACAGTGATGCTACCCAGAATCCACACACAACCTGTAAAGAATCAAACATCTCCCATGACGATAATTAATTAGGCTAGTTTTACTACCTCATAGATATATAACCCCTACCTGGTACATCACACTACGTTTAGGAAACTACATCTTTTATTTTGTGATTTAATGCTCATTTGCTGTGATGCCTCACCCCATTCATGAGCACCGGTTACCCCTAGCAACAAAGAGGCAAATAGAAGAGGAAGAGGTGAGACGGATTCACCGCAAGCGAGCTGAAAAGATGCGTGTCAGCGTTGACATGCATGTTTACTGTCAGGGTTTACATGGCAACTGGCGGTGGATTGCAGGTTTGGTCATATGCGCAGACACAGGACGGTATTGTGCGCCTGGCAGACTCGAGGGGGTCTGTTTCTCCCTTCAGAGTCCACCAACCTTGCGGAAAACAATGCAGGAGAAAACGGTGATGTCACAGTCCGTTTAAAGTTAAACAAGCTCGCAGTCAATTAATTTAAAATGTGTAAAATTATTATTATCATTATTTACTGAATGGGTTGGCAGATACTTTCACATCAGATCAGAATGTAAAAATATTAAAATTAATTACATTTCTGATCTTCAAGCTTTCACTCTGTCACATCTTACAAATTTAAGCCTTTTTTTTTTTTTTTAAATGTATTTTTATTTTATTTGTATTTTTTCTCCACCAAATATGCTTGGCGTGATTGTACTACCAGTAATACTTTATTTATTTATTTATTTATTTATTGTAAACTGTATGCATGAAAACAAACTGAATTGGAAATATGAATGCAAAGTTTAATTTAACACCATGATTTTGATAAAGGCTGATTAGTAGCCCAAACTATTGAAATACAGTCAAATTTAACAAATCAACACTGTTATAAAATAGTAGAAAGTAATTAAAAAGACACAATCAAAAGTTAAGGACTGTTTTGTTATGGAAAGCCGAATTATCTTTTATTTAATTACGTTTTCACTAGTAAAAATGCTAATTTTTGATATCGGCAATAGAGGAACTACCAGTGAAAATGCTACGTTTTTAAAATTAATTTTAGGGCTGCACGATTTTGGAAAAAGTCATATTGCGATTATTGAGGTTAATATTGCGATATAATAAACAAATAGTATCTTGTGTCAGCTTGCTGGTTATCAAGGAAAATGCACAAATATATTACTGATAATGCTGAAATGTGTATTTCTCAACTTAAACATACAAACTAGCCACAACAATAACTATAAATGCACAGTGTTTTCAAATTAAAATATTTGTACAAAATTAAATAATATCTTTGCATTACTGCAAACGTCTTATTTTCTCAATATTACACCTAAATAAAATATAACAATAAATAAGACTATTGGCACCAATTAATCGGTAAAACCTGGTATAACGGTTAACCTCTAACCATCGGCACCAATTAATCGGTAAAAATGATATATTGGTTGACCTCTAACCATCGGCACCAATTAATCGGCTAAAAAAGAAAGAAGATATATCGGTTGACCTCTAACCATCGGCACAAATTAATCGGTAAAAACGATATATTGGTCAACCTATAACTATCGGCACCGATTAATCAGTAAAAAAAACGATATATCAGTTGACATCTAACCATCGGCACAGTTTAATCGGTAAAAACAGATATATCGGTCGATGAATAATTGTCAAATGGCTTGTGATATTTATGCACCCTTGTGAAAAGAGGAAAAACATGTTTTTTTTTTTATTTGGTTCTATTTTATATAAAGATCACTGTGCTAGCATTCTGGATTTTGTTTAGTGAAGTAAAAATAATGCCTGACTTGTCTGAAATGTCTCGTCTGTGGCTCTTGTAATAATAATTTGTGTTGTTCATTCTTACAGCAAGATGTTGAGAAGTTTACAGACATCGAAAAGCTCTACCTCTACCTCAAGTTGCCTTCTGGTCCCAGCAGTGGCAATGACAAAAGGTGCGTCCTTCGTTCAAACATCTGTATTATTCTCCATGTCCTCCAACACCTCAAACCATTTGTGATTTTATTGCTTTTCAATATCCTGTAGGCTTAAAGACTCGTAGCGTTTATATTCATTGCAACATTGAGATCTAGTGAAATGCATCTATGAAGCAAAATCAAGACATGTATCAGTTTTGACCATTTCTAGTTACATTTCCAAATTTTGCATTTGTTTTTGTTTTCACTTTCATTTGACATGCTGTACTGAGTCATATGAACTAATCATTTCGCAATTCAAACCGATTCTGTGTATATTATAATAGGGCTGGGCGATATGTAAAAAATATTTTTGCGATTACATCGTCAACCCCCCTGCCGAGGGTCAGTGCACGTTTTTGATTTATTAACTTTGCTTGAAAATTTTAATTAAGACATTTCAAAATTTCAATTGCACTTTAAACAATAAAAGCAATTAAATTAAACATTTACCGTCTCCAACGGCCCCATTTGCCATCACTGAATCCGCGATGTATGCCAACCGCGAGAAAATAAAGCGAACTTAACTCACAGCACCTCACGAGATGATCAGAGATCATTTGCAGCATTCTCATAGACAACATCATTCTTGCAAACAGTTTAAGACGGATTAAATATCTTTACATCTTGCGCTTGTTCAACGAGACTCGTGCTGAGCGTCTCTAAACAAGCAGCGAATCAGACACGAGCATTGAGGGCTTTTCTTTTGTCCTTAAAAATATGATAAAGTGTGTTTCTTCAAGCACGTGTCTTTGTGACTTACAACATGTGTCAGTCCGAGACGTCTTATGGTGCGTTCACATACAACGCGAAGCGAGCGTTTCACGTGGCGCGATTAAATACAAAGTCGATGCAAATTCGCGCCGGGCGGTGCGAATGAAGCGAATACCGTGACTCGTTCTCGTGAAATCGTTTCATTCGCGTATGTGCGAGTTGAAACTGTGCGAGAGAACTTGAGCGAGAAATCCGCATGACGCGTTGTCACGGAAGCCTATCAGCATTGAGATTGTCCGGGTGTCACTGAGGTACTGACGTAGTAGCAGAAGAACATTGTTGTAGCGGTGTGTCATACATGAAACAACGTCATACATGTACAGAGACCCGACGAAAAAACACATCGCTTGGAGGAAGTTGCGCGTGATAATATGCGCGTCTACTTGATTCCAGCTATTGGTCGTACTTTACTATGAACCACGTCGTAGAAGCCCCTCCTCCTTTCCTTTTCCGGAAGAGAAGCGGGAATACTCGCGGGTTCGCATTACTCGCGCGAACGCCAGTTTAAACACACATTTATAATCCAGCGGTCAAACTCGCGCGAGGTGAAAATTTTCTTTGCGTTGTATGGAACGCACCATTACAGGTCACCCGCATGTTGAGGGTAGATGAGCAAAATGACCCACGCAGGAAGTACATTTGGACGATCATCATCTGATCTTTCTAAGACATCGTCGATATCCGATTACATCGTCATAGCGCCCAGCTCTAAATTATGACATTGCAATATCCAGCCTTCCTGTGTTTCATCCCTTGTTTTCCCTTATGTGTCCATCATGTCATCCCTCAATCCAACATGACGTCCAATAGAACTGAAAATCAGAGGGCGTCTGCCAGTCCTCCGACATGGTACTACAACTTTACAAATATATTAAAGGGGAAATAGTTCACCCAAACATGAAGGTTTTGTCATCATGTGCTCACCCTAATGGGTTTCAAAACCTGTTTAACTTTCTTCCATGAACGCAAAAGTCGTTTTTCCATGGTAGAATTAACATCATGCGGCTTTAAAACCACATGAGGGTGAGTAATTAATTTCACTTTTGAGTGAACTATTGCTTTAAAGCCATTTTGTTCATATGACGTATTGTGCAGGACCATTGAAAGCGTACACGCTGTTTCCGGGAGCTAGCGCATCAATATTTGAAGCCTTTCTCTTACTGTTTTAGCGACCAGAACTCCATGTCGTCAAGCCGGACTCAACAGATGTATGCGTTCAACTGGATCCGAAATCACCTGGAAGAGCATCCCGAAACCTCACTGCCAAAACAAGAGGTGTATGACGAATACAAGTGAGTCTGCTTCAAGACGGGAGTAACGGACAGATATTGTGTTAGCGCTACTCATTATTAGCATTGATGACACGTTCTGTGTTGCAGGAGTTATTGCGACAATCTGGGCTACCATCCTTTAAGTGCAGCTGATTTTGGAAAGATCATGAAAAATGTTTTTCCTAACATGAAGGCACGGCGTTTGGGCATGAGGGGGAAATCAAAATATCCTTTTTGTGTGCAAAATTTATACGCTGTTTGTTCAGGTGCATGAAGGATTGTATTGCAATGTATATTACAGCATGCACATTTTTGGGAAAAAGTGGTTTCAAAAACATCTAGCTGCAAGCAGCAATTAACAGGTTCAAGCCTTTTAAGAACTTTTACTGTAAGCAAGAAATTAATGCATTTGTGTAAGTATATGTTTATTTGTCTGAGTCATATTGTAGTATACGTTTGCATTTGGCCCCTACAAGAAGCATACCAATTTTCAACTTCATTGATAATACAGTTGCGGAGTTATGAGCATTTATTAGCTGTAGTGCCCCCTATTGGCGAATGTTATCGCTATTTTGTGTCCAGACTGAAGATGTGCTTTTGTACATGTGTATCAATTTTCGTGACATTTGGCCTTTTCGTTTGGTAGATATTGGTCAAGACGCACAAAATGGACGACGCCTGACCAATTCGTTATAATTTGCTTATATCTACGCAACGCTTCGACTAATCAAAATTCCTTTGATAAATTTTGTCAGGCGGGTTCATAGTAGACACACACCAATTTTTGTGAGAATCAGATATACGGCAGAGGAGGAGTTTGAAAAAGTTGCTACATTAGAAAATTAGAATAGCGGAAAAAATGCCATAAAATGAAGATACATTTTGTAGGTCTTGGTTCAATGAATTAGAGGAAAAAAGAACATTTTGAGATTATTCAACTCTGTTGTGGAGTTATTGGTGAAAACGTAAATTTCTTGTTATAGCGCCACCTTGTGGCCGATTTTCATAAATCTTGGTACACAGCCTCAGTCTAACACTGTCTACAAATATACCAAGTTTCGTAACGATTGGCCATTGAGATTTGATGTTATTAGCTGCTGACATTTGATTGGCTGCTGGCGGCCATGTTTTTTTGTTTGTCTGACTGATATTGTAGGATATGTTGTTAGCCATTGGCCCCTAAAAGTTGCATACCATTTTTCAACTTCATTGATCATACGGTTGCAGAGTTATTAGCATTTTTTTGGTTGTAGCGCCCCCATTGTCGTCATTTTTCTCAACTTTGCGTGCATCCTCAGAATGTCCTGCTGTCAATGTTTATCAAGTTTCGTAACATTTGGCCTTTCCGTTTCATAGATATTGGTCAGTATGTACAAAATGGACGACGCCTGACCAATTCGCTGGCTTATATCTTCGCAATGCTTCTACGAATCAAAATTCCTTTAACTTTTCGTCAGGAGGTTTCATAGTAGACTCATGCCAATTTTCGAAAAAGTAGGTCTTTCGAATTATGCAAATTTAAATTATCACGAAAATGTCATGCCAGAAATTAAATCGGAGATATACATTTTGTTCATCTTGAGCCAATGAATCCAACGATGTGAGACACTTGAGTGTGCGACAAACGGTTTAGGATTTATGGGCCAAAACGTAAACATGATCACTATAGTGCCACCTTGAGGCCGATCAGGCTGAAAATTGGATATGCTGTAGGGGGGGCTTGAACCCCTAATAAAATATGTCCAAAGTAACGGTAGAAGTTACACAAATGTAAAAACGTCATTTTAGAGCAGCCATGTGCATAGCATTGAAACAACTTTATAAAGAACTAATAGTTAAAAATACTTTTTTATATATTTCTCCTCTTCTGCACCATTTTTCACCATTGACACCTTTCTACTTCCATCGTTTTACCCGTTATAACCCACCCGTAGGTACAAGCGTGATGTATGTTTGCAGAAGTTTGATTTGGTTTTCTGTGTCCATCATCTACCCATGTGCACTCTTGTTTGGTTTCAAGTTGATTTGTGTTTGCACTGATTATATACAAGCCTTTTCCATAACCACGTCATCACGTACTGCTACAGTGGATTGAGGAAGAAAGCGTTTGTTCACATGCCATCGCTCCCGAACCTGGACTTACACAAATCAGGAGATGGGGTCAGTATCACGTCCCCGTCAAACCACAAAAAAGGGAATCAGATCAGACTTTCTACAGGGTGCGTACCAGGTGCTTGAAGTGCTTGAATTGGGCTTTTTCAAACTGGTCCTGGGAAACCTTCAAAAACGGCCATTTTTACCAAGAGGTGCTTCAAAAGTTCTTGAGTTATAGACAGTCGAAAAATAGGTCGTTTGAATCATTTAATAGTGAAATGTTTTTATTTTCGGGAAAACGCGACGACAGACCACAGCGTAGGCGGCGCTGTCACGTGGCGCCTGTTGCTGTTGGCAACGCTGTTCAGAATGGGCCAATCACAATCAAGGGTTACTGGAGGAGTTAAAATATATACAGTATATTTTATAGATAAATATATAGATGTTGTGGTGGATTTAACGAGTATGAACCCTTGCATCAGTTTTAATGACAATTTACTCTCCAGAGTGAAAAAATGAGATGATTTGAATGCAGATCAATGGAGGATTCAGTTTTGTGAGTCATCTTGCGCCCCCTTGTGTAAAGTCAGCGTTGTGCCTCATAAAATTGGTTATTTTTGACATAATTTGGTCAATAACAAAATATGTTGACAAGCCTGACCCTTGACTATTTTTAGTTGTGGAAAAAGCTCTCAAATAGCGAAAAAAAAAAAAATTAAAAAGAAAAAATTAAATGAAAAGGGATAATTGTAGAACATTACCTTTATTGGTATGAAATGGCTTGACTGTCAACTGAACTGAAAATGTCCATATTTTGTAAGTTAGAAGGTCAAAATTGTTTGAGGATGACCCATTTGCAATTTGGGTCAGTTCCTCACATAAATCTGTTGTGTGACTTTATAAAACATGGAGCACATGAGTCATATGGACGTCTGTTTACGGACCCAGTTGCTCACTTTTCTTGGAAAGCGAAACGTGTTTTAAGGGAGCACACAACAATTGCACTTCGATTTCGTCTTGAAAGTCCTTGAATGTATCTTTGAAGCATCTGTACGAACCCTGTTTCTAATTACCCTATTTGCAATGTATACGCTATGGCTTTTTTAACCACAAGTGATGCAGTATGTAGTTAATGCAGTTAGTTTGCCTGTTGTAGTGTGAGTTGTTGGAGTCGACGGGACAGTCTCCCAGTGCTGAGGATGAGATGCGCTCTGCAGCATGCGGTCTGGTGTGCGAATGGGCCCAAAAGGTTCTGAGTCGCCAGTTTGACAGTGTGGAGGAGCTCGCCCGCTTTCTTCTCAACAGTCACTATATCGGCACTAAGTCCATGGCAGCACTGACTGTTATGACTGGAACACCAACAGGCAAGACGCACATTTTAACTTGTGTGGAATGGAAAGTAAATTTTGAAATTGTACCTTTTCTATTGTATTAAAGAGTACTGCCCAATTAAACTCAGTGTTTGAAATCCTTATTGATTAAAATTGCAGGTATGAAAACCCCTACGCCAGCGTCTGCGTTTGTGCCAACAGGCGAAGCCAACGCTTTCCAGCCACAAGTGAAGACCCTCCCTTCACCCTCTGTAGATGCCAAGCAGCAACTGCAGCGTAAGATCCAGAAGAAGCAGCAAGAACAGAAGCTCACCTCTCCTTTACCAACTGAAGCCCTGGTTAGGAGGGTAGAGGCGGGCACACCAGTCCCTGGATCCAGCCTCACCTCTGGAAGTCCTGCGTTATTGTCCCCTCAACCAACCATTGGCATTGTGGTAGCAGCAGTGCCAAGTCCTATCACAGTAAGGAGATTTTATAGTTGGATGAATAATTTAGATCAGGGTTACATATTTCTGCTTTTGGAGAGTCACGTCCCTTTACATGTTAGTTCCAATTCTAATTTAATTCTTTTTTTACTTTGCAGGTTCAGAGAAACAGACAACTGATGACCTCTCCAAGTCCTGTTGGGGCGGCAGAGGGAAAAGTTGTGCCTGTTAACTTCCAGGTTGTGACACAACCTGTTAAGCAGTCTCCAAAAACACCCCAGAATATCCCTGCCAGCCCAGTCGGTGACAGGTTGGCCAGGCACCGTTATGCCCAGATTTTACCTAAACCCTCTGCCACAAGCGCAATTGCACTTCACTCGCCCTCAACACTCCTCATCACCAACAGTCCCATCAAGACGGTGATGCCCACGCCTCATGTTAGTTCAGTAAATGTGGTCAAGATGACTGCAATATCACTAGCGCCCAACAGTAGTAGCAGTAGTTGTACTCCGACCCCATTGCGACCTGCTTCAGCGGGCATCAGTAGCACAATTTCCCAGGAAGAGTCGAACCAAAACCAGCAAGCTCAGAATGGTGGCCCTACCACAGCATTTCAGTCACCTGGGGTCGGGAAAGCTGGGCGAACTTTCATGACCCCAACCCCATCAGTGTCCACCGCAACCAGTGAGGTCAGGTTGACATTTGAAGCTGTGAATGACTCATCTATTGCTGTTGACAAACAAAGCACCATATCAGTGGCAAATACAGGACAAAAGAATGAAAGAGCCACTAAATTTAGGGCTTCCAGTGAACCATCTCTTCTTGTCAAGGCATCGCCTGTGCCTGAGAGAGTAACCAGGGCCAAGAGTGACTCGGCAGCACCATCAAGTACAATCATGGGGGCAGTTGCCCCGTGCAGCAATAACAAAACCAATGATCAGCCAGAAAGTACTTTGTATTTAACCGTTACTAGCCAGAATGCAGATACTGAATTGGCATCCATTAGTATGGTGGCAACTACAAGCACTTCTCCCAAAGATGTTGGTCTCGGTCCAAAAAGCCCTCGAAAACGTTCTGCGTCTGTATTGGAAACACACACAATCCCAGTCAAAAGAGTATTCATTTCACAGCAACCTGGTCTAGTCATAGCAGCTAAGAAGCTCCAGAGACCTGGAACCCCAGCGAGACCAGAGAGTGCACCGTGCAAAGTGACACTGAGACAGAGTAGCGCTCTTCCGTCTCAAATCCTGGCTCTTTCCGATACTCCCATTGGAACCCTGGCCACCTCACAGACTGTTAATCCTCAGAGCTCTTCACAAATGGACAGTGAGGATGCTGACATTAGCGCTAGTGAAACAGCTTCCGGTAATAGCACAGTTTCAGATCACTCCTTACTGCAGCAAATCACTAGTCACCAACAGGTCACCAGTGCAGTTTCTCAGGAGGCATCTGCTGTAAGTGAGCTTAAGACCTCATTACAAGACTACTCCCAACAGATACAAGCCGAACACAAGCAGATTGCAGCTAATCCCTTACCGTTAATGGCCCAAGCACAAGGGGCCTCAAATCAGCTTACTCTTCAACAGGACATTGTTGATTTTGGAGGAGCTCAAGCTAGCATTGACTATTTCCCCTTCAACGATGATGATATGACCCAGGATAGTATTGTAGAAGAACTTGTACAGATGGAGGAACAAATGAAGCTGAATAGCAGTTTGCAATCCTACCTAAGTTGTGTAGACATATCCCTACAAGGTCAAGCCTCAATTGGCCAAGGAACAATCATGTCGCCCCATCAGACCAGTACACAGTTCTATCACTCCTCCCATAGTAGCGCCACACCGATCCACACGCCAACACCGACGCCCACCCCGACACCAACACCGACTCCAACTCCTACCTCTGAGATGCTACCAGGGGGGCATAGCTTGACCAGAGAGAGTCCTTGTTCCAGAATGGCAACTGTGACCCCTGTGGATAACATCTTGGGTGGGCGCCACACACCCATCAGCACCCCTCTCTCAAACTGTAGCAGCAGTGTCCCTCCAAGCCCCGTTGAATGCCGTAACCCATTTGCGTTTACCCCTATTAACTCGAGCATAACAGGCTATCATGATGCTAGCATTGTGTCGAGCAGTCCAGTGAAACCCATGCAAAGGCCAATGGCAACCCATCCGGATAAAGCTAAACTAGAGTGGATCAACAACCGGTATAACAGCACCGCGGGCTCTCCTGTTATCTCGAACAACAATACCATTAGTATCCTGCCGAGTTACCAGGATCTGGTTGAGGATCACTTCTGCAAACCACACGCCTTCGCCATCCCAGGTCAATCTCTCCAGTCTCAGTCAAGGCATCAGGAGGGAAATTTGGGAAGGTTGACGACTGTTTCTCCAGTGCAGCAAGGTCCACAAACGACCCTTAATGGCAAGCAAGAAAGT
This sequence comes from Moxostoma hubbsi, assembly GCA_032164185.1. Lineage (NCBI taxonomy): Eukaryota > Metazoa > Chordata > Actinopteri > Cypriniformes > Catostomidae > Moxostoma > Moxostoma hubbsi. Next base: position 1,881,164 of record JAVLUX010000040.1, read on the forward strand.
TTTGCTGTCCCAGCTCCATTGGACAATAAAGGGACAGGAAGCACATCTACGTCAGGTGGTGGAACTTTCCGTTGTCGTAGTGTCAGCCCGGCAGTTCGTCAGCGCAATCTTAGCGGCACCACTGCACAAACAGTCCCAACCCCGAGATCTATTGTGTCTCCATTTAATTGCCCCCTGACATCTGAGGTCCTGAGCATTCTCTCCAACAATCAATCAGTGGCCAGTGCCAGCAGCTTGGCCCAGAGGAGCCAATCGGTGCCACTGAATATCATGATGCAGTCGGAGCTATTGCCCATCAGTCACCAGGTGCAGCAAAGCAATAGTGCCAAGATCACCACTGTGCTCCTCAGCAAGATGGACACGGATGGAGACGATGCAGTGCGAGGACTGGGCGTCAATAACCTTCCTGCAAATTACACAGCAAGGATGAACTTGACCCAAATATTGGAGACCACACAGGGCTTCCCTGGAGGCCCCAATCATCAGAACCAGCAACTGCCTCTGGACTCGAGCCCTTCACCTTTTGACTTCCAGAAGACTGGTTACCTCATAAGAATGGGAGAGGAACAGGTTACCTTCTCCTGTGGTGACAGCCAAGCACAATCAGGCTCCGGGTTGCAGCAACAAGAAGTGCAGCTTCAGCTTGAAGAACAACAGTTGGAACTGCATGATCAACAGCTACTGCTCCAGAATCAACAGCTGCAACTTCAGGACCAACAGTTGCAGTTGCCGGACCAACCAGAGTTACAAGAAGATGCTGAACTCCCCAAACAGCACTTGATACCCCAAACCTCACAGCAGGTTGATGTTGACCAGGAGCAGCAAGAGCATCTGGACTTCAACACCACCGTCAAGGATCTCTTGGGGGAGGACGGACTCAACCCTAGTTCACAACTCGTTGGACAAGTGGCGTCAGAGCTCAGTGCTGTTGCCTCTGACTTCTCCAATGATATCCGGTTGACCTCGGATCTCTCGAGTAGCATTAACGACCTGAACACTTTGGACCCCAACTTGCTGTTTGACCCCAGTCAACAGCAGGACCAATATGAAGACGCCACACTGGAAGAACTGAAGAACGACCCTCTGTTTCAGCAGATTTGCAGTGATACTGTGAACTCCGCTGGTTTTGATTGGCTGGAGAACAAAGACCAGCCAACGGTGGAAATGTTGGGATAATATTATTATTTACTGTTCCTGTTGATGTCGTCGTTGTTTATATTTATGGGTTCTGTTGAAAGTTTTGTTTTTGTGTCGTTTTGTGTATCCTTTATGTACAAGAGTTGTCAATTGACGTGTTTGTGCAGCAAAAATCTGGACGCTTTGGACTGTCCATTGTAAAGTGCCAGCCTGAAGTAAGTCTCTTACAGGCATGTGCTTTAATCCGAATTTTATACAGTTGTTTTGATTGTATTTCTGTTGTATGATTTCACCAATCATTCCAGTCATTTCTCTCCGTTCAGAAATATTTCCTCTTGTTGCAACTGGTAGTAACGAACGTTCAAGACAATTAGACATCGCCTGGTGCACAGTCTACTCACAAGCGCAACTTTTGATTAATTCGCTCTTTTATATTGGTGTCCACTACAATATAGTGGTACATTGAGAACCTGCATGCATAATTAGCTTTTTCAACAAAATGCAATATTCAAGTGACAAATCATTGACTTTGCCGAAACTCCCTTTCTAGACAGTCGTCCAAGTACCTTTTATTGTGGCTTTGGGGGTATGGCAGGATGTCAGATTGCAAAGGAGTATACCCAAATATTGCAAGTACAGCGGAGGTAAAATATCACATTTACATATCGTAAATCGTCAGTTCATTGAGCTGCAAATATTTTAGGTGCTACTTGGTGCTCACTTCAAGAATCAAGAATCGCGATAACTGAACCATTCATCAGCCGTTTGATTTGTCGAAACGTGTTCACATTTTGGGGCGAAAAGGTATTTATGGCCATAATACTTGTACTGTTAAATCAAAGCGGTTTGGGAGTGGGGTTTTTTCCACTATATATATATATATATATATGTGTGTTTAAACAAAGAAGAATGGGAAGAGAAGACTCTTTTGCCTTATTTATAGAGTCTCAAGGCCTTATTCCATCTTATAAAAGGCTTCGTTGCGTTGTTCTGATTATAAGAAGTTCTTAAAAGAACGATCTAGGTGCACTTAAGAATAAAAGCATGACTTTAGTTGTGAATTAGCGGTGAAGTTTCCAGAACATCATATCAAACTAGCTAGCCATTTGTAGGTCCGTCCACCTTTGTTTAGTGCATTATTCCAGATTGGTAGTTTCTATGACTATGGTATGGTGACGGCTTGATATGCTTAACAAGGATTTGACTAACTTGAGAGCAAACCGGTGTCATTTTTCGGCCTTAACTCCATACCAAAGAGAAGCTGTCGAAGAACAAGTAGAGATTGCGATGTGTTGTTTTCATCTTTAATTGGCCGTCCTCTGAAAGGGATCTCCTTGAGGACGTTTTTCATGTTTTAGCGGATTGCGGTAAAGAATAATTCCTGGATGAATTCATAATTGTGTAAATGATGTATATGGACATTTCGGATGTACAGATAACTATGGACGCCACAGAAGTTCACGGAGGCTGAATTTGGCCGTTCTAGACGTTGTAGGTAGAGACACATTTGTACAAAGGACATCGTGTTCATCATGCTGTTTGCATTCGATCAAGGCTGTATATTGGTGATTACTGTAGGTAGATGAGAGTGCCCTTACGGAAACCGAAAATGACGATCATAACAAGTGCAAAGCACGATTATTCCGCTTCGTTACGTTTCTAGCTTCTGTGATGTAGTCTCGCTGTCTGTCGCGCTGTCGCTCGCTGATGTACCATTTTTCTTAAGAGTTTATTGGTTCCTGCGTAGGAATATGTGATGTGTAAATCAAGAGAGGATATTATAGCATGGATTTATCGAGAAAAAATGAAACTAGGACTTCAATATAAAGGTGTTCGTTTTATTGTGACGCTTACGTTTTTGTGTGCAGAGACGAATCTGAAGATCAGACACTGGACAAGGGTTAGGAGTTCAGAAACCGTACAGACATTCATCTTATTGCACTAAAAGGTTTTACATTGTTATAGTTGTTCTTATGTTCTTACATATGTGTGAAAACTCGTTTTAGATGTTAAAGAAACGGTTAAACCCCACGTGGAAATTGGATGCAGGTAAATCGGTTTCATATTGGGGTGACTGTTCCTTTAAGGACACACGAAACAATTGGTGCCCACATTGTTCTTTATTAAAAGGCTATAAATATCAAAAGGGGAATTACTCGACCATAAATAATTGCCTTATCTCAATGAGATCAGCGTTGTACAAGTTCTCATAGCTGAGAATAAAATATGAAATTAAAACATTGACTTAAAAAAGCCAACATGCATCACCATGTTATAAAATGACTGTATGTGCACATGTATGTTAAAGTAACCATGGTAATATTCCTTGTGACCGGTCCCTTAGCCAATCAGAGCTCTGGTGGCATGACCAGAGCGAGAGGCGACAAAGTAGTTCATCAAAATCTATCTGCATTTATATGACGTTTACCAAGTTAAAACGCGTCCTTTATGTTTCTGTTTATGAATCTTTTTATTTTTTACATATATCTTCCATTTTCTTCTTTTTGTATGAAAAATGCCTACGTGAAGAAAGCTGTAAATATTTGTTTGTTTTTTGGCATTTAATAATGCACTGATTACCATTTTTGTTTTTTGTTTTTTTTATATTTTTATTTCAGAAGTGAATTTACAAACCTTTTTTGATACGCGGGGATTGATTCCGCAGTAGGTCTGATGTTGTTTGTCAGGACGGTCCCGTAGAAAAGCGTGTTCGTTATTTCTGTCCGTTTGGAACTGTAGATTTGAGCGCTGGTGTTATTATCTGCTGGATGTGGACAATAGCCTGTTAATATTGCAAAAGCGTTTCAGCAATGGTCCCCCCCCCCTTTTGTTTTTCCAATGGAAAGTACTCACAGGTGAGATTTTTTAAGTGGTTTTAAAAGCCAATAAACATTTTTTAAACAATATTGTTGGGTCTTGGAGTGGATTTTGTGCAATAACGCTACCCTCTATTGGTTACAACAGACACCGCAGCTAAATAAGACCTGCCCTGAACATCATGAGGTCACTTCCTGTATGATGTCATGGCACATCTAATGGCACGTTTCCGCTGCACGTTACGGTTCGACTCGCTTTTTCCACTGCAGTTTAGTGCCGCCTCAATGTGGGCGGGATTATAGGCTGATCGTCATAGTTACGCCACCTCTACTGCCGTGACATCATCTTAAACGTGACACAAACTGACCATAAACAATAACACGTGCGCTAGCTGTTAGCTGCTAGCTCATTGTGCTGCATAAAGCAGTTGTTGATGCTGATTTTACAGCAGTTAAGTTGGTCGGGTTGTTTCAGTGAACGTAACAAAACGTCCCATCCTCCATCGTGGACCCCAACAACACTCTCCCTCCCGTTGCTCGCCGCTCTAGATTGCGTCCATTTGGTCGAACCACTTCCACTTTTCCTTCATGGGTCTGTCGTCACTTAAGTTTTTTTGACTTTTCCCTCCGCTGTTGGTCGGTCCGGTGGTCGCCGTGTGCAGACGACAGCTGAGACACTTCCTGAGAGACTTTGTCGTTTATTTCGGCGCTAACGAGAGGACCGTCTGCACCTGGTTTATTGACCACGGCGTGGTTTTGCGCTCAGACATTTCTCTTTACAATTTGAAACTTGAGAGAAGAAATGATACTGCTATCACTGATGCTAACTCTATAACTAGCGGGTTGATGCACTAGCGGTGTCGCTGGTAGTGACGATTCTCTCTGACCAATCAGTGATCTGCAGGGTGATGATGTCACATTAGTATCAGCTTGGTCGAGTCGAGTTGTACCGTGCAGTGGAAAAGCCCCATAAGCAGGGCTGGAACTGACACCCAACATGTCCCACACATTACGCCCATTAAGTGGGCAATCGGCCATTTTTAATCCATACACACTAAATGTAAATGTGACATCAGGAGTCTCAGAAGGGGATCTGGTGACGTGCACAGCAGGCATCTGGAGCAATCGTGATACAAGTCATGGAAAACACTTTGGTCGAAGCTTCGCTCTCATTGGTCAAAGGCAAGTCCACGGTGAGCCCCGCCTCTCTGACCTCTGTGGGCATCTGAATGTCTGCTGTGACCTCTGCCCTCTTGCTTAGACTAAATGACCCCCCTTTCCAACACCCAAAAAAGGTTCTTTCATGCCTATGTTTGGTAATGATTTTTATAATTTGCTGTCAAGTTGTTTAAAATCATCGTCTAAAATGTTGGAAATATCTTGACACACTTTTGTCCAATATCTGCTGTTATATACAAATTATATTCAATTTCACACAGACAATCTGATCCATTCTGGCCTACCCATCTATTGTCCTGTGAGGGGCGGCCCGGCCCATACATCTGCCTTTAGGATCAATAACTGGAATTACTGCAGCATGCATCATATTTCAATATATTTAATCTTCATTAATATTAATCTTGAACCAAATTAAATTAATAAAACTTCAATATATTTATTTTATATATTCATATTTAATAATTTTATATTTAATAAATATATTTTATATTTAATTATTTAATATTTTAATATACTATAATATAATATATATATATATATTGATATATATATATATATATATATATATATATATATATATATATATATATATATATATATATATATATATATATATCAATATATTTAATCTTAATAATTAACAAAATTACATCAATAAAACTTCAATATATTTAATCTTCATTAATATTAATCAAGTATTAATTAACACAAATGAATAAAACTTCAATATATTTAATCTTCATTAATATTAATCAAGTATTAATTAACAAAATTAAATGAATAAAACTTCGATATATTTATTTTATATATTCATATTTAATAATTTTATATTTAATTATTTAATAAATATATTTTCTATTTTAATATATATATCTTAATATATTTAATCTTAATAATTAACAAAATTACATCAATAAAACTTCAATATATTTAATCTTCATTAATATTAATCAAGTATTAATTAACACAAATGAATAAAACTTCAATATATTTAATCTTCATTAATATTAATCAAGTATTAATTAACAAAATTAAATGAATAAAACTTCAATATATTTATTTTATATATTCATATTTAATAATTTTATATTTAATTATTTAATAAATATATTTTCTATTTTAATATATATATCTTAATATATTTAATCTTAATAATTAACAAAATTACATCAATAAAACTTCAATATATTTAATCTTCATTAATATTAATCAAGTATTAATTAACACAAATGAATAAAACTTCAATATATTTAATCTTCATTAATATTAATCAAGTATTAATTAACAAAATTAAATGAATAAAACTTCAATATATTTATTTTATATATTCATATTTAATAATTTTATATTTAATTATTTAATAAATATATTTTCTATTTTAATATATATATCTTAAAATATTTAATCTTAATAATTAACAAAATTACATCAATAAAACTTCAATATATTTAATCTTCATTAATATTAATCAAGTATTAATTAACACAAATGAATAAAACTTCAATATATTTAATCTTCATTAATATTAATCAAGTATTAATTAACAAAATTAAATGAATAAAACTTCAATATATTTATTTTATATATTCATATTTAATAATTTTATATTTAATTATTTAATAAATATATTTTCTATTTTAATATATATATCTTAATATATTTAATCTTAATAATTAACAAAATTAAATGAATAAAACTTCAATATATTTAATCTTCATTAATATTAATCAAGTATTAATTAACACAAATGAATAAAACTTCAATATATTTAATCTTCATTAATATTAATCAAGTATTAATTAACAAAATTAAATGAATAAAACTTCGATATATTTATTTTATATATTCATATTTAATAATTTTATATTTAATTATTTAATAAATATATTTTCTATTTTAATATATATATCTTAATATATTTAATCTTAATAATTAACAAAATTACATCAATAAAACTTCAATATATTTAATCTTCATTAATATTAATCAAGTATTAATTAACACAAATGAATAAAACTTCAATATATTTAATCTTCATTAATATTAATCAAGTATTAATTAACAAAATTAAATGAATAAAACTTCAATATATTTATTTTATATATTCATATTTAATAATTTTATATTTAATTATTTAATAAATATATTTTCTATTTTAATATATATATCTTAATATATTTAATCTTAATAATTAACAAAATTACATCAATAAAACTTCAATATATTTAATCTTCATTAATATTAATCAAGTATTAATTAACACAAATGAATAAAACTTCAATATATTTAATCTTCATTAATATTAATCAAGTATTAATTAACAAAATTAAATGAATAAAACTTCAATATATTTATTTTATATATTCATATTTAATAATTTTATATTTAATTATTTAATAAATATATTTTCTATTTTAATATATATATCTTAAAATATTTAATCTTAATAATTAACAAAATTACATCAATAAAACTTCAATATATTTAATCTTCATTAATATTAATCAAGTATTAATTAACACAAATGAATAAAACTTCAATATATTTAATCTTCATTAATATTAATCAAGTATTAATTAACAAAATTAAATGAATAAAACTTCAATATATTTATTTTATATATTCATATTTAATAATTTTATATTTAATTATTTAATAAATATATTTTCTATTTTAATATATATATCTTAATATATTTAATCTTAATAATTAACAAAATTAAATGAATAAAACTTCAATATATTTAATCGTCATTAATATTAATCAAGTAATAATTAACTAAATTAAATGAATTAATTTTAATAAAACTTCATTATATTTAATTATTTATTTTATTTTATTAATTTTATATTTAATTATTTAATAGATATATTTTATATTTTAATATATATATATATATATATCTTAATATATTTAATCTTAATAATTAACTAAATTAAATGAATAAAACTTCAATATATTTCATCTTCATTAATATTAATCAAGTAATAATTAACAAAATGAAATTAATAAAACTTCAATATATTTAATTATTTTATATATTCATATTTAATAATTTTATATTTAATGTATTTAATATTTTAATATCTCTCTAAATATATATATATATATATATATATATATATATATATATCTTAATAATTAACAAAATTACATGAATAAAACTTCAATATATTTCATCCTCATTAATATTAATCAAGTAATAATTAAGAGATTACAGCATTAAACGCCTCCATACTGCATGACGGATATAACAGGATTACATAACGCTGAACTTCTCCTGGGGATGTTTCTGGATGAGGGTGGGGGTCCCGGGTCGGGTGTGGGGTGGATGGGGGGGTCCCGGGTCTGACGGGGGGGAGGAAGCGCGCACGGGTCATTCCGTGATCGGGACTCGAGCACTCATGACGCGCTCCGGACGCGCTCGGTTGTTCACGCGCAGAATGACGGAGATCTGCTGATAAATGGGGTCCGTGAAATGGAAAATACTTCAGCGTTTGCTGATTTTACTTTGGATTGGATCCTTTTCAGGTAAGAGATGTTCTGTTGTCTTTATATAACATCATTGTGCACAAAGTCCGTTTTTAACCCTCGTGCGTCACTTTAAAACAGTTACTCGGAGGTCCTCAGAGGACAAAAATATATTATAAAATATCAAAAAATATTATATATTAACATTATTTTCATTTTCGATTAGTTAATTTTTTTTATCCAACATCAGTCAAACACAAAATGTTTTATTATTTTCCATATGCTGAATGCTATGGGGAACTTTATTTATTTTATTTAAAAAAAAAAAAAAAAGGATTATCACAGTCTATATTAATGATTAGCAACAACATTGTTTTTGTTGCATTATTATTTTTTGTGCAGTGTCAGATAAAAAAATAATAAATAAACCTCACTCTCGGGACATTAGAGGACAAAAAATATCCGCGTCAAAAAACTGCCATAAATATATTAATATTATTTTCTACTTGCACTGATTTGTTAACCAGCATCAGTCCTGATCATAACTACCAAATATTCATTTATTTTCAGGATTTTAACCCTTTAAATGCCAGTTTGTTTACATAATGCCACTGTTGTTCTTTACACACATACGTACACACATTTCTCAACACACACACACTCACACGCACACACACACATTTCTCAACACACATAGACAAACACACACACACTCACTCACACACACAAACACACACATTTCTCAACACACTCACACACACACACACACACACACACACACACACTTGTATCTGCATCATGTATTCAGTTGTCCTGCAGGTCTCTATAATACAGGAAACAGAGAATTGGGGAAAAGTTTGTATTTGCTCCACAGGATAAACATGAGGAAAATGGCGCCATCTGGTGGAAAATATTTAAACTTTAATTCTTATGTGGTGTGTGTATCTCAGCGAGTATTGACGCGGACTGTCACACCTGGAGTCACGAGTTTGAATTCAGGGTGTGCTGAGTGACTCCAGTCAGGTCTCCTTAGCAACCAAATTTGCCCGGTTGCTAGGGAGGGTAGAGTCACATGGGGTAACCAAATTGGCCCGGTTGCTAGGGAGGGTAGAGTTACATGGGGTAACCAAATTGGCCCAGTTGCTAGGGAGGGTAGAGTCACATGGGGTAACCAAATTGGCCCGGTTGCTAGGGTGGGTAGAGTCACATGGGGTAACCAAATTGGCCCGGTTGCTAGGGAGGGTAGAGTCACATGGGGTAACCTCCTTGTGGTCGCTATATTGTTTTTACATTAGCCTATATGAACACCATATTACTGTAGCAACGCCATGGTGTGACCAAATCGACCTTTGCATTATTGATTTATTATCATAAGTAGTATTAAAGGGAATTGGGTTTGAGGAGTAGACACATCCAAAAAGTCATGACACCCCATGCCAGTGCAGCGACACATTTTGTCCTCAATTTCTGTGATCCCACCAGAGTATTTCAGTGCAAATATCCGCGCTGTGTGACAGATGCTATTTACACCTAGTGCAAACTGTCACTTTGTATATTTTTTGACACTATAATGTCTTTGATTAACCTTATAACATCTCACATTCTCCCCTCTCTTTCAGCTGTTTTTTGTTTTAGCGAGTTGTCGTTTGTCACCGAGCCGCGGGACGTCATCGCATCTCCGGGTGCTCGCGTTATTCTAGACTGCCAGGCTCAAGGCGAGTCGCCCGTCGCTGTGCGATGGAGGAAGAACGGCGTCCAACTCCAGGAGAGCGAGCGAGTCCGTATCCTGTCCAACGGATCTCTGTACATCTCCAATGCGAAGAGTTCAGCAGACCAATCAGATGACGGCTTCTACCAGTGCCTCGTCCGAAACACATATGGAGCCATACTGAGCCAAAGAGCACGTCTCACAATCACAAGTACGTATGTGGGGGAAAGGGGCTGTTAGTCCATGTCTCTTAGCTTTGAGGGCATCTATATGCTAGTGTTCAAACTATCTGTTTCTCAAGTATATTTATCGGTCTATTAAAAAACGGTCATCTCAACTTTGTGACGTATCGGCAGGTTTTTTTTGACAATATTTAAAATGTAATACCTTAAACATAAAATTCCCCATTAAGAATATACGCCGATAACACTGCCTACAATACAGCAAACTGAGAATAGGGGAAAAGCTTGTATTTGCTCCACAGGATAAACATGAGGAAAATGGCGCCATCTGGAGCAAAATATAGCAAATTTAAATTCTTAGGGGGTTCTGGGTATCTCCGCGAGTATTGATGCTGACTATCACACCTGGAGACGTGAGTTCGAATCCAAGGCGTGCCGAGTGACTCCAGTCGGGTCTCCTTAGCAACCAAATTGTGAAAACACTGGAGACGGGACATTGAACGCAATGACGCACAAAATGAGTAAGAAGCGTTTGCGTGGAGTGTAAGACTAATTCATTACACGAAGCTAGGCCCCAACGTAATCTACTGTACATTCAGGGCTGGACTATCAATCTGGCATACCGTGCATTGTCCCTGTTGGTCGATGCACTTTGGGGCTGATCAGGGGCGGACTGGCCATGGGGAGAACCGAGCGGGCTGGTGGGTCGGTCGCGAAACAGCTATAAACATCCGCCACGAACGAACCCCTCCAGGCAACTGTTGGGCCAGTTGCTATGTAAAATCCCGGGCTGATTTCTCCTCCCAGTCCTGCCCTGTCTACATTGAAAGCTTTGCACATTTTCAAAGAATTCAAAGTCTGGACCACCATATAGACCAGCACCAAACCACCCTAGACCACCATGGGAATCGCATACAGTGAATGCCTGTCATTTGCAAAGTCCTACACATCCATGCATGTTCAGTTATAAAATATTTGGGATAATTTGATGATGCTTTTGTCCACCTAAAACATCATAAATTGTCTGACAGTAGTTGTTAAGTGGATGGAGACCTCAAGATTCGTTTGCACTGAAACACACAAATGTTGCGTTCGGATGTTGCATGCTAGTGTTTCAGCTGTCACTGCTGCGGCCTCCAAAGCAATTGTTTCATGGTCAGCACTCATAGAAATCTGTTAAAGGCTTTTTGCATCCACCCTTTGTCCCTCTTGGCCCTGCTTGCCCTCTAAGCTCTGTTGTGTGGACGTTTGTTTGGCCATAAACCTGCCGACAGAGAAACATCTGTCCCTATTCAACTGGCCCAGTGCTGGCCATGACAAAGAGGCCGAGAGATGTTCAAGAAGAACTGAATGATTGTGTTCCACATGGTCACTTTTGGGATCAGTTAACCTTGAGACAAGTCTCTGATGTGGAAGATATTGTATGTGAAGTATTACGGCCACTTCCAGCTGCACAAGCTCAATTCCGTGCGTTGGTGCACTCCAAAATGTGTCCTACCAATGCAAGTACACGTTGCGGAGGACTGGGGTTTGTTACCGCCACAGGACGACACGCTAAGCAAGTTCACTCGGACCACGACCTGGTAATGCATTAGTCAAGTGTGTACATGTACTAATGTAAAGTATATACTGTATACTGGTCAATGGTCACTGGTACCATTTTGTACGGAGCTGACTTATTTAGAAAAGATGTCCTTCACGTGTAACTAAAGGGTTAACGGGTAACTATAAGGCAACCTCAAGTAAAAGGGGGTGTTTTGGTGGACGAGCCGAATGGTTGGGGGTGTATTGGTTTGCCTCACCGCCCATCTGTCCAAAGGCCAATGGGAGAGGTCACGAGGTCACAGGGGTTGTGGGACCGGCTTTATCCTAGAGCAGTGTGTTGGTTAGCGGGCCGTCCCGTGGCCTGACTCGTCTGTTGTCCAGAATCCAGCCTGACTGATGAGTTCCTTCACAAATGTTGGCCTTTAGTGGAGCACTCGGTTGTTTTGTTGGACTTGTCAGATTTTGGAGGGGGCTTGTGCTCCGCTCAAGTTGAAATACATTGAAAAATTGGAGGGGATTTCAAAGAACAGCTTGAAATAGTTGGAATTGAGACCTTGATTTTCTTCCACGGTTTCTCTCTCTCTCTCAGATGCGACAGTCGGCTAACTTAAGATGAAGTTCAAGTCAAACACAACAGATTTCATTCGTGAAAAGACCCATTAGAAACACTTGGCATGAAAAGAAATGTCTCCCTTTATCTCCCCAATTTGGAATTCCCAATGCGCTCTAAGTCCTCATGGTGGTCAACAAACCAGACTAGTTTTGTTAGCAGTCTAACGTGCTTTATTAGTATATTTGGATGAATTATGTAGAATCAATGGACACCAGGTTTCATCTTAAACACATTTAATCAGAGCGTCTCGCACCCTGAGCTGAATTTGGGTGGACAGACGGATTTGGTTGCCCCTTGACCTTTGGCAGGAAACCTTTGTGCTGTTTGACCTAGGCATTGATTCGGCCTTTACAACCCAGCTGACCTCACCAAACAAAACCAACACACACCCTGCCTAAAGAGACCTGATTTAATACTGGGGGGGTCGTTTACTTTATATCTGTCCAGTTTTGGTGGCATTATGTGTTTATTTCTTTGCTTGGACAATGTGGTAATTACACAATTACCATGTGTTTTGGACATGGTACCATGTTAATACTATGGTACTACTATGTTTTAGAGACTAGTAACAAAAACGTACCAAGAATTACAATGGCACATCCATTGTTTGTTGGCATGGCTAGCGCCTTACATGGCAACTCTGCCACCATTGGTGTATGTGTGTGTGAATGGGGCACAGTCACATGGGTAGGCCATGTTTAGCTCAGGTGGTAGAGCAGGTCAGCTGCTAATCGCGGGGTTGGTGGTTCGATTCCCGGCCCACATGACTCCACGTGCCGAAGTGTCCTTGGGCAAGACACTGAACCCAAGTTGCTCCCAATGGCATGGCTAGCGCCTTACATGGCAGCTCTGCCACCATTGGTGTATGTGTGTGTGAATGGGTGAATGGGACAGTCACATGGGTTGGCCATGTTTAGCTCAGTCGGGTCGGCCGCTAATCGCAGGGTTGGTGTTTTGATTCCCGGCCCACACGACTCCACATGCCGAAGTGTCCTTGGGCAAGACACTGAACCCCAATGGCAGGCTACCACATTGCATGCAGCTCTGCCACCATTGGTGTGTGTGTATGTGTGTGTGTGTGTGTGTGTGTGTGTATGTCTGTGTGTGTCTGTGTGTGTGTGTGTGTGTGTGTGTGTGTGAATGAGTCACAATGTAAATCACTTTGGTAACCTCTAAGGTCTCACTATAAGTGCAGACCACTGTTATCTGTGGTGCTTCAAGAGGGCAGCGCTCTTCAGTTAGCCTATTTAAATGCCTGATAGTTGTAATTAAGTCTTGCATGTAAACAAAGGACCTTTTTAATTCACCGTCTTCCCTGAACATGAGCTACATGAGATTAACAATCATTGATTTCCTTTAGTGGATTCTGACTGGACTCAGCAAGTTCTGAGTAAAATGAGGCTCTGACCGATGCGTTTTAAATGTAGAATATTGATGCATTTTGGTCAAGGATGTCAGGGACCAAACGTGAATGTTTGAGAATCGGTCACTGAAAAACACATATTGATCAAAATCCATTCTTAATATCGGGGTTGACGTGTCTTCCTCAATGTATGGTGGGTACGGTCTTGACTTTTTCAAGTCTTAAATGGACATATGATTGATTAACCACTTGCATCTGTGATGTTTTGTTGCTTTTTATGCTCATCTCAAATTCTGGTTAGTTTCACATGAAACATTGTTTTTACCTTTTACAAGCTGTGTTATAAACCCATTCGTTGCCTGTGGAGGCAAGCGTTTAGACACCCCCATCGTAAATGGGAGAGTTATTGATTTCCACTGATCTATAGATGGTCATCATTCACTGTCATTGGTCAATTGATCCATTGATTAGTGCAGCTGTTTGTTATTGGCTACTGTGCACCCGACCCCTCAACAGACAACCAATCACAGATAAGATTATGGCCGACTGGAACGCTTCTCCATCTAAGTAGTTTTTGCTTTAAGCGTTATACACATAAACATGGATATTGATTGCTCAATGGTAAACAAACTGTTTGATGCTTTGGAAATCTTAGTTTTCTTGGATTTCATGCCGTAAAACGTCGACATCACCCTCAGGCCTAAAACTGATGTTTATTGATTGCTAATTTGTCATGAGATTGACAGTTTCGCTGATTGGAGAAAACCAACTGAACTAAAATAACCATTAACGAAAGATGGTCATATGCATTAGAGCGTGTTTATGTTATTAGTTAGCATTTACCCTTATCTTCCAGGCCTCCTTATTGATATTGGGGGATTTGTCTGTGTGTCAGAAACATGATTGAAATTGGAAAGATTTGGCAAAGATTTCACCATTCACTGATAAAGGAATATTCCGGGTTCAATGCAAGCAGGGCTGGACTGGTAATCTGGCATACCAGGCTTTTTTCCGGTGGGCCGACGCACTTTGGGGCCGATCAGGTGCGGACTGGACATCGGGAGAACCGAGCGGGCCAGTGGGTCGCTGCAAAACAGGCCGAATGTGCCGCCGGGTTATGCAAAATTAACCACAAAACGGCGCCATATTAAGACGCTTTTCATCATCCAACCAATTGCAGATGGATAAAAGTACATTATGGAAGTAAAATGGGTTGTGAATGTCATCATTCATCTCATGTGCTAATTTTATGAAACGCAACTCAACATTTTCTCTTCTCTCTCATCGTTTCTTCACTTTAACAGGTATGTTGTCGTTTGTAACCCATCCTGTTCCTGTGGCGGTCACAGTCGGGTCTGTGGCCAGATTTTCCTGTAGTGTTATCGGCACTCCTACAGTTGTGATCACCTGGGAACTCAACCAAAGATATCTACCTTTGAATACGGACAGGTGCGCATTTAACCAGCTGAACCATTGCACAACATCACTTAAGGAATGAACGTAATTTGAAGCAGAATACATAAATATATAAACATAAATCAAGTCACGCCAACTTAAAGTGGCCTAGCCCAGTGTAGACAGGGTGTAATGCATGGGTTTCCTAATACAAGAGGGTCTAGCAGGTCAAAAGCAGGTCCATCAGCTGGGCTGACCAATGACCACACAAGTCTACACCAACCAGAAATTAGAAGCTGGTTTTAGCTGGATTTGCCATCAGTAAAGCTTGGGAATTGGTTTAACTGTAATTGACTTTTTTGTTTCAGAATCACAGTTTTGCCAAATGGAGTGCTGCAGCTCCGCGACGTGACAATGAAGGATGCTGGGAAATATCGCTGCTTAGCATCGAACATCGTCGGTCGAGTCAAGAGCAGAGAGGCGGAGCTTATCGTCAGCCCAGGTGCATGTTCGTACGAAAATGGACAGTGCTCGTTATCGGAATAATTTCAGATTAAAACAATGTTTGGAAAGGAAGAAAACCCTACTGGGGGAAAAACATCTAAAACCAGCTTCTGATAGATGGTTTTACATGGTTTCTACTTGGTCCAAGCTGGTCATTTATGCTTATTAGCTGGTTCAAGCTGGTCTAGATTGATTGGTTGATTACCTTGACTACCAGCTTGGATTCAACCTTGTAGAGCAGCTTGGTCAAGCCGATTAGAGATGGTAGACCACCTTAGACCAGCAACAAACCAGGTACCATGTTCCAAAAACCAGCTTGACCAATTTAATCTGGTGTCATCTTGTTTTCTCGCAGGAGAAAATGAGGCAGCACCCTGCTACAACAAAAAACAAACATCTTAAACCAGCCTATGGTGGTCTGCTAGTCTCCCGGGCTGGCTGAGGTAGTTTAGCTGGATCTGCTGGTTGGCCAGTTGGTCTCTCAACCTGACAAGTGCCCAAAATCTGTCTAAAACATCAAACTAGACCTGTGTAACCTGCTTCGCCTGGCTGTGAGACCTGTAAACTGCTTTAGTCTGGTTTAAGATGTTTTTAATCAGCAGGCTGGCTTGTCAATAGTAGAATTAGCTTGCCATTAAAACTCATCCGTTCTGTGTCCAGCATTGAGTCCGAGACCCCTCATGAAACCACAGATCATCGCCGGACCTCAGAACATCAGCACCGGTCTACATCAGTCTGTGATTCTGGAGTGCATGGCCGAGGGCAACCCTCACCCCCTAGTGTCCTGGAGCCGGGCGGACTCCAAACCGATTGACCTGTTTTGCACAAGAGTGCTGGGCAACGGAAACCTGATTATCTCTGCTGTGAAGGCCCAGCATAGCGGCACTTATTTATGCCGAGCGACAACACCAGGAACACGTAACTACACGATAGCATCCGCCAACCTCACTGTACTAGGTAAGAGACATTTATATAGATGAATCCTCTCAATATTTACTCACCCTTCAAGTCGTTCCAAACCTATATGATGTTCTAATCATAAATGTAACCTTTGTAGTTCCTCCAACTTTGGTGGAGAAACCAGAGAGCCAGACTCGACCCAGAGCCGGTACCGCTCGATTCAGTTGTCAGGCCGAGGGCACACCTGCGCCCTGCATCACCTGGTTTAAGAACGGTCAGGTGATCCACTCTAACGGGCGCACCAAGATGTACAACAAGTAAACACACTTACTTTCGCCCAGTCTGATACCTGCAGTAAACCTGTAGTAATTTTAGATATCCATCTGTTTTGATGTTGACATGTTGCCTTTCGTTGCCCGTCAGTAAACTGGTGATAACCCAGATCATTCCGGAAGACGACGCCTTTTACCAGTGCCAGGCGGAGAACTCTCAGGGTTCGATTATGTCCACGGCCCGACTCATTGTGGTGCTGTCAGAGGATCGTCCCAGTGCGCCACGCAACGTCCACGCTGAAACCATCTCAAGCTCTGCTATCTTGCTGGCATGGGAGAGACCGCAGTACAACACGGATAAAGTCATTGCATACTCTATTCACTACATGAAATCTGAGGGTGAGTGTTTATAAGAGGCAAACCCTGATGACCATCTTAAACTAGCATAAATTGATAACTAATTTATGCTAAACCACAACAACCCATGGTTGAGGTAACCCCTTCAATAATCAAAACAAGCAAGTACAACCCCCCCAATATTAATACCATGTTCAATGGAAACATGTAAATTATTCACGCTGCCAGACGCTGTCAGACGCTGGTCTTAACCGGAGTGACATCTCACATCTTCTTTGTTTGTTTTCACAGTCATTGAAAGCAGCAGAATAAGACTCGTTTTTAAAAATCGTGCTTGTACCGCTCTCAAAACATGGCTCACATCGCCGGAAATGCATCAATATGGTCAAAGACATCCATCTAGTGTATGTGTATAAAAGACTAACAACTAAAAATAACACACATGGGTGCAAAAAATAGTCTTCAAGGCAACACAACAGCAAGAAACAGCACAGCTGAATGAAACAGGATGGAGGTCTCCTTTTTAGAGTTCTAACTTGACTTTTAAAAGTAGCATGAGATGAATAATAGCGGTCAAAGCCGTTCATCTAGTGTAGAAAAACATTTAAATCCACAGAGGTGCATGAAGGTATCCTCTGTAAGTCCCCTTTGGATGAATCTCCCAGATAGTCATCTGGGACTCTCTCCATTTCACCTGTGTGACTGTCTGATCACCAGTGGGCGGGGCCAAGGGTGCAGTGACGAAAAATAGGTGTTGTAGGCCCTTGTGACGTCCCAAGTGCCACAAATTCCAAACGAACTTCAAATAAATCCTGTTTTTCTATTAAGGAGGACGTTTTCAGTTCTGAAACTTACAGAATGTTTTTATAGGACAGTGACCTCCTATATGCCAAAAGATTTGAAAGAAGGAAAATTTGATTCCTCATGTCATGACCCCTTCATGTGAATGTCTGTTAAATCAGGTCTAAATAATGAGGAGTATCAGGCTGTGATTGGCAACGATACAACCAGCCACATCGTGGACGATCTGGAGCCAGCACGCAACTATACGTTTTATATTGTCGCATACATGCCGATGGGCGCCAGTCGCATGTCAGAACAAGCCACGCAACACACGCTGGAAGATGGTGAGTTACAGATGTTTTATTTCCCTTAACACACTCTGTCCCATTGTTGAATGCGCTGCAGGAAGTTGCTCATTAAATTGTTGATCACATTGCTCTCTTGGTCCCTAGTGCCCCTCCGTACCCCTGAGCTGAGTTTGACCAGTCGCAGTCCGACCGATATCTTTGTGTCCTGGCAGCCTCTTCCTAACAAACTGAGCCGTGGGCGTGTGTCTGCGTACCGCCTGTCATACCGTACAGCTGCTGATGACCAGATAACGTCCGTTGAATTGCCCATCCAGGGTGATAACTGCACGCAGTATCTTCTTCAGGGTCTTCAGCCTGACACCATCTATCTGATCCGCATGTCTGCATCCACCCAGGTGGGCTGGAGTCTACCATCCGCCTGGAACTCTCATCGCACACCCAAAACATCCAGCTCCACAGGTGGGGACAGGGTAACCTTACCCAAAAGTATAAATTCTGTCATCATTTACATACTTTCTAAACAATCAGACAGTGGGGCAGATAATAAAACTATGCAATGCCCTAACAATCTAACAACCACCCGAAACACCTTAGCAACTGCATAGCAACACTTTAAAAACCACTCTGGAGACCTTAGCAACCTTATAGCAATGCTTTAAAAACCACTCCGGAGACCTTAGCAACCACATAGCAACACTAAAATAACTCAGAATACCTTAGCAACACTTTAAAAACTACTCTGAAGACCTTAGCAACCTCATAGCAACACTTTAAAAAACACTCTGGAGACCTTAGCAACCTCATAGCAATGCTTTAAAAACCACTCCGGAGACCTTAGCAACCACATAGCAACACTAAAATAACTCAGAATACCTTAGCAACACTTTAAAAACTACTCTGAAGACCTTAGCAACCTCATAGCAACACTTTAAAAAACACTCTGGAGACCTTAGCAACCTCATAGCAATGCTTTAAAAACACTCTGGTGACCTTAGCAACCTCATAGCAATGCTTTAAAAACCACTCTGGAGACCTTAGCAACCTTATAGCAATGCTTTAAAAACCACTCCGGAGACCTTAGCAACCACATAGCAACACTAAAATAACTCAGAATACCTTAGCAACACTTTAAAAACTACTCTGAAGACCTTAGCAACCTCATAGCAACACTTTAAAAAACACTCTGGAGACCTTAGCAACCTCATAGCAATGCTTTAAAAACCACTCCGGAGACCTTAGCAACCACATAGCAACACTAAAATAACTCAGAATACCTTAGCAACACTTTAAAAACTACTCTGAAGACCTTAGCAACCTCATAGCAACACTTTAAAAAACACTCTGGAGACCTTAGCAACCTCATAGCAATGCTTTAAAAACACTCTGGAGACCTTAGCAACCTCATAGCAATGCTTTAAAAACCACTCTGGAGACCTTAGCAACCTCATACCAATGCTTTTAAAACCACTCTGGAGACCTTAGCAACCACATAGCAATGCTTTAAAAATCACTCTGGAGACCTTAGCAACCACATAGCAATGCTTTAAAAACTACTCTGAAGACCTTAGCAACCTCATAGCAACACTTTAAAAACACTCTAGAGACCTTAGCAACCTCATAGCAATGCTTTAAAAATCACTCTGGAGACCTTAGCAACCACATAGCAACGCTTTAAAAACACACTGGAGACCATAGCAACCTCATAGCAATGCTTTAAAAACCACTCCGGAGACCTTAGCAACCACATAGCAACACTAAAATAACTCAGAATACCTTAGCAACACTTTAAAAACTACTCTGAAGACCTTAGCAACCTCATAGCAACACTTTAAAAAACACTCTGGAGACCTTAGCAACCTCATAGCAATGCTTTAAAAACACTCTGGAGACCTTAGCAACCTCATAGCAATGCTTTAAAAACCACTCTAGAGACCTTAGCAACCTTATAGCAATGCTTTAAAAACTACTCTGGAGACCTTAGCAACCTCATAGCAATGCTTTAAAAACTACTCTGGAGACCTTAGCAACCTCATAGCAATGCTTTAAAAATCACTCTGGAGACCTTAGCAACCACATAGCAATGCTTTAAAAACTACTCTGAAGACCTTAGCAACCTCATAGCAACACTTTAAAAACACTCTAGAGACCTTAGCAACCTCATAGCAATGCTTTAAAAATCACTCTGGAGACCTTAGCAACCACATAGCAATGCTTTAAAAACTACTCTGAAGACCTTAGCAACCTCATAGCAACACTTTAAAAACACTCTAGAGACCTTAGCAACCTCATAGCAATGCTTTAAAAATCACTCTGGAGACCTTAGCAACCACATAGCAATGCTTTAAAAACTACTCTGAAGACCTTAGCAACCTCATAGCAACGCTTTAAAAACACTTTGATTACCTTAGCAACCTCATAGCAACGCTTTAAAACTACTCTGAAGACCTTAGCAACCTCATAGCAACGCTTTAAAAACACTTTGATTACCTTAGCAACCTCATAGCAATGCTTTAAAACTACTCTGAAGACCTTAGCAAAGCCCTAGCAATGACCCCATACATTTACATTTACATTTACATTTATTCATTTGGCAGATGCTTTTATCCAAAGCGACTTACATTTGAGGAAAACATAAGCAAATCATCTTAAGGAGACAGTGGTACGAAAAGCGCCATACTACAAAGTTTCACTAGCATCAGAATAGTATTCAAAACAGAATACTTAGCCCATAACACATATTTAGAATATAAATTCTAGCAAAATGTAAAAATCTTGTTTTGTTTCACAATGTTAAAAGTTCTAATGGTAGGCAGCAGATTAAAATTATGACCAATGTGTTTTCAGCTTTCACAACTCGTGGTTCAGGATTTCTGTTTGTTACTCAATGACCCTTGACCCCAGCTGTCAGTTAGGAGTTGAGGGACTGTTCAGTTGCGGGTCATAAAGGAAAAGCTCCAGGCAACAATAGATCCGTTTCAGAGACACAAACCCCAAAACTGCCTTTATTTTTCTTTAAAGCCACATTTCTATTGTGATGTTCAGCTAGTCGAGCTGAGAGTGATTTCAACTGTGGATAAACTCATGAACTTGTTGAGAAGAGAGAAAGTGTTGTGGTGGAATATGGGTGTTGGGGGGAAGGTTGACTTTGTGTCAAAATAAAGAAAGACACATTTTTCGGTCTGTAGATTTTGGTCTCTAGATGTGGCTCAGGAGGACTTCAATTTAAAGGAATATTCCGGGTTTAATACTTGAGTCAAAATACATTTTTGTGGTAATCAATATTATGCAACAAATGTTGTCGACTGAGATCGTGAGTTTGAATACAGGGTGTGCTGAGTGACTCCAGCCAGGTCTCCTTAGCAACCATATTGGCCCGGTTGCTAGGGAGGGTAGAGTCACATGGGGTAACCTCCTCGTGGTGGTGATTAGTGGTTCTCGCTCTCAATGGGGCTTGAGAATAGGTATTGAGAGTTTTAAAGCTATAGAAGTAGCGATGCTTACTCTAGCAAACTTCTTCTCTGCTTGACACTGTCAGGTTAAAGAAGACTATGTACAACGCATCTTTCTGTGATTACTAGACAAAGTGTCGTCAAAGTGAATGAGATGGGGGTTTCTGATTGGTGGGCAGGATCTTGTCCGTGTTGTTTGTCTCGTAATGAACTCATCAGAGCTTAAATAATTGAAACCGTCTTGAATCGACCGACGGTTGAGACGTTCTGTCGAAACTGACGTTATTTATTTAGCATTGACTCTACTGCACGAAGCGCATCTTACAGAAGAGACTTTATTGATCCAGTTCTAGATTATAATCAAGTATTCTGTAATTCTGTTTTTGTTCCATCAGTTCCTCCTGCCCCAAACCTTGAGCTTGAACCGCTAAACTGCACGTCTGTGACGGTTCGCTGGCACACGGCTCCTAGCGACGTTGTCATCCAGGGATACAAACTCTCTTTTCACCCAGACGGCCAATCAGAAGACTCTATTCTCCAGCTGCCCCCTCACGACCACCAGCACACCATCGCCGGGCTCAGTGAGTGACGACACTTTCCCTGTATTTTACCTGATTTTACACTGAAATTGAGCTGCTATTTTCCAAAACACGTTAAATTATCAACTGTGTAAATGTTTTCTCAGGTGACCTAAAAATGTGATAGCATCTCAATTAACTGGCTTTATTTACAAGTCAAATTATATGTTTTTTCTGAGCATATTCAGGCTGTTATTACCCGTCTTCTGGACTTATGCACGCTCGGGATGACCGCCCAATTCACAGCTTTGTGTCACGTAAAATCCCCTCCGTGTCAAAGGTCACACCCCAGATGTCTCCTTCCAGTTTTCCCATCATTTTCTCCTGCTTCTCTGCGGCCGTGTTTTGTTCTGGGGTTTAAAGTCAGGCGAGTGGCGCGTGAGAGCGACACCTCCCCCGTCCCGTCCCCCGTCCCGCTGGACACTTCAGCTAAACAAAGCATTGTGGGATTGGTCTGAACAGGGCACAGACAGAAGTGACCCGAGAGCAAAGAACTTTTAGAATCAATCGTGCAAATTTTTGTTCAATTTTCTACATTTGTATTGATGTTTTTTTGTAGTAGTTCTAGTTTTAGAGCTGCGTAAAGATTCGAAAAAATAAACAAATATTTTTGTTCCACAGAAAACAACAACATTCAAGATTGAGAGGAAATGAGGTCGAGTACGTAATGGACTATTTCTTTAAGATCAGTTATGCACAAAATTAAGACCTAAATATTTAACATTATCTCAAGGCCTGATTCTCCTTAAATGAACTTGGTCATCCTAACTAGTTCAGTATAAAGTTTTATCTCGGTTTGACCCTGGACCTCAGGTCATAAACCCCATCCCAGGAGAATGCCGCCTGTGAAGACACCCTACGATCTCTGACTTTTTGCCCCCAGAGACCAAGCCCCTCCTCCCAATTATTCACACACTGATCAGCTCTCAAACCAAACAGTGTTTATGTTCACAATGAGGTTTTGGTTGACTAACCTAAAACTAGATCGGTTGAAAATAAACCATTTAGCAAACTAGAACTTCCCTGTACACGCACGTAGAATCATATTGAAGTATTCAGTACAGGCGCTGACTATCACCGCTGGAGTCGTGAGTTTGAATCCAGGGCGTGCTGTGTGACTCCAGCCGGGTCTCCTTAGCAACCAAATTGGCCCGGTTGCTAGGGAGGGTAGAGTCACATGGGGTAACCTCCTCGTGGTCGCTATAATGTGGTTCTCTCTCTCCGTGGGGCGTGTGGTGAGTGACTCCAGTCAGGTCTCCTTAGCAACCAAATTGGCCCAGTTGCTAGGGAGGGTAGAGTCACATGGGGTAACTAAATTGGCTCAGTTGCTAGGGAGGGTAGAGTCACATGGGGTAACCAAATTGGCCCGGTTGCTAGGGAGGGTAGAGTCACATGGGGTAACCAAATTGTCCCGGTTGCTAGGGAGAGTAGAGTCACATGGGGTAACCAAATTGGCCCGGTTGCTAGGGAGGGTAGAGTCACATGGGGTAACCAAATTGGCCCGGTTGCTAGGGATGTTAGAGTCACATGGGGTAACCAAATTGGCCTGGTTGCTAGGGAGAGTAGAGTCACATGGGGTAACCTCCTCATGGTCGCTATAATGTGGTTCTCGCTCTCGGTGGGGCGTGTGGTGAGTTGTGTGTGGATGCCGCGGAGAATAGCGGGAAGCCTCCACACGCGCTACGTCTCCATGGTAACACACTCAACAAGTCACGTCATAAGATGCACGGGTTGACGGTCTCAGACGCGGAGGCAACTGAGATTCGTCTTCCGCCACCCGGGTTGAGGCGAGTCACTATGCCACCACGAGGACTCGGAGCGCATTGGGAATTGGGCATTTCGAAATTGGGGAGAAAAGGTCACATTTGTATACAAACTTCTGATAAACATCCTAAAAAAGAGCAGATTTACATACATTCTAAATCACAAACGTTGCCAACGTCTGCCAGGGATCATTTTTAGTAGCGTGCTGTAAATGGGCAAACACTCTTCAAATTCTTTCTGAAATGCCCTCCAGATAAAAACATCGGATAAACGTCTCCGCAACGTTTGCGAGCTATCAGGATTATTTTATAGTACTCTATTCGTAATAGAAATATCTGTGTTTCTGTGACAGAAACATGGATGTGGTGTTACGTCCATGACAGAAAGGGCACAAGGGAGTGACCTTGCATCCTTCCATAACTCTTTGCTGAATTACACAGCGCCACCTAGTGGCCATGTGGTGAACTGCACATTACATCTTCATGTAGCAATGACCAGCTCTGGACCAACACTATTGACAGCTACTATAAATCTGAAAATGTCTGAAATGATTTGATTTATTGTGTTCTACAGACCCCAGAGTGAAGTATCATGTGAAAGTGTTGGCGCTCAGCTCTAACGGTGACGGTTATCAGGCACACCAAACCGTCAACACTCCAGGATGTCCTTGTAAGTTTTCAAGTTCTTAGTCCAAAAATGTACGCTGAAAAATGACTTCTAAACTTGCATTTTAATATTGATCTGGAAAAGGAAAGTTCATCAATGCAAACTTTGATATTTAGCTTGACAATGCGTCGTCATGTGTACATTATCAGACCAGCCTGATCGCACGTAAAAATCGGCAAGTGTGTGCCGATTTTTCTTTTGCCAAAATCGGTATACGTTGACCGAATTTGAAAACATCCATTTATATCCAGAAGAGGGCGCCAGAAGCCAGTCTTGTGATTGTTTATGCAAATGTGATTACTTCCTGGATTGATTGGGGATTGAACTGTGGTCTCCCATGCAACAAGCTACCAGTCGAGCCACGAGGGAACGTAATAGTTGTTGTGCCATTCCAATTATGTCCGATGGGAAATATGGGATGTCAGTGAGTCGGCATACTGTTGCCAATCCTAGGGTATCGAACCTTTCGGAAACAGCATGCCGACTTCCCGTGTGATCGTGTTGAACACGCAGTGTCTATCTTTCAGCTTCACCGAACCGCAGGTTGGCGATGCTGCCTCCTCCAGACCACATCCACTCTGAAGCTAACAGCTCATCGGCGGTGAGTCTGGTTTGGGGTCGGCCTGCGTTCAGTTCTGGAAAACCCCTGAGCTATTCCGTCCGCTACGGTCCCGTGAGTCCGCCTAACGCCCCAACCGTTCGCTACGTCCAAACGTGAGTGCTGAGGCTTCAAACCCTCGAGTGCAATAACCGATTAGCAAAATAGCAAAATATTAAATTTGATTATTTGTTGTTTCCGTAGCAGAATAGTTTAACGCTTTAATATCTCTCTTCAGCACTGAGCAGACGGTAACGGTGACGGGACTCAGGCCAAACACCCGTTATGAGTTTGCTGTACGTCTTCATATGGATCAGATGTCCAGTCCCTGGAGCTCGACGGTCTATGAGAGGACTCTTCTGGAAGGTGCCGGTTCACTGTTTCCATTCCTTGTTGTTTTTTACTGTAGGATTTTTCGGTAACCCTTAATGCGGCGGATGCTCTATAGATTGTTTGAATTGGCTAAGTATGTTGCACCTAACTTGTTAACCTTTCCTGTATCGTCATCTCTCACAGCGCCATCCTCCCCCCCACTGTCCGTCAGAGTCACTCTAATAGAAGATGGTACAGCGCTGGTGTCATGGAAACAACCGGATCAGCCCAACCTGCCCGTAACGCACTACACCATCCTGTACGCATCGCAGAACTCGTGGCTCGCTGGAGAATGGCAGGTTCTGCAGAGAGAGGGTGAGTAGAATCAAACCAGAACCTTAAATGGGGCAGACTGCTTTCTGAAATGAAATGCAATATTGAAAAATAATTAATTATAATGAATTATAATTATATATAAAAAATTATATATATATATATATATATATATATATATATATATATATATATATATATATATATATATATATTTAATAATTATATTAAGTATATAGTATATATATTACAATATGTATATTTTTACATATATATTTAATAATAATAATAAGTATATAGTGTGTGTGTGTGTGTATATATAATATTATCATTTTATATTTTTATTTATTAATATATTATTTTTATATATTTAATAATAATAAGTATATAGTGTGTGTGTGTGTGTGTATATATATATTATCATTTTATATTTTTATTTATTAATATATTATTTTCATATATTTAATAATAATAAGTATATAGTGTGTGTGTGTGTATATATATATATATATATATATATATATATATATATATACTGTATAACCATATGTATATTAATAAATAAAATTATAATATAATATATATATAATAAAACAAAATATATATATACACACACTATATACTTATTATTATTAAATGTATATATAAAAATAATATATTAATAAATAAAAATATAAAATGATAATATAATATATATATATATATATATACACACACACACACACTATATACTTATTATTAAATATATAAAAATAATATATTAATAAATAAAATGATAAAATGATAATATAATATATATATATATATATACACACACTATATACTTATTATTATTAAATATATAAAAATAATAATCTCAAATACATTTATAATATACATTATATTAAGTATATATAAATATATATTTTAATAAAATATTACTTTAAATATTAATCAGATAATTGGGTCAGATTGCTTTTTGATAATAAAATATTTAATATTTATTTTAATAAAATATTTAGAAATATTTAATTGTAATTTATTACATATATTTAATAACTGAAATATTATATTTAAATATTTAATCATATATATATATATATATATATATATATATATATATATATATATATTACAATATATACTTATATAAATTCAAAATATATATACATATAATATACATTATATTAAGTATATATAAATATTTATTTTTAGATTATTTTACATTCAAATTGTAATATTAAATAATATAAATATTTGGCCAATTTTAGAACTTTTAATATTGTGGCTGTCCAAAGGGACATTGCAGAGAAAACTGTTGACTGGAGTCTTCGGTTATATTTTGATTCTTGATCTAAGCTGGTGGAAAATGCTGATAACCGTTAATCGGCAGATAGTTTTTAAAATGTATTAATTGAATGCTACAAAAATATCTTATTCTTTCCTTACTGTGATGAGCACAGACACACAGACAACACAAGTCCAACATGAATAAAATCCCAGATGCATCCAAAATACCACAAGACCGAAATATACAGGCATACAAACCATGCAGTCTAAGCAGCAATCACTTGCATAATTGTCCGGTATTTCTGTCCTCCAGTGGTGCTGGCAGGACATCTCCCTCATGCACACCTGGTATCCTCTCACTTGTCACCATTGACTCGTTCTTCTCCACTGTTTCAGGAACAAACACTATGGCCCTTCTGGAGAAGCTGGACTCAGGTAATGTTTACGTGGTGAAGGTTTCTGCATCTAACCAGGCCGGTGACGGACCGTTCTCAACCACTGTAGAACTGCCAGTGCACCGGGGTAAAAATCACCAGCCACGCCATGCAGACAACCATGCCGAGAAAACGGGTAAACATTACATTAGACACACACATCACTCCAATTTAATTGGTCACATATAAAACTAGAATATAATCACATCTCATGTTTCACATCTTTTGCTCTCATCAATATTTATGCAGCTTTTATAGACAGTCTTTATCGCATCGATGAGAAGTCTGTGACTGGCATCATCGTTGGCATGTGTATCGCGCTGGCTTGTATTATCATGTGCGTCTTCATTCTCTTCACCAGAAGTAAAACACGGTAATTCGGTTATTATTATTATTATTACATCAAAGCCAACTCGTTACATTCCTGGTCTTTAGTCGACTACAGTTGTAACGGGAAATTGTAACATTGTTTCAAATGAATGTGTTCCGTCCTCAGATTCGCTACAATGTTAAAGTTGTGTTGTTTTCTCTCATTAGGAAATCGGCATCCTCAAAGATGATTGGACAGGTGAGGAATGAGGTCATGCATAGTGGTGTTTCAACAGCCAATCGGATCCCAGCGGAGAATGCAGAGGTTCTGGTTCCGATGATGACATCCCACTTCATTGATACCAAAGTAAGACCGTTTACTTTATTTAGGAACGGCCAGCTTAAATGGCACAGCTCGCCTGCGTGATATTGACCGTTTTAACTATATTGTTTGTTTTCAGGGAGGGACGAATTTGCTGATAAACAACGCAGGACCAGTAACGAGCGACAGTCAGAGCAAATGGAAAAAATTTAACATTTTCAACAACGCGCGGAAGTCTAGCGCACAGAAACGCAAGGTGAGTAGCGAAGATAATTATAAAACGTGATTTGTTGGAAAATTTTTCCGATTCCGGGTGTCAGTTTCACGGCTAAAATGTAGAAGGAAAGCCGTTTCAGAGGCGGAGCAAGTTCATGTATTATTACAATAAAAATACATTTAAAAAAATGGAATCAAGTTACAAATTTGCACGCAATTGTACACATTTTGAACGAATGTTGTACTAGTTTCATGCTAATTTCAAAATGTACACTAATTAATGATTACTCGTTTAAATTGGTGTGTTTTATATAGAATATATATATATATATATATATATATATATATATATATATATATATATATTTTTTAATAATAATAATAAATATATAGTATATATTTATATATACATATAAATATACAATTATTAAAAAGAAATATATATATATATATATATATATATATATATATATATATATATATATATATAAAATAACTATATAAAAATATGTATATTAATACATATTATTATAAAATATATATATTATAATTTTATATTTATAAGTGTATAGTATATTACAATATACTATTACATACACACACACTATTACAAAATGTATTACATACATTATATTAAGTATATATATAAATATATATTTTAATATAATATTACAATTAAATATTAACCAGATAATGGGGTCAGATTACATTCTGATAATACAATATTTAGAATTATTTAATTATATCTATATCTATATAAATATTTAATAAATAAAATATTATATTTAAATATTTAATAACTAATATATATATATATATATATATTTATTGTAATAGATATTTAATAACTTAAATATAATAAATGTGTGTGTGTGTGTTTAAAGATATACATATTGTAATATATATACTATATACTATATACTTCTTGTTATTATTAAATATACATTACAATATAAATACATATAAATTTGTGTTTTGCTAACGAAACCGGTGTTTACATCCGACAGGACCACGGTTGTCTTTACCAGGAAGAGGAAGACGTCGCCTCCGCGCAAGCGCACTGTCCGCAGATCCCGTTCCGGCCACTAGGGGAATCAGAGAGCTCGCACATCAGCGACGGCAGCAGAGAAACGGGCCATTCTGGAAACTTCTCTCACGATGAGGCGGAAAACAGACTGAACTTGAGCTCGTGTAGGTCCGACGACAACGAGAAATGTTCAGACGACGCCCTGCGAAACAAATCGCGTGTTTCAGAAACGTCCATCTGTGTTGCGAGCGTCAGCGGGTTTGTTCTAGACGCTTCGCAATCGACCTCTGATCAGCAATATATAACGGTTCCTCTTTAGCTCAGCCGTCAGTGTGATACGAGTGGGCGTGGCCTCGTGATTCCAGGGCCGATGAACGTGACGTTCTCTCAGGATTCAATGGCGATCCGATGTTGGCGCCAAAACCTGACAGGATTGAAAGTTTAATATAGCTTTACTAAGTCACAGATGTGACAAACTTGCACACCTCCAAAGATTCGTTCATAAAACATTTCACACCTGATGTGCTTTACACACACGAGTGTTTGTTTGTGGAATAGAAAGAGACGGAGTTTATTTCTGCTGTCTCTCTACCTCATTTAATCTTGTGCTTTACGGTTTTGTAGCTTTGTTCTGAAATCTCGTTTTACTTTTTTATATAAACACTGAAGGATTTACCAAAAACGGGATCGAATAAGGACGGAGAAATGTCCCGATCAATGCCTCAGTTGAAACGTGTGCAGATATTTAATTCTGATAAAGTAAAATAACCCCAAAAATCACTTTACAGGATGTAAACGGCCTTATAATGGAGGGTCATTTGCAATATGAAAGATGTCTGATCCAAAGATTGAGTTATACAGAGGTGTGATGCCCAAAGATATAAAATATATATTTGAAAGTGCCAAAGTAATGCCATTCCAGCTTTATGTTTATGGGTGTCGCCAAGCATTTTAGCTTATAGCACGATAGCTTTAGCGCTCAGGTTCTGGGTGAGATGTTTATTTTGGTGATTTTTCCATTTTAGATTGTAGTGAAGCAGATGTGGTGACAGATGCTGTAATCCAAAGAGTTGTTTGCTTCCTTCAAAGGGTTGATGTACACCAAGATACAGAATCTTAAAGGAATATTCCGGGTTCGGATCAATCGGCGGCGTTTGAGGAATAATGTTGATTACCACTAAACTTAATGGCGACTCGTTCCTCCTTTTCTTTAATAAAGCACAAATGTGTGTTGCAGTGGGACACTTACAATGGAAGTCAATGGGGTCCTTTTCTGCATATCGTTGCCCCATTTGACATATCGTGGCGCAGTTTTGTGGTCCGTTCTTAGTGATGGGTCTCCCGATGGCCAGTCCACCCCTGATTGGCCCCAAGTTGCGTCGGCCCACCGGGAAAATGCCCGGTATGCCAGAATACCAGTCCAGCCCTGGTTACAGCCCATTTTACAACTCCGTTGCCATGACGAGATGGGGAGATGGGGGGTCTTTTTCCTTATCTACATATCGCTGCCCCTTCGACATATCGTGGTGAAGTTTTATGGCCCATTTCACCTTAGGGACGGTTCTCCCTATGGCCAGTCCCCCCTGATCGGCCCTAAAGTGCGTCGGCGCACCAGGAAAATGCCCGGTATGCCAGATCACTAATCCAGCCCTGGTTACAGCCCATTTTACAAC
The DNA here is from genome assembly GCA_032164185.1 of Moxostoma hubbsi. Classification (NCBI taxonomy): domain Eukaryota; kingdom Metazoa; phylum Chordata; class Actinopteri; order Cypriniformes; family Catostomidae; genus Moxostoma; species Moxostoma hubbsi. Next base: position 1,912,647 of record JAVLUX010000040.1, read on the forward strand.
TCCATTGGCATGACGAGATCGGGAGATGGGGGGTCTTTTCCCTTATCTACATATCGCTGCCCCTTCGACATATCGTGGTGAAGTTTTATGGCTCATTTCACCTTAGTGACGGGTCTCCCGATGGCCAGTGCGCCTCTGATCGGCCCTAAAGTGCGTCGGCCCACCGGGAAAATGCCCGGTATGCCAGATCTCCAATCCAGCCATGGTTACAGCCCATGTTACAACTCCATTGCCATGACGATGTAATGCCGTAAACCTTAAAACAACGTTTAATCAACTTTACAGCTCAAATAATACACACCAGTTTTAACAGAATTAATGAAAGTGCTTTAATGAAATTATAAGCGTCACATTTCTGCCTTTAAACCCTCTAATAAAGGCCCCCATTGACTTTTATTGTAAGTGTCTCACTGGAACACACATTTGTGCTTTTATTAAACAAAAGAAGGGACGAGACGAAATGAGTTTTTGTTGTAATGAATATTACTTGTTTTTATAACTTGTATTGAACCCGGAATATTCCTTTAAACAGTTCACATACAGGATATGAGATAATCTCACTTTAACACCAAAGTGCTCGTGTCTGCTGTGACTTGAGCTCATTGTGTGATTCTGACTGAATTACGTTTACAGCGGCATTCAGCTGAATGCATTTAAAGATGTTTTATAGCACAATTTCAGCTAAATATAATGCGAGAGTTTTTGGACAACCCTTCTGATTGAGGTGACGCAAAATCATTATTTCAGGAAAGCTAATAATAATCTGTACCAAAGAATGATACGGTCACCCCTGTGCATTGTGTAGACTGACATTTTGTAATTCATTTGCTTCTTTTAAAAGTTGCGTCTGTTTTGACCACGACCGCTCCGCCACACATCTCAGAAACATCTGTGAGCTTTCATGACACCCGTTGAATGTCATAATGCAGTTTCAGATGAACCTCAACAATGTGAATGTAAAGACTCGTTTAAAACGCTTTTTAGGGGCTTCTCTGATTAAGCAGCTTAAATATACTGAAGGTGGTTTGCTGGTGGTTTAAGATGGTTTCGCTGGTTTAATGCTCCGAATTCAGCCAAAAACCATCAAACCAAGACTGGTGCAAACCAGCTTGGTGGCAGCTAAAACCAGTAAACCACATTAGATGGGTTAAAACTGATTATATACAGTATTTTACATGAATATTGTTATTTTGTGCTTTTAAACTGGTTGAATGTGTTTCATGTTGTTTTATTTGTCTTTTATACTCTAGATAAGTCTGAATCCAAACTGTTTTTGACTTTAATGGGCTTTTATTTACTGTGTTATTTTAATATAATCTTTGTTTGTTGTTTTATGGCGATTTCTATGATTATTTAAGTCCCCCATGTGTTAATGCGGAGCATGTTGTACCAGTTTGATTGCATTACATGCCAGAAAGTGGTCAGAACAGTGCGCAATATAATAAAATATTTCTCAAAAATAAATGTTTTATGGGTCTTGAATTTATTGATGTTAGAATTATGCAATCGCTTTTAGTTTCAGTGTCACGCCACAAAAGATCGTCAATAAATCATATAAATAAACTAAATATAAAAAAAAGACATGAAATAAATAAAAATTGCAATTGCTATTTATTTATTTTTTATTTAATTATTTTTTATCTGTAAGTGAATTAAACTGCTATCATAAATAATTACCTAAGTATACCATGTGCAGAGTGTTTTTTACTTTACATTTATTCATTTAGCCAGCGCTTTTATCCAAAATGCCTTAAATCTTTGGTAATAATCCATGTATAAATTAGCGTGATACGATCTGAAAGCTGTAGTGCCTCTCCAGACCTGCAGGTGGCAGTAATGCCCGCTGTTTGCGTGATGACGTCATCCACCGGAAATGGAAGAACGAACGTCCTTTTCCGCCTGTGTGCGCAGTGTCGCAGCACATGTGCGAATAAAATCATAATAATTGTTTAAAAATGCGGATTGAGAAGTGTTATTTCTGCTCCGCGCCGGTGTATCCCGGACACGGTATGATGTTTGTACGCAACGACTGTAAGGTAAACGCTTTATTTCGTCATATTAGCATGTTTATAGTGATTGTTATTGACGTGTTTGTGAATGTGTTTATGTTTCAATACGCGGACACTGACATAACGCGTTATCATTTATACCCTAGTTCAATGTTTAAAACGTGGTATTATCATGATACATGCTTAAAAACAGTAGCATATCCTGGCAAGATCACGATGGGGAAGGTGCCCCGAGTGTAATATATATGTATAGTTACTTTATTTTTATATTCATTGTCTAGTTATTTTTATTTAAAGAGACAGTACACCTAAAAAAAATTAAAATTCTCTCAATGTACCCTCGTGCCGTTCCAGAAACTTTTAAAAAGATTTTTACAAGAATATTTCAGCTTTGTAGGTCCATACAATGCAAGTGAATGTTGGCCAGAACTTTAAAGCTCCAAAAATCACATAAATGCAGCATAAAAGTAACTCATAATACTCCAGTGGTTATAGATATGGGTGAGAAAAAGATAAATATTTACGTCCATTTTTACTATAAATCTCCACTTACAATTTCAGACATTAAAACGAAACTAAACAGGCATCAAATGTGATTTTAAGATGTGAAAGTGGAGATTTAGAGTATAAAAGGACTTAAATATTGATCTGTTTCTCATGTTGTTGTTGGAGGGGGGCACCAAGTAATCCAGAACTACCACTGCTTAAAAACATTGTATTACCATAATGCATGCTTATAAAAATATATTTATGATGTGTGCTTAATGTGTAATAAAGTTCTACAAGAATGTGTTTTAACCAGCGAGTTAAATTAGCGTACACAACAATCGTTATTTTCAAGAATGTTTTCAGTCAAGAATATAATTTGTTTCTCAGGGGTACTCCGTTTGACCTGAACAAAATAAGCAATTTCATTTTAAAAAAAAAATATATATATATATATATATATATATATATAGAGAGAGAGAGAGAGAGAGAGAGAGAGAGAGAGAGAGAGATAGATAGATAGATATTTAATGATATCATAAAATGATCTTTTTGGGGTTTTTTTTACGAGGGCGACAACAAAATAGCTACCTGTATGTTGGTTACACCACATATTTATGACTTTAAGCTGCAGAAAAACAAAATATCACAATGACTTTGAACTCAGTAATTGCAAACATGTTTATTACAGTAGACGTGTGTTCAGCTCATTGTTTTGTCAGATTGTATTTTCTTTAATGCGTTAAAATAAACTGACTTGATCGAGACATCGCGTAATTGACCCTTTATCATGAACCCATTGTGAAACCTTGAATATGATTTTCTCATGTTTATAATTAGGTTGGCTTGAGAAAGCCAACTTACTGAAATCCTATTTAAACTTAATTAGGTTGGCTTGAGAAAGCCAACTTACTGAAATCCTATTTAAACTTATTATTATTAGTGGTGCTTGCCATAGGCAAAGCATCACTATTGTTCTCTTGCATACTTATTATTATTATTATAATTATTATTATTTTTCCACACAAAGTTTGGCGCGCTACTCCTCCTGCAGCTTTTGTCACAGACCCCTGAGTGAGGCATCAAATCGTGCGGCTCATTGAGGAGAGGTGTGCTATATCTTTTCTAAGCGATCGGGTGTACGATGTTCGAACAGCGGACGAAAAAGCGGCCAAAAAAATCCCATTGACTTTACATTGCGGAATGTTCAGAAATTTAAATCCCAACTGACATTTTCACACACACAGACAAAAAAGGGCCTGTCAGCCCTGCGTCTCTCTCTCTCTCTCCCTCAGAGGATTTCTTTTATCAAGCAGCCAATAAAAATCTTCATAGCCACAACATAAAACATGTTAAAAATGTGCTAGATACATGCTAACACATGCTGGCATCGCCTAGCGAAGTGCTAAAACATGCTAAAAACGTGCTGCATTATGCTAATTCATGTTAGCATTGCTTAGGGGATTGCTAAAACATGTTAAAAATGTGCTAGCATCATGCTAACACATGTTAGCGTCGCCTAGCGAAGTGCTAAAACATGCTAAAAACGTGCTAGTATTATGCTAATGCATGTTAGCATTGCTTAGGGGATTGATAAAACATGTTAAAAATGTGCTAGCATCATGCTAATACATGTTAGCGTCGCCTAGCGAAGTGCTAAAACATGCTAAAAACGTGCTAGTATTATGCTAATGCATGTTAGCATTGCTTAGGGGATTGATAAAACATGTTAAAAATGTGCTAGCATCATGCTAACACATGTTAGTAGTGCCTAGCGAAGTGCTAAAACATGCTAAAAACGTGCTAACAACATGCTAACACATGCTAGTAGTGCCTAGCAAAGTGTTAAAACATGCTAAAAAAGTGCTAGAATCATGCTAACACATGCTGGCATTGCCTACCAAAGTGCTAAAACATGTTAAAATGTGCTAGCATTATGCTAATGCATGTTAGCATTGCTTAGGGGATTGCTAAAACATGTTAAAAACGTGCTAGCATCATGCTAACACATGTTAGCATCGCCTAGCAAAGTGCTAAAACATGTTAGAAACGTGCTAGTATCATGCTAACACATGCTAGCTTCACCTAGCGAAGTGCTAAAACATGTTAAAACGTGCTAGCATTATGCTAATGCATGTTAGCATTGCTTAGGGGATTGATAAAACTTGTTAAAAATGTGCTAGCATCATGCTAACATATGCTGGCATCACCTAGCGAAGTGCTAAAACATGCTATAAACATGTTAGCAACATGCTAACACATGTTGGCATCGCCTAGCGAAGTGCTAAAACATGCTAAAAACGTGCTAACATCATGCTAACACATGCTGGCATTGCCTAGCAAAGTGCTGAAACATGTTGAAACGTGCTAGCATTATGCTAATGCATGTTAGCATTGCTTAGGGGATTGCTAAAACATGTTAAAAATGTGCTAGCATCATGCTAACACATGTTAGCATTGCCAAACAAAGTGCTAAAACATGCTAACAACATGCTAGTATCATGAAAAACATGTGTTAGCAACATTCTATGACCTTTATTTTAGTGTTTAGAAACAAGTTAGAAAATACTATTTGACGAATTTTGCCACGGCAAGCACCACTCACATTTTCTTCAGGAAATGTACATTCTAGTATTATTATTATTCTTCTGAGACTAAATTTCTAAATGTAACTCCTCCTAGAGCTTTTAAGCTACATGCACCAAACTCGGCACAGACCTTCAGACTAATCCCGAATAGTGTGCTATATCTTTTCTAACTGATTGGACTTACGGTTTTCCTAAAAATGACGATCAAAACTCGGAAAAACTCCCATTGACTTTACATTGCGGAATGTTCAGAAATTTAAATCCCAACTGACGTTTTCACACACACAGACACAAAAGGGCCTGTCAGCCCTGCGTCTCTCGCTCTCTCTCTCCCTCAGAGGATTTATTTTATCAAGCAGCCAATAAGTAATGACCTAAAATCTTCATAGCCACAGTATAGTAGCTTCCAGGTTGACTTTGTTCACTCAGTATGGAAAGGAGGCTTGATAAGTATCACCCTGGTAACTGCATAGCAACCAGACAGGGTTACCCTAGCAACCAAATAACAAATCACATATTTCTGCACCAGAAAATCATACAGACTTCCTGTTTCACTTATTTCACTCAGGATGGAAAGTAGCCTTGATATGTATCACTCTGGTAACTGCCTAGCAACCAGATGGGGTTACCCTAGCAACCAAGTAACAAATCGCATATCTCTGCACCAGAAAATCATACTGACATCCTGTTTCACTTATTTCACTCAGGATGGAAAGTAGCCTTGATATGTATCACTCTGGTAACTGCCTAGCAACCAGATGTGATTACCCTAGCAACCAAGTAACAAATCACATATCTCTGCAACAGAAAATCATAGAGACTTCCGGGTTGACTTTATTCACTCAGGATGGAAAGTAGCCTTGATATGTATCACTCTGGTAACTGCCTAGCAACCAGATATGGTTACCCTAGCAACCAAGTAACAAATCATATATATTTGAACCAGAACATCGTAGAGACTTCCTGTTTCACATATTTCACTCAGGATTGCAAGGAGCCTTATGAGTATCACTTTGGTAACTAACTAGCAACCAGACGGGGTTACCCTAGCAACCAAGTAACAAATCACATATCTTTGAACCAGAACATCATAGAGACTTAGGGGTTGACATATTTCACACAGGATTGCAAGGAGCCTTATGAGTATCACTTTGGTAACTAACTAGCAACCAGACGGGGTTACCCTAGCAACCAAGTAACAAATCACATATCTTTGAACCAGAACATCATAAAGACTTAGGGGTTGACATATTTCACACAGGATTGCAAGGAGCCTTATGAGTATCACTTTGGTAACTGCCTAGCAACCAGATGTGTTTACCCTAGCAACCAAGTAACAAATCACATATCTCTGCACCAGAAAATCGTAGAGACTTCCTGTTTCACTTATTTCACTCAGGATGGAAAGTAGCCTTGATATGTATCACTCTGGTAACTGCCTAGCAACCAGATGCGGTTACCCTAGCAACCAAGTAACAAATCACATATCTCTGCAACAGAAAATCGTAGAGACTTCCGGGTTGACATAATTCACTCAGGATGGAAAGGAGGCTTGATAAGTATCACCCTGGTAACTGCATAGCAACCAGATGGGGTTACCCTAGCAACCAAGTAACAAATAACATATCTCTTCACCAGAAAATCGTAGAGACTTCCTGTTTGAATTAATTCGCTCAGGATGGGAAGTAGCCTTGATATGTATCACTCTGGTAACTGCCTAGCAACCAGATATGGTTACCCTAGCAACCAAATAACAAATCACATATCTCTGCAACAGAAAATCGTGGAGAATTCTGGGTTGACTTTTTTCACTCAGGATGGAAAGGAGGCTTGATAAGTATCACCCTGGTAACTGCATAGCAACCAGATGTGGTTACCCTAGCAACCAAGTAACAAATCACATATCTTTGAACCAGAAAATCATAAAGACTTAGGGGTTGACATATTTCACACAGGATTGCAAGGAGCCTTATGAGTAACACGTTGGTAACTGCCTAGCAACCAGATGGGGTTACCCTAGCAACCAAGTAACAAATCACATATCTCTGCACCAGAAAATCGTATACACTTCCTGTTTGAATTATTTCACTCAGAATGGAAAGTAGCCTTGATATGTATCACTCTGGTAACTGCCTATCAACCAGATATGGTTACCCTAGCAACCAAGTAACAAATCACATATCTATGCAAAAGAAAATCGTAGAGACTTCCAGGTTGACTTTATTCAATCAGAATGAAAAGGAGGCTTGATAAGGATCACCCTGGAAACTGCCTAGCAACCAGATTGGGTTACCCTAGCAACCAAGTAAAAAATAATATATCTATCTATCTGTCTATCTATCTATCTTTCTGAGGGTCAATATCTATCTGTCTATCTATCTATCTATCTATCTGAGGGTCAATATCTATCTATCTATCTGTGGGTCATACTCTATCTATCTATCTATCTATCTATCTAAGGGTCAATGACTATCTATCTATCTATCTATCTGTCTATCTATCTGTCTGTCTATCTATCTATCTGTCTATCTATCTATCTATCTGTGGGTCATACTCTATCTATCTATCTATCTTTCTGAGGGTCAATATCTATCTATCTATCTATCTATCTGAGGGTCAATAACTATCTATCTATCTATCTGTGGGTCATACTCTATCTATCTATCTATCTATCTATCTAAGGGTCAATGACTATCTATCTATCTATCTGAGGATCAATATCTATCTATCTATCTATCTATCTATCTATCTGAGGGTCAATATCTATCTATCTATCTATCTATCTATCTGAGGGTCAATATCTATCTATCTATCTATCTATCTATCTGTGGGTCATACTCTATCTATCTATCTGTCTATCTATCTATCTATCTATCTATCTGAGGATCAATATCTATCTATCTATCTATCTATCTGAGGGTCAATATCTATCTATCTATCTATCTATCTATCTATCTGAGGGTCAATATCTATCTATCTATCTATCTATCTATCTGATGGTCAATATCTATCTATCTATCTGTGGGTCATACTCTATCTGTCTATCTGTCTATCTATCTATCTGATGGTCAATATCTATCTATCTATCTGTGGGTCATACTCTATCTGTCTATCTGTCTATCTATCTATCTGATGGTCAATATCTATCTATCTATCTATCTATCTATCTATCTATCTATCTATTTGATAGACTGAATGGTTTTATAATCTCTAAACTTTGAACTTTGAAAACTACTACTTATAATTACATCAAACTAAAAACCTTAAATCTTCAAACTTTTACAACTACTTCAAACTTTATGCTAGGCTTTCTCAAGCCAACCTAAAGTTTGTACTCAAACTTTTTAATCTAGTCACTATTGTTCTCTTGCATACTTATTATTCCACATAAAGTTTGGCGCGCTACTCCTCCCGCAGCTTTTGTCACAGACCCCTGAGTGAGGCATCAAATCGTGCGGCTCGTTGAGGAGAGGTGTGCTGTATCTTTTCTAAGCGATCGGGTGTATGATGTTCGAACAGCGGATGAAAAAGCGGCCAAAAAACTCCCATTGACTTTACATTGCGGAATGTTCAGAAATTTAAATCCCAACTGACGTTTTCAAACACACAGACACGAAAGGGCCTGTCAGCCCTGCGTCTCTCTCTCTCTCTCTCTCCCTCAGAGGATTTATATTATCAAGCAGCCAATAAGTAATGACCTAAAATCTTCATAGCCACACCCTAAAACATGCTAAAAACATGCTAGTATCATGCTAACATATGCTGACATCGCCTAGCGAAGTGCTAAAACATGCTGAAAACGTGCTAGCATCATGCTAACATATGCTGACATCGCCTAGCGATGTGCTAAAACATGTTGAAAACGTGTTAGCATCATGCTAACATATGCTGACATCGCCTAGCGAAGTGTTAAAACATGCTGAAAACGTGATAGCATCATGCTAACACATGCTAAAAACGTGCTAGCGTCATGCTAACATGCTAGCATCGCCTAGCGAAGTGCTAAAACATGCTAAAAACGTGCTAGCGTCATGTTAGCACTTGCTGGCATCGCCTAGTGAAGTGCTAAAACGTGCTAGCGTCATGCTAACACATGCTGGCATCGCCTAGCGAAGTGTTAAAATATGCTAGCATCATGCTAACACAAACATAACACCCACATGCTACCATCATGAAAAACACATGCTAGCAACATTCTATGACTATTATTTTAGTGCTTAGCAACAAGTTAGAAAATGCTATTTGACGAGTTTTGCCACGGCAAGCACCACTCACATTTTCTTCAGGAAATGTACCCATCTAGTTATTATTATTATTCTGAGACTAAATTTCTAAATGTAACTCCTCCTAGAGCTTTTAAGCTACATGCACCAAACTCGGCACAGACCTTCAGACTAATCCCGAATAGTGTGCTATATCTTTTCTAACTGATCGGACTTACGGTTTTCCTAAAAATGACGATCAAAACTCGGAAAAACTCCCATTGATTAACATTGCGGAATGTTCAGAAATTTAAATCCCAACTGACGTTTTCACACACACAGGCAAAAAAGGGCCTGTCAGCCCTGCGTCTCTCCCTCTCTCTCTCCCTCAGAGGATTTCTTTTATCAAGCAGCCAATAAGTAATGACCTAAAATCTTCATAGCCACAGTATAGTAGCTTCCAGGTTGACTTGATTCACTCAGTATGGAAAGGAGGCTTGATAAGTATCACCCTGGTAACTGCCTAGCAACCAGATGGGGTTACCCTAGCAACCAACTAACAAATTACATATCTCTGCACCAGAAAATCGTAGAGACTTCCTGTTTCACTTATTTCACTCAGGATGGAAAGTAGCCTTGATATGTATCACTCTGGTAACTGCCTAGCAACCAGATGTGATTACCCTAGCAACCAAGTAACAAATCACATATCTCTGCAACAGAAAATCAGAGAGACTTCCGGGTTGACTTATTTCACTCAGGATGGAAAGTAGCCTTGATATGTATCACTCTGGTAACTGCCTAGCAACCAGACGGGGTTACCCTAGCAACCAAGTAACAAATCACATATATCTGCACCAGAAAATCGTAGAGACTTCCTGTTTCACTTATTTCACTCAGGATGGAAAGTAGCCTTGATATGTATCACTCTGGTAACTGCCTAGCAACCAGATGTGATTACCCTAGCAACCAAGTAACAAATCACATATCTCTGCAACAGAAAATCAGAGAGACTTCCGGGTTGACTTATTTCACTCAGGATGGAAAGTAGCCTTGATATGTATCACTCTGGTAACTGCCTAGCAACCAGATGTGATTACCCTAGCAACCAAGTAACAAATCACATATCTCTGCATCAGAAAATCATAGAGACTTCCGGATTGACTTGATTCACTCAGGATGGAAAGTAGCCTTGATATGTATCACTCTGGTAACTGCCTAGCAACCAAATGGGGTTACCCTAGCAACCAAGTAACAAATCACATATATCTGCACCAGAAAATCGTAGAGACTTCCTGTTTCACTTATTTCACTCAGGATGGAAAGTAGCCTTGATATGTATCACTCTGGTAACTGCCTAGCAACCAGATGTGATTACCCTAGCAACCAAGTAACAAATCACAAATCTCTGCAACAGAAAATCAGAGAGACTTCCGGGTTGACTTATTTCACTCAGGATGGAAAGTAGCCTTGATATGTATCACTCTGATAACTGCCTAGCAACCAGATGTGATTACCCTAGCAACCAAGTAACAAATCACATATCTCTGCACCAGAAAATCGTAGAGACTTCCTGTTTCACTTATTTCACTCAGGATGGAAAGTAGCCTTGATATGTATCACTCTGGTAACTGCCTAGCAACCGTATGTGGTTACCCTAGCAACCAAGTAACAAATCACATATCTCTGCAACAGAAAATCATAGAGACTTCCTGTTTCACTTATTTCACTCAGGATGGAAAGTAGGCTTGATATGTATCACTCTGGTAACTGCATAGCAACCAGATGTGGTTACCCTAGCAACCAAGTAACAAATCACATATCTTTGAACCAGAACATCGTAGAGACTTAGGGGTTGACATATTTCACACAGGATGGAAAGTAGCCTTGATATGCATCACTCTGGTAACTGCCTAGCAACCAGATGGGTTACCCTAGCAACCAAATAACAAATCATATATTTCTGCACCAGAAAATCGTACAGACATCTGGGTTGACTTAATTCACTCAGGATGGAAAGGAGGCTTGATAAGTATCACCCTGGTAACTGCATAGCAACCAGACAGGGTTACCCTAGCAACCAAATAACAAATCACATATCTCTGCACCAGAAAATCATACAGACTTGCGGGTTGACTTTATTCACTCAGGATGGAAAGGAGGCTTGACAAGTTATCACCCTGGTAACTGCATAGCAACCAGACAGGGTTACCCTAGCAACCAAGTAATAAATCACATATCTTTGAACCAAAACTTCGTAGAGACTTATTGGTTGACATATTTCACACAGGATTGCAAGGAGCCTTATGAGTAACACTTTGGTAACTGCCTAGCAACCAGATGGGGATAGCCTAGCAACCAAGTTACAAATCACATATCTATTTAACAGAAAATCGTAGAGACTTCCGGGTTGACTTATTTCACTCATGATGGAAAGTAGCCTTGATATGTATTACTCTGGTAACTGCCTAGCAACCAGATGGGGTTACCATAGCAACCAAGTAACAAATTACATATCTCTGCACCAGAACAACATAAAGACTTCTGGTTTTGTTCATGGGACTCAGGGTAGCAAGGATCTATCTATCTATCTGTCTGTCTGTCTGTCTATTTATCAGTCTATCTATATCTATCTTTCGAACTGTCTATCTATCTGAGGGTTAATATCTATCTATCTATCTATCTATCTATCTATCTGAGGGTCAATATCTATCTATCTATCTATCTATCTATCTATCTGAGGGTCAATATCTATCTATCTATCTATCTATCTATCTATCTATCTGAGGGTCAATATCTATCTATCTATCTATCTATCTGAGGGTCAATATCTATCTATCTATCTATCTATCTATCTGAGGGTCAATATCTATCTATCTATCTATCTATCTATCTATCTATCTGAGGGTCAATAACTATCTATCTATCTATCTGTGGGTCATACTCTATCTATCTATATCTCAGGGTCTATGACTATCTATCTACCTATATAGATCTGATGGTCAATATCTATCTATCTATCTAAGGGTCAATGACTATCTATCTATCTATCTGAGGGTCAATATCTATCTATCTATCTGAGGATCAATATCTATCTATCTATCTATCTATCTATCTATCTATCTATCTGTCTATCTGATGGTCAATAACTCTATCTATCTATCTGATGGTCAATATCTATCTATCTATCTATCTATCTATCTATCTGTGGGTCATACTCTATCTATCTATCTATCTATCTATCTATCTATCTATCTATCTATCTGTGGGTCATACTCTATCTATCTATCTATCGATCTATCTATCTGATGGTCAATATCTATCTATCTATCTATCTGTGGGTCATACTCTATCTATCTATCTATCTATCTATCTATCTGAGGGTCAATATCTATCTATCTATCTATCTATCTATATATCTATCTATCTATCTATCTATCTGTGGGTCATACTCTATCTATCTATCTATCTATCTATCTATCTATCGATCTATCTATCTGATGGTCAATATCTATCTATCTATCTATCTATCTATCTATCTATCTATCTATCTGTGGGTCATACTCTACCTATCTATCTATCTATCTATCTATCTATCTATCTATCTATCTATCTATCTATCTATATATCTATCTATCTAATCTATTTGATAGACTGAATGGTTTTATAATCTCTAAACTTTGAACTTTGAAAACTACTACTTATAATTACATCAAACTAGAAACCGTAAATCTTCAAACTTTTACAACTACTTCAAACTTTATGCTAGGCTTTCTCAAGCCAACCTAAAGTTTGTACTCAAACTTTTTAATCTAGTTAGTGGTGCTTGCCATAGGCAAAGCATCACTATTGTTCTCTTGCATACTTATTATTATTATTATAATTATTATTATTTTTCCACACAAAGTTTGGCGCGCTACTCCTCCTGCAGCTTTTGTCACAGACCCCTGAGTGAGGCATCAAATCGTGCGGCTCATTGAGGAGAGGTGTGCTATATCTTTTCTAAGCGATCGGGTGTACGATGTTCGAACAGCGGACGAAAAAGCGGCCAAAAAAATCCCATTGACTTTACATTGCGGAATGTTCAGAAATTTAAATCCCAACTGACATTTTCACACACACAGACAAAAAAGGGCCTGTCAGCCCTGCGTCTCTCTCTCTCTCTCCCTCAGAGGATTTCTTTTATCAAGCAGCCAATAAAAATCTTCATAGCCACAACATAAAACATGTTAAAAATGTGCTAGATACATGCTAACACATGCTGGCATCGCCTAGCGAAGTGCTAAAACATGCTAAAAACGTGCTGCATTATGCTAATTCATGTTAGCATTGCTTAGGGGATTGCTAAAACATGTTAAAAATGTGCTAGCATCATGCTAACACATGTTAGCGTCGCCTAGCGAAGTGCTAAAACATGCTAAAAACGTGCTAGTATTATGCTAATGCATGTTAGCATTGCTTAGGGGATTGATAAAACATGTTAAAAATGTGCTAGCATCATGCTAATACATGTTAGCGTCGCCTAGCGAAGTGCTAAAACATGCTAAAAACGTGCTAGTATTATGCTAATGCATGTTAGCATTGCTTAGGGGATTGATAAAACATGTTAAAAATGTGCTAGCATCATGCTAACACATGTTAGTAGTGCCTAGCGAAGTGCTAAAACATGCTAAAAACGTGCTAACAACATGCTAACACATGCTAGTAGTGCCTAGCAAAGTGTTAAAACATGCTAAAAAAGTGCTAGAATCATGCTAACACATGCTGGCATTGCCTACCAAAGTGCTAAAACATGTTAAAATGTGCTAGCATTATGCTAATGCATGTTAGCATTGCTTAGGGGATTGCTAAAACATGTTAAAAACGTGCTAGCATCATGCTAACACATGTTAGCATCGCCTAGCAAAGTGCTAAAACATGTTAGAAACGTGCTAGTATCATGCTAACACATGCTAGCTTCACCTAGCGAAGTGCTAAAACATGTTAAAACGTGCTAGCATTATGCTAATGCATGTTAGCATTGCTTAGGGGATTGATAAAACTTGTTAAAAATGTGCTAGCATCATGCTAACATATGCTGGCATCACCTAGCGAAGTGCTAAAACATGCTATAAACATGTTAGCAACATGCTAACACATGTTGGCATCGCCTAGCGAAGTGCTAAAACATGCTAAAAACGTGCTAACATCATGCTAACACATGCTGGCATTGCCTAGCAAAGTGCTGAAACATGTTGAAACGTGCTAGCATTATGCTAATGCATGTTAGCATTGCTTAGGGGATTGCTAAAACATGTTAAAAATGTGCTAGCATCATGCTAACACATGTTAGCATTGCCAAACAAAGTGCTAAAACATGCTAACAACATGCTAGTATCATGAAAAACATGTGTTAGCAACATTCTATGACCTTTATTTTAGTGTTTAGAAACAAGTTAGAAAATACTATTTGACGAATTTTGCCACGGCAAGCACCACTCACATTTTCTTCAGGAAATGTACATTCTAGTATTATTATTATTCTTCTGAGACTAAATTTCTAAATGTAACTCCTCCTAGAGCTTTTAAGCTACATGCACCAAACTCGGCACAGACCTTCAGACTAATCCCGAATAGTGTGCTATATCTTTTCTAACTGATTGGACTTACGGTTTTCCTAAAAATGACGATCAAAACTCGGAAAAACTCCCATTGACTTTACATTGCGGAATGTTCAGAAATTTAAATCCCAACTGACGTTTTCACACACACAGACACAAAAGGGCCTGTCAGCCCTGCGTCTCTCGCTCTCTCTCTCCCTCAGAGGATTTATTTTATCAAGCAGCCAATAAGTAATGACCTAAAATCTTCATAGCCACAGTATAGTAGCTTCCAGGTTGACTTTGTTCACTCAGTATGGAAAGGAGGCTTGATAAGTATCACCCTGGTAACTGCATAGCAACCAGACAGGGTTACCCTAGCAACCAAATAACAAATCACATATTTCTGCACCAGAAAATCATACAGACTTCCTGTTTCACTTATTTCACTCAGGATGGAAAGTAGCCTTGATATGTATCACTCTGGTAACTGCCTAGCAACCAGATGGGGTTACCCTAGCAACCAAGTAACAAATCGCATATCTCTGCACCAGAAAATCATACTGACATCCTGTTTCACTTATTTCACTCAGGATGGAAAGTAGCCTTGATATGTATCACTCTGGTAACTGCCTAGCAACCAGATGTGATTACCCTAGCAACCAAGTAACAAATCACATATCTCTGCAACAGAAAATCATAGAGACTTCCGGGTTGACTTTATTCACTCAGGATGGAAAGTAGCCTTGATATGTATCACTCTGGTAACTGCCTAGCAACCAGATATGGTTACCCTAGCAACCAAGTAACAAATCATATATATTTGAACCAGAACATCGTAGAGACTTCCTGTTTCACATATTTCACTCAGGATTGCAAGGAGCCTTATGAGTATCACTTTGGTAACTAACTAGCAACCAGACGGGGTTACCCTAGCAACCAAGTAACAAATCACATATCTTTGAACCAGAACATCATAGAGACTTAGGGGTTGACATATTTCACACAGGATTGCAAGGAGCCTTATGAGTATCACTTTGGTAACTAACTAGCAACCAGACGGGGTTACCCTAGCAACCAAGTAACAAATCACATATCTTTGAACCAGAACATCATAAAGACTTAGGGGTTGACATATTTCACACAGGATTGCAAGGAGCCTTATGAGTATCACTTTGGTAACTGCCTAGCAACCAGATGTGTTTACCCTAGCAACCAAGTAACAAATCACATATCTCTGCACCAGAAAATCGTAGAGACTTCCTGTTTCACTTATTTCACTCAGGATGGAAAGTAGCCTTGATATGTATCACTCTGGTAACTGCCTAGCAACCAGATGCGGTTACCCTAGCAACCAAGTAACAAATCACATATCTCTGCAACAGAAAATCGTAGAGACTTCCGGGTTGACATAATTCACTCAGGATGGAAAGGAGGCTTGATAAGTATCACCCTGGTAACTGCATAGCAACCAGATGGGGTTACCCTAGCAACCAAGTAACAAATAACATATCTCTTCACCAGAAAATCGTAGAGACTTCCTGTTTGAATTAATTCGCTCAGGATGGGAAGTAGCCTTGATATGTATCACTCTGGTAACTGCCTAGCAACCAGATATGGTTACCCTAGCAACCAAATAACAAATCACATATCTCTGCAACAGAAAATCGTGGAGAATTCTGGGTTGACTTTTTTCACTCAGGATGGAAAGGAGGCTTGATAAGTATCACCCTGGTAACTGCATAGCAACCAGATGTGGTTACCCTAGCAACCAAGTAACAAATCACATATCTTTGAACCAGAAAATCATAAAGACTTAGGGGTTGACATATTTCACACAGGATTGCAAGGAGCCTTATGAGTAACACGTTGGTAACTGCCTAGCAACCAGATGGGGTTACCCTAGCAACCAAGTAACAAATCACATATCTCTGCACCAGAAAATCGTATACACTTCCTGTTTGAATTATTTCACTCAGAATGGAAAGTAGCCTTGATATGTATCACTCTGGTAACTGCCTATCAACCAGATATGGTTACCCTAGCAACCAAGTAACAAATCACATATCTATGCAAAAGAAAATCGTAGAGACTTCCAGGTTGACTTTATTCAATCAGAATGAAAAGGAGGCTTGATAAGGATCACCCTGGAAACTGCCTAGCAACCAGATTGGGTTACCCTAGCAACCAAGTAAAAAATAATATATCTATCTATCTGTCTATCTATCTATCTTTCTGAGGGTCAATATCTATCTGTCTATCTATCTATCTATCTATCTGAGGGTCAATATCTATCTATCTATCTGTGGGTCATACTCTATCTATCTATCTATCTATCTATCTAAGGGTCAATGACTATCTATCTATCTATCTATCTGTCTATCTATCTGTCTGTCTATCTATCTATCTGTCTATCTATCTATCTATCTGTGGGTCATACTCTATCTATCTATCTATCTTTCTGAGGGTCAATATCTATCTATCTATCTATCTATCTGAGGGTCAATAACTATCTATCTATCTATCTGTGGGTCATACTCTATCTATCTATCTATCTATCTATCTAAGGGTCAATGACTATCTATCTATCTATCTGAGGATCAATATCTATCTATCTATCTATCTATCTATCTATCTGAGGGTCAATATCTATCTATCTATCTATCTATCTATCTGAGGGTCAATATCTATCTATCTATCTATCTATCTATCTGTGGGTCATACTCTATCTATCTATCTGTCTATCTATCTATCTATCTATCTATCTGAGGATCAATATCTATCTATCTATCTATCTATCTGAGGGTCAATATCTATCTATCTATCTATCTATCTATCTATCTGAGGGTCAATATCTATCTATCTATCTATCTATCTATCTGATGGTCAATATCTATCTATCTATCTGTGGGTCATACTCTATCTGTCTATCTGTCTATCTATCTATCTGATGGTCAATATCTATCTATCTATCTGTGGGTCATACTCTATCTGTCTATCTGTCTATCTATCTATCTGATGGTCAATATCTATCTATCTATCTATCTATCTATCTATCTATCTATTTGATAGACTGAATGGTTTTATAATCTCTAAACTTTGAACTTTGAAAACTACTACTTATAATTACATCAAACTAAAAACCTTAAATCTTCAAACTTTTACAACTACTTCAAACTTTATGCTAGGCTTTCTCAAGCCAACCTAAAGTTTGTACTCAAACTTTTTAATCTAGTCACTATTGTTCTCTTGCATACTTATTATTCCACATAAAGTTTGGCGCGCTACTCCTCCCGCAGCTTTTGTCACAGACCCCTGAGTGAGGCATCAAATCGTGCGGCTCGTTGAGGAGAGGTGTGCTGTATCTTTTCTAAGCGATCGGGTGTATGATGTTCGAACAGCGGATGAAAAAGCGGCCAAAAAACTCCCATTGACTTTACATTGCGGAATGTTCAGAAATTTAAATCCCAACTGACGTTTTCAAACACACAGACACGAAAGGGCCTGTCAGCCCTGCGTCTCTCTCTCTCTCTCTCTCCCTCAGAGGATTTATATTATCAAGCAGCCAATAAGTAATGACCTAAAATCTTCATAGCCACACCCTAAAACATGCTAAAAACATGCTAGTATCATGCTAACATATGCTGACATCGCCTAGCGAAGTGCTAAAACATGCTGAAAACGTGCTAGCATCATGCTAACATATGCTGACATCGCCTAGCGATGTGCTAAAACATGTTGAAAACGTGTTAGCATCATGCTAACATATGCTGACATCGCCTAGCGAAGTGTTAAAACATGCTGAAAACGTGATAGCATCATGCTAACACATGCTAAAAACGTGCTAGCGTCATGCTAACATGCTAGCATCGCCTAGCGAAGTGCTAAAACATGCTAAAAACGTGCTAGCGTCATGTTAGCACTTGCTGGCATCGCCTAGTGAAGTGCTAAAACGTGCTAGCGTCATGCTAACACATGCTGGCATCGCCTAGCGAAGTGTTAAAATATGCTAGCATCATGCTAACACAAACATAACACCCACATGCTACCATCATGAAAAACACATGCTAGCAACATTCTATGACTATTATTTTAGTGCTTAGCAACAAGTTAGAAAATGCTATTTGACGAGTTTTGCCACGGCAAGCACCACTCACATTTTCTTCAGGAAATGTACCCATCTAGTTATTATTGTCATACTCTCAGTTTATTTATTAGCCCTGAAGCCTGACAACTGTTTGTGTGTGTTTTAGGCTTTCAGATTCTGCCGGTCCAAATGCCACAAAAACTTCAAGAAGAAGCGAAACCCGAGAAAGACCAGATGGACGAAAGCGTTCAGGAAGTCAGCGGGCAAAGAGCTGACAGTGGTGAGATATCACGTTATACACCCATCTAAACCTCGTCCGTAATGCGTTCAGCAGCGACTGACAGAGAACTGCAGTTCTGATTCATTTTCACTCTCTTCCTGCTGACAGGATAACTCGCTGGAGTTCGAGAAGCGCAGAAATATTCCCGTCAAATACAACAGACAGCTCTGGAGCAAGACAGGCGAGTCTGACATCACTCATCGATTGATTTAATGTTTGATTGATTAATACAGGTCTTGATGTAAACCATGTGGTTGTGTTTGAACAGTGGAAGCGATGAAGAAGGTCGAAGTGATTAAACGGAAACGACAAGCGCGATTCATCGTGAACAGGTGCGTGTTAGTCGCCGTATCGAACCCTTGTTTATGATCCGAGCCCTTTAACTGGTCGTGACTGTTTACGGTTTGTACATTGTCATGATTTCAAAGGTTGAAGAAAGGAAAAGAGTTGGAGAAGGCGGCAGATATCAGCGAGGTCAAGAAAAACATTCACCTCATCAAAGCTCCACACGCAGGTGAGACGCCGTACAGACGAAACGTCCATGAGGTGTGTCTTAGAAAACACGATTCTCACGTCTCGCCCCTTCTTTCAGGTCAAGCCAAACAGCTGGAGGACAAGATGGTCCAGAAACTGTCAGAAGACGTGGAAATGGACGAGTGACGTCACTTTTGGACACTGCCGAAGAGTCGATGAGATTTCTGTGTTCCAGCGAGACTTGATTGGTTTCTGTCCTCGTACAGGAAGCGTTGTGTCTGTTAACTGCACCTGAACTCAATAAAAGTGGTCAACATATGTTTTTTAAGCACAAACTTTGTGTATTTTAGTTTTCAGGGTTGCAGTTTGTGGCACGTCACGCAACAACAGCGGGCGCTGCCTTTCAAACCCGATTTTGGGATTTTCTGTTTAGAGACTGTTAGTGATTTCTTAAATTTTCTCTTGCATGAGAAATGGATGAAATTTAGTGCTAAATCAGATGAGGGGCATTTAATTTGGGATTTTAATTAATTAAATTTTTTTTCATTTTGTCCCATTTGAGGATAAAAAGGGCATTTTTTTTAATTTATTTGAAATAATTCTGTTCCCCAACAATAATTTTATCATGGTTTTACTACAGTGACCATATTTTAATCATGATATTCCTAGTGAAACCATATTAATTATGCATGAAATCGAAAACGATAATAAAAACCAATAGTTTGTGGTTGCTATGGTTTTACTACAAATACTGTGGTTAAAATGTGGTTTTAACATGTTTATAATTTTGCAATCTCTTGGAACACATTTAACATGTTTTTACTCTAAATTCTCCAAAGGCTTCACTATGAATTTCATGGTAAATTTATACGCGAGAGTATTTGAACTACCTATCGCGATTATTTTGGAAAGCCCAATTCTTACTACTTAGTAGGTCCTCATGGTGGCGCGGTTACTCGCCTCAATCGGGGTGGCGGAGGACGAGTCTCAGTTGCGTCCACTTCTGAGACCGTCAAGCCGCGCATCTGATCACGTGACTTGTTGTGCATGACACTGTGGAGACTCGCAGCATGTGGAGACTCATGCTACTCTCCACGATCCACACACAACTCACCACACACCCCATTGAGAGAACCACTAATCACCACCACGAGGAGGTTACCCCATGTGACTCTACCCTCCCTAGCAACCGGGACAATTTGGTTACCCCATGTGACTCTACCCTCCCTAGCAACCGGGACAATTTGGTTACCCCATGTGACTCTACCCTCCCTAGCAACCGGGACAATTTGGTTACCCCATGTGACTACCCTCCCTAGCAACCAGGACAATTTGGTTACCCCATGTGACTCTACCCCCCCTAGCAACCGGGACAATTTGGTTACCCCATGTGACTCTACCCTCCCTAGCAACCGGGTCAATTTGGTTACCCCATGTGACTCTACCCTCCCTAGCAACCGGGTCAATTTGGATACCCCATGTGACTCTACCCTCCCTAGCAACCGGGACAATTTGGTTACCCCATGTGACTCTACCCCCCCTAGCAACCGGGACAATTTGGTTACCCCATGTGACTCTACCCTCCCTAGCAACCGGGTCAATTTGGTTACCCCATGTGACTCTACCCTCCCTAGCAACCGGGACAATTTGGTTACCCCATGTGACTCTACCTTCCCTAGCAACCGGGACAATTTGGTTACCCCATGTGACTCTACCCTCCCTAGCAACCGGGACAATTTGGTTACCCCATGTGACTCTACCCTCCCTAGCAACCGGGTCAATTTGGTTGCTTAGGAGACCTGACTGGAGTCACTCAGCACGTCCTGAATTCAAGCTCGTGACTGGTGTAGGACACGCTGGACGAGAAATGTCTGTGAGTGTTTCGCCAGTCGAAACATCTCTTGACTCAAACCCGGAGTGTACGGACACGCGGTCACGACGCTCTGGAACTCCTCCAGGAGGTCTTATTCATGTTGAATCCGGGTCAGGATGGGCCAGTCGAAGTGTTTGCTGTTGTGCCACCAGAAAGGTGACGTCTGTCAGAACCTGTCGGAGAGGGACGGTGCGTACGGGTCGCCGATTGAAGAGCACAGCTTCACCGTTTACGGTGAGACCCGTGACTTCAGAGGCGCAGTCTGTCATACTGCAGCGAGGCAGGATGTACACGTTAAACGGTTCGTCCCGTCTGATGGCGGACAGCTGCGTGATGTCACATGAAGTGTCTGAATACAAGACGTCTTTAGCACATCACCTACAGAACACAATCTAATTATTTTGTCCGAAGTATGACAGTATCTACCACTTACATCTGAAAGGAATATTTCGGGTTTAAAACAAGTGAAGTCCAAGACGACAGCATTTGTGGTGTTATATTGATATCGTTCCTCGTTTTCTTGAAAAAAATAACAAATGTGTGTTCCAGTGAGACACTTACAATGGACGTCCCTTACATTCACATGAACACACGCTACGTCTCCATGGTAACGCGCTCAACAAGTCACGTGATAAGACGGATTGACGGTCTCAGACGCAGAGGCAACTGAGATTTGCCACCAGGAAGACTTGGAGCACATTGGAAATTGGGCGTTACAAACTGGGGAGAAAAATAAATAAAAATAGTCAAATGTAATTCAAGCTATTATAAATAGT
>JAVLUX010000040.1:1940000-1977500 GCA_032164185.1 Moxostoma hubbsi
AATGTCAGATATCATTTGATAGGCTTCATCTTTGTATGTTTCTGCTTTCTTTCAGGACTGCGGGAGAGGTGTTTTCAGTCATGCTCGGGGTGAACCAGCCCACGGTTCCTTGAGACGGTGGTGAAATTCATTCTGGAAGAAGATGCTGACCTCTCCGCATGGACTGATGCTATAATTAATGGTGGTTTCACTGGGGCTGTTACACCGGAGAACAAAGAGGCCATCATACGGTGAGAGAACAGTCAGATATGTATCAGACCACACATAAGGTGCTATCGGGGAAACAGCAACAGATTTTCATTGACAGTACAAAGTGTTTATAGTGAGGGGTGGATATAATAACCTCACTTTTAACTTAATGTTTATAGCCACAATATACCAATCTGCCTAATGTTGTGTCAGTCCCCCTCGTGCCACCCCACATCTCAGATCTGAGTTACCCTACACTTAGTCAGCTTATACCAGTCTGGTCATTCTCTGTTGATCTATCAGCAGAACTGCCGCTCAATGTATGTTTTTTGGCTCCATTCTGAGTAAATTTTAGAGACTGTTGTGCATGAACATCACAGAAATACTCAAACCAGCCTGTCTGACACAAACATGATTGTTGATGCGAGACGGTCTAAATGAGTATTTCTGGGATTTACACACAAAAGGCTCTAGAACTTACTCATTTTGGAGCCAACAGCACCATTTATACCTTACATTTTTATTAAAAATGTATGTTTATTCCAGATCTGTTGTGCAACCCTGCACCTGATCCCAATGTTGAAGCAAGTGGATGATGTTAAGGTATCATTGAGACCCCATCTGTATTTAATTCTGAGCACATTTCATTTAAAACACAAACATCTTTATTAGTAGTGCTCTCAGTACCTGAAAATGCATATTTGATGTCATCCCACAGGCTGATGCAGAGCATTGTTCCTGAACTATTGGTGAAGGGAACAACATCATCAACTTCCTACAAGATTTTAAGTTTCTGATCTATAAGACAAATGATGTCTAAAATGACATGTGACCTGACAGTTAGCAAGAGAAATTAACTAACAACTTTCTACATGTCCATTTAATGTCAGCTACATTGTTGTCTTGCTTGTAAAGTATCACCCTGCCACTAACTGTCCCCTCTATAATGCAATGGCTTAGGGAATTTGCTTCCCAGTTGTAAAAGTACATTTCCTACAGCACGCATGGACAACTATAATTCATTCAAAACAGTTATGTTGCAAGCCATTTGGACACTGGATTCAACAGAGTTTAAAACACAAGCAATGCTACTAAATGTTAGAATTGTATCCTAATGTCCTGCCTATGGAGTGATTTGTCACTGTCAGTTAAGAATGAAGGAGCACAAAAGTTAGTACAGCTACATATCTGTTGTGTGATTGGGTCAATAACAGTTTGAAGCTGGGCCATATGTTCGTCTGGAGTGGCTGTGTCAGAGTCTTCGTCTTGCACATCAAGACTCTGGAGTGACAGGCTTTTAGTTGGATCAAGTAACCCGTCCTCCTCAAGAGTAAGACATCATAGATGATGTTTGTATCCGCCATCATCATTCAATGCTGAGAAATGGAAGCAAAACAATGTAATAATATGATTAACAGCACCTTGTACAAACAGTCACCCTTAAAACTGGAATGCTTGTAGGTCTATGCACGCTTTTTCCTGACATGTAAGTTCCCCTCCCACAGAAAACATGCACCTAGTGATCTCCTCATTGCAGTTTTAGAAAAGAGACCAACAGTCCATGTTTGTGAAGACAGACAGCAGAGATGTATTGCACCTTATGCTTTCAAATTGTGTACAGAAAAATATGTCATACTTATGACTTTATTCCCTGAGAAGCCTCCATAAATCTCTGTAAATAACTATTTTGCGCAAGACAAACCGGTTTGGAACAACATAGAATTGAAGGGAATTTACATTGTGATGAACTACGTATCAAACATTTTTGAAAAATGCAAATTGTCTTACCGTAATGGAAACCCCAGTCTCTCCACTGACTGAGGGAGCAGCTCCAAAGTCCATGATCTGAGGGAAAAGATGCACCGATCGGGACCGGTAACCGGCCAGTCTTCCACATGCTCGGCCCGGACCGGTAGCCGGTCAGTCTCACGTCTTTCCGATTCCGAGCCGGTCCGTTTTGTTGCCAGCGGCGCAGGCAATGACATCACAGCCGCATGGAAACATGACATTGGCGTGGAAGATCTTCACTGTGAGTGAAAAATACATAAAGTTCACATTTGTAAGGCTGAAGTCAACCGTGGGGGAACCACCACAATAACGTTCGGAACAACAAACCTAATTAGACCCTTAAAACACCCTCACCCGGCTGAAAATACCACTTTAAAAAAAGAAGCTAAATAAGTTAAGCGGCTAAAGCTAGCCAGAGCTCAGCATCCTCTCCTATCTTTCCTTGGTATGAGAAGGGAAAAGACCAAAGGAATTACGAGGAAAATTATGGAATTCATGGTCCTGGATGACCAGCCGTTCTCCATAGAACTTCTCACATCTACTGCCTGCGCAGATTTCAACAGAGCAGCTGGGTTTTGGTTGCCAGGTTGAGGTCACAAATGGGTTTTGGTTGCCAGGTTGAGGTCACACATGGGTTTGGGTTGCCAGGTTGAGGTCACACATGGGTTTGGGTTGCCAGGTTGAGGTCACACATGGGTTTTGGTTGCCAGGTTGAGGTCACACATGGGTTTTGGTTGCCAGGTTGAGGTCACGAATGGGTTTTGGTTGCCAGGTTGAGGTCACGAATGGGTTTGGGTTGCCAGGTTGAGGTCACGAATGGTTTTGGGTTGCCAGGTTGAGGTCACACATGGGTTTTGGTTGCCAGGTTGAGGTCACAAATTATTAGAAATGTGTGTTTGGTGTCGATTGTGTGAGTTTGATGCGTTTCATACAAGATCTGGCAACTGGACAACCTTGGAATAATATATATTGATGTGATTATTCATATAAAGTTGTTTGGGCCATACAAATTACGGGAGTTTCCCGGGAGAAATAACAAAACGGGAGGGGGTGGGAGATGGGTGTGAAATACGGGAGACTCCCGGGAAAAACGGGGGTGAGTGACAACAAGCCGATCCCGAAGCAGCAATCAGTTTTACCTCAGATATTTGGGATCTAATGTCAATGCTGAGTGTATTGGACACTTCAGTTTTGTTCATAGGCTTGTAATATTTGGAATTATTTTGTTAGACGAGTAAAAAAGAGAAAAAGGTCCATTTATAAAAATAGTGGAAAATAACATCTGTTTTGTTATATAAAGCAACTCATTTGCAGTTAATTGTTATTTCTGCCTCTTTCCAGTCACAGACACTTTATATATCAGACATCAGAGAACATCCTGGAGCTTTGTTTGGGGGAAATTGTAATGTTTAATAATTTATCTTATTATGAAAATTAAATTTTGCATTGAAGAAAGGTAGATTTGGTTTGTATATGCGGTCAATAATAGTTCTAAGAAAGATCCCATCAGTAATTCTGTATGTATTTTTCAATGCAAACAAAACAGTGAAGACAAGAATTAGAAACATACCTTTCTGGAGGAGCCATCAATGGCACCGAATATCACAAGGTCATACCTGATAAAAGATCACATTAGTTATTAACGGTTTACACATATATATATATATGTGTGTGTGTGTGTGTGTGTGTGTGTGTGTGTAACTAGAGAGAGAGTAGCACAAACATACTTCAACAGTTGCTTGATGTACGTATACTTCACAATGTGACATACCTTATAAGCTTGTGGTTTGTGTCCCAGCACAACTGAATCACACCTCAACTGTCATTCTTGCACGTGTTCAGCGTCCACTTGATGCATGAGTCTCATACACCTGTCCATGGCACACGGTGACCCAGTGCTTGCAACCGTCCTTTCATCGTTCGAAGCCCTCGCTGTGGACCTTCAGCCTTTACTGAACTGATTAAGTTGTCAAGCTCCTCATCTGTGATCTAAGAGTAGGTGTCTTTTACAGAAATGCCATAATCACTGAGATGACCATTATAGTCCTTGTTGACACACCAACGAGCTGGGCGAGCTGATGGCATAATTGTGCCCACTGCCCTACAAAATAACAGTTTCTTCAGTAAGTTATAAATTAAGGTTTGTATTGACTAATATATCTTATTGACTAAGCTATTATGGAAATTACAGCTTTATAATACTTTCTATATACCTGCAATACAAAAGTCTTCTTGACAGCGTATTTGTTGTTTGACATCTCACTATTGCTAATTATCTGTTAGCATTAATAATTCCTTACAAACATGTACATTATCCAAAGCTGCTGGCTAACGTTAGCGAGTATGGCTAATAAATCAAGCGCTTTAACTGATCTCTAACGTCTTTATCTGAAGCAAACGCTGTTAATACAAATTTAATGCCAATTAAATAAAAGGAAACGATCAACTTTACATACCCGAGATCCGTCTCTGCTCGGCCATGTCGCGAGCTAATGACGTAACTTCCAGGAAGGCATCAGTGAGCCCGTTGTACACGCCCCAATCCCCTGACTCCACCCCCTCGTCAAAACATTCCCTTAAAGTGAAACGCACAGAAAAGCGCAAAGGCAAAACGGTATCACGAGCTCACACGTGATGGAAATGCAGATTAAACCGAGTGTTGCATAATAATTAGTAGATATCGCAAAGAAAAAGATATGTGGCAAAATCATTGCTGCCTAAAAATCTGTTGCAGAGATAAAAAAGGATCAAAGTTCTCAAGTTACTTTGATTTTTGCTATATTTTATTTATATTTTGCAATTCGTTATTTTTGTTTGAAAAACTTTTTTTCTCTCGATACTTAATTTTTGTTTGAAATTTTAGCACGGACGCGTGAAAGTGTAGCGCGGACGCCCCTAGCCGTGAAAGTGTAGCGCGGACGCCCCTAGCAGTGAAAGTGTAGCGCGGACGCCCCTAGCCGTGAAAGTGTAGCGCGGACGCCCCTAGCCGTGAAACTGTAGCGCGGACGCCCCTAGCCGTGAAAGTGTAGCGCGGACGCCCCTAGCCGTGAAAGTGTAGCGCGGACGCCCCTAGCAGTGAAAGTGTAGCGCGGACGCCCCTAGCCGTGAAAGTGTAGCGCGGACGCCCCTAGCCGTGAAAGTGTAACGCGGACGCCCCTAGCCGTGAAAGTGTAGCGCGGACGCCCCTAGCCGTTAAAGTGTAACGCGGACGCCCCTAGCAGTGAAAGCGTAGCGCGGACGCCCCTAGCAGTGAAAGCGTAGCGCGGACGCCCCTAGCAGTGAAAGTGTAGCGCGGACGCCCCTAGCCGTGAAAGCGTAGCGCGGACGCCCCTAGCCGTGAAAGCGTAGCGCGGACGCCCCTAGCAGTGAAAGCGTAGCGCGGACGCCCCTAGCAGTGAAAGCGTAGCGCGGACGCCCCTAGCTGTGAAAGCGTAGCGCGGACGCCCCTAGCAGTGAAAGCGTAGCGCGGACGCCCCTAGCCGTGAAAGTGTAGCGCGGACGCCCCTAGCCGTGAAAGCGTAGCGCGGACGCCCCTAGCAGTGAAAGTGTAGCGCGGACGCCCCTAGCAGTGAAAGTGTAGCGCGGACGCCCCTAGCCGTGAAAGCGTAGCGCGGACGCCCCTAGCAGTGAAAGTGTAGCGCGGACGCCCCTAGCCGTGAAAGTGTAGCGCGGACGCCCCTAGCAGTGAAAGTGTAGCGCGGACGCCCCTAGCAGTGAAAGTGTAGCGCGGACGCCCCTAGCCGTGAAAGCGTAGCGCGGACGCCCCTAGCAGTGAAAGTGTAGCGCGGACGCCCCTAGCAGTGAAAGTGTAGCGCGGACGCCCCTAGCAGTGAAAGTGTAGCGCGGACGCCCCTAGCCGTGAAAGTGTAGCTTGGAAAAAAAAAAGTGAGTACTGCATACGAGGTGTTAAGGACATACTTATTAATATTATGCCCTTACCCAAATGTAACCAATCAGTAGAGTGTGTAAACATAACAAGCTGTTGTGTGTGTGTGTGTGTGTGTGTGTGACAGAAGCAAGTAATAGTGGTGTGTTAGATGGAAACAACGTCCAGCGACGTCATTGGCTGTAGTGAAAGTCGTAGGATTTCAAACAAGTGCAGTTACACGATATCATACGAAATAGCCCCATTCTGAAAAGTCGTACTTTATCCTGACGATTTCGCCATTAGCGTGTGTTGGAAAGATCGGAATCAATACAACAATTTAGTTAATACTATAACACCGTTTCTCAGTGTGATGGACCACGATGCAGCCACACATAAATGAGCATTAATGTTGCACATAAACACACACACACATCCTTTGATTTACCCAGCACATTTTTGAGCTACTTGTTTCCGTTCACTTAATGGTTTCTGTATGGCAATACGATTTAGACACGGTTTCTTTATCATTTAGATATTTAAGTTTTGTTACTTCATTAACTAGTTGGAATACACACATTCTAGTTTATGGTGTACGGTGCATACTTTCATTAATTTATTTGAGTTTAAGTTACCGCTGTGGTGCTGAGGCGTGGATAGCTGGAGCGGTGGGCTGAGAATAGCGGTCGGCGAGTTTCCGGATTCATGGTCCGTGCATTCTAAAGGGCCGGCGTGGCGCTTGGACCGCGGCTTTAGTTCCGCTTGCCGTTTGTATTTGTATTTTATTTTCTAACTTGTTGGTTTTCTATGTAGTTGTTTCTTTATTTCTTCAAGATATGTATGTAAATGTATTACAATTCATTAACCGGCCTTGTTATGGATTTTGTGATTGTATTTTGATGTTTGTGTTTTCTGTTTCCCCTTGCGCGTTAATGTGGACTAGTCCGTTTGTATAAATCTGTCATTTCAGGTCAGTTCAGTTCATTTCTCACATGTATTCAGTTATTGGAGTCTAGTTTTGTTTGACCTCTTTATAGGTCTGAACATGGATTTGGTTATTTTGACTTTTTTTTTTTTGTTCCTTTTTTAATCTTTTTGTTTGATTCATTAAAATACTATTTTGGGAAGCTACTTTTTCATGACCCTCATTGCTTGACTGCTCTGTCCCTCACATTCAGGAAGGAGAGGAGATCTAGAGCGGATTAAAATTTTCAGGGAATAACATTTACACTTTAGACATTCTAAAAAATAATAATTAAATTGTGTTCATACTTATAACTAAATAAATGCTGACCATACAGAAACATCTTTCTCAAGAAGGTGGTATAAGAGACTTACTATTCAAAAATTAACCACATTAGGCAAAAACTTGACGTGTGTACAGAGTAACAAAAACATTGACAGGTTAATTTTCTTTTATGAATATTTTAATAATATGATGGTTATTTTTTCACACGGGTGATATAGGTGTTGGGTAACTGTTTTTGCTTCAATAACAAAAGTGATATATTTGACAGCTGTATATTGTGTTCACTCAGGAACGTCACGTTATAATATCTCGTTTGAAGATCAACAATTGAGGATAAAAATGCACAAAAATAGAAGAAATCGGGGAAGGGGCACATACTTTTTCACAGCATAATAAACATAGCTTAATGTGTCTTGTTATATTACACAGAAGCTGTGCCTGGACGTCAATAGCCATTCATTATAATTCATATTTAGGGTTTTTTATGTTATATAATATTGTTAAATGTGCATTATTAAGCATTATTCTCCTCCTCCTTTTCATTTAGTAATAATCTTTATTTCGTTGTTGGTGAATCCAAATGGGAGTTAAATAATACAGTTAAATATGTATATTTACACTTGAAATCACAGTAAAATAATAGCACATATAAAACACAATATACTTAAACTAAAAACAAAAGCAATTTACATCAGAATATATTTTAAGTCCTGATTTAGTTGCACGTTCACGTAACACTGATGGGGACAACAAAAAGAGGCAGAACAAAAATAGTGAAGGATTGAAAAAGGTTTTGCATCTGTCAAACTATTCGCCGCTTTTGCATTTCAGCGGCAGAGAAAAAGTGTTTAAAAAAAACAGCAAAAACACGCGTGTGAATCTCACAAACGTCCGGGCCATACTTCACTCAGACATCAAAAGAAGGAAATGTTTCATTTGCATATTAAAATAAAGACAATTATGTCTATTTTACAGGACCATTAAGACTCTTTGTGCATGTGCAGCTGAAGTGCATGTATGTGAATTACTTAATAACTGACCTAGAATCAGTTCTCATCTTTATTGGAACTGTGCTGTTGAAACAACAATATTTCAATTCAAATCTGAATTAAAGAGCACCTATTATGTTTTTTCAGATATTACCTTTCATGTAGTGTGTTGTAGAGCAGTTTGTGAATGTAAAAGTTTCACGACTTCTGAACCCCTGAAACGAGTCGTTAGTAATTCCAGACTTACTTCCTGTACTGACCTACGTAATTTGGTAACAAAAACACGCCTCTGGTCTTCATTGGCTGCTCGCGAACAGCTTTGACCCGCCCTCAAACACTACACTAAGTGGTAGACCAATCACAACAGACTGGGACATCTGACCAATCAGAGCAGAGTAGGCTCTCTGAAAGGAGGAGTTTAGAATGAACGCTTTAGAACGGACCAATCAGAGCAGAGTATGCTCTCTGAAAGGAGGAGTTTAGAATGAACGCTTTAGAACGGACCAATCAGAGCAGAGTATGCTCTCTGAAAGGAGGAGTTTAGAATGAACGCTTTAGAACGGACCAATCAGAGCAGAGTATGCTCTCTGAAAGGAGGAGTTTAGAATGAACGCTTTAGAACGGACCAATCAGAGCAGAGTATGCTCTCTAAAAGGAGGAGTTTAGAATGAATCCTTTAGAACGGACCAATCAGAGCAGAGTATGCTCTCTGAAAGGAGGAGTTTAGAATGAACGCTTTAGAACGGACCAATCAGAGCAGAGTATGCTCTCTGAAAGGAGGAGTTTAGAATGAACGCTTTAGAACGGACCAATCAGAGCAGAGTATGCTCTCTGAAAGGAGGAGTTTAGAATGAACGCTTTAGAACGGACCAATCAGAGCAGAGTATGCTCTCTGAAAGGAGGAGTTTAGAATGAATGCTTTAGAACGGACCAATCAGAGCAGAGTATGCTCTCTGAAAGGAGGAGTTTAGAATGAACGCTTTAGAACGGACCAATCAGAGCAGAGTATGCTCTCTGAAAGGAGGAGTTTAGAATGAACGCTTTAGAACGGACCAATCAGAGCAGAGTATGCTCTCTGAAAGGAGGAGTTTAGAATGAACGCTTTAGAACGGACCAATCAGAGCAGAGTATGCTCTCTGAAAGGAGGAGTTTAGAATGAACGCTTTAGAACGGACCAATCAGAGCAGAGTATGCTCTCTGAAAGGAGGAGTTTAGAATGAATGCTTTAGAACGGACCAATCAGAGCAGAGTATGCTCTCTGAAAGGAGGAGTTTAGAATGAACGCTTTAGAACGGACCAATCAGAGCAGAGTATGCTCTCTGAAAGGAGGAGTTTAGAATGAACGCTTTAGAACGGACCAATCAGAGCAGAGTATGCTCTCTGAAAGGAGGAGTTTAGAATGAACGCTTTAGAACGGACCAATCAGAGCAGAGTATGCTCTCTGAAAGGAGGAGTTTAGAATGAACGCTTTAGAACGGACCAATCAGAGCAGAGTATTCTCTCTGAAAGGAGGAGTTTAGAATGAACGCTTTAGAACGGATCATTGAACGAGTCGTTTGTGACACTGGGAAAAAAAATGCTAATGCTGCAATTTAAACGATGAGCAAATGAAAGTGTTTTTTGAGCTTGGATGCATGTAAATCTATTGTATGAGACCTTTAAAACTAAATCAGGCATGATTAAAAACTATAATAGGTGCTCTTAAAGTCAACTCAACTTAAATAGCTATGTTCACTCTACTTGAAAACCAACTCTACATAAATACTCATGTTTTGGGAGATCTCATTACTCAATGGAAACGAGGGAACGAGTTTACTCAATCAAATGACTGCAATGAACTTATTGGTGTTTTCAGTGTACATATCATGATGCACAGAAATGAAAATGATTTAAATTAGACTTGTGTTTTGGTGCATCACTTATAATAACGTATAGAACGTCTCCAAACATTTTCAGTGGACAGAAAATAATTGCAAAAATAAATCACGTGTATCCTGTTAAGAAACACTTTATTGTTCACTACTCTAGTGCATAAAGCAGCAGCAAAATTAACAGTGAACATCTTCAGTGAACATGAAGCTTGTGAACACCTCTTTAGTGCATCTCTTTGTTCTGATTGGATATTACATTATAATACATTACTAGTCAATTTAATGTGGACTTTAATGTGCAACACACACATTTATCTCCATGTTTTATGCCATTTTCATCCTGCTGAAATTTTAGTGCATTTCATATTTTGTTCTATTGATTTCAAGCTGAAATGTGACCAAGATATGATTTCATGAGATTCACCCATATATATATAAATAAACATACAGACACGCTTTTCAATAGACGTTATTATTGACATGTGTCGAACAGCAGCATAGAGATTTCAGCCATTTACACGATTCTTTTGACCCTTATCAATAATATAATCATATGTTACATATTTAGCACTTTATCAAAGGTTTTCCTAATAACAGAGACAGAGTTTTGAAAACAAAACAGTAACAATACGGCATGCAGTCAGAGAAGTCACATGACCTCTCATTGGCTCAGTTCGGTAAACATGAAAATGGACGTTACATGTTAAAAACGGTTCATACTTGTTCTAAACTATCTGTTGCAAAAAAATGGACCAGTCCAGCAGGTCTGTTTTACAGTCGGTAGGTCATGGATATCAGGGTGCTCGCGGTTAACCCAGCATTTGTCTTTCCCGTTTTATTGT
Organism: Moxostoma hubbsi; assembly: GCA_032164185.1. Lineage (NCBI taxonomy): Eukaryota > Metazoa > Chordata > Actinopteri > Cypriniformes > Catostomidae > Moxostoma > Moxostoma hubbsi. The sequence goes on from JAVLUX010000040.1 coordinate 1,950,794, forward strand.
ATTTCTTAGTTTTCAGTCCTTAAATTCTTTTCTTCCAGTTGGTTCGCTGGAAGGGCAGGCATCTCTGTCCAGTTAAAGGCTGTCGAGATGGAGCCTTCGGTCTTCCTGTTCCGCTTTCCAAAAGTGTATTCTGACGTTTCTTGGCGTCACTTTTGATGCCACCTTGAAAGCACCAAACGCTACCAGCTGCAGCCACTAGGGGGCGCACTCATCATCATCATCATCATCATCATCATCAAACCATAAAGTCATTACTTCCGTATAGCACTAATGGCCGAGCGGAACCAAATTCACGCTCTCTCCGGCAGCCGCTGGCTTCACCAGGCTCACGGGACTTTGGTGGACAGCTGTGGTTTCCTCTGGGCCGCGGACGGGTTTTCTCTGAGCTGGAGGCACGTCGGGTGGTCCGAGTGTCCGGTTCTGAATCCTCCTGGTTGGGAAGAATGTGCAGGTCCCCTCTGGTGGAGTCCGAGGAAAAGAGAGGACCGGACGAGGACGAACGGAACCGATAGTGAGTGGAAGTCACGGAGGAGAGTGACGCCACGGCCGAGTCTAGAGATTCAGGCTGTCGCCGTAAACCTCGCCTGCTTTTGGACTCGGGTTTCCGCCAACGTGTAGACGATACCGCGCCGGGACTTTTTTCTGAAATGAAGATGCAAGGACCCCAGACAATGAGAACGCTTCAACATCTATATATCTCAATAACAATTAAGGCGGTTTTACACGGTACGCGGTCACCACGGGTACAATATTCGTTTTTAATAAGAGAGTGGCGGCAGGCGGTGGAAGGAGGTGGCTCCTTCGCGAGAATCCTTCAGATAAACGTGTGAACCTCGTGTGAACACCAGTGACAATAGCAAGTAAAGCTTGCCGGACATCACGTCCCGTGAAAAACCACCTTTAAGCAAAATAAATAAAGTGTTGTTACCCCACTGATCGTATACCGCACCTTCCGCTTCCATGAGGTTTTCCGAGCTGTCTGCTGTTCCGATAGATGCTTCCGACTCCAGCATTTCATCATCAGATGCTCCGGGCTCCAAAGCCAGCATCTCATAGGTAAGCTCTTCCCTACACACACATTGCACAGTCAATCCTTTGGCATTTATTTTGCTTCTGGTTTCACTGGCTAAAGACCAACTTATACTTCTGCATCAAACCAACGGCATAGGCTGAGCATAGCTACCACAGTTACGCCGTAGCTTGACGTGCACCTCTGCTAAATCATTACAACATGATGCATTAATGCAGACCGCAACAGCTGTGATTGGTCCACTTTGTAAAAGGTTTCCAAGAAAGCAACGCATTTTCTCCAGGATTATTTTAAGATCCAAGCATCCACTGATCAGTGATCGTGTCACATTTGGACTCGGTTTATTTAATAAAGTTACAAACGGGGGGATTCTGTGTATCTCAGGGAGTAAAGACGCTGGCTATCACCTCTGGAGTTGAGAGTTCGAAGGTTGTTTTATAAGGAATAAAAAATAAAGGGTGAAAATACAAACTAAATATCGGTATCTAATGGCATATATTTTTTCCGATAACCGATAGTTCCAAAAAGCAACTATCGTTCCTGAGTAATCGTTTAACCGCTATATCTTTACCGATATATCTGTACTGATTAATCGTTCAACCGGTAAATCTGTACAGATTAATCGTTCAACCAGTATATCTGTACCGATTAATCGTTCAACCGATATATCTGTACATAGTAATCGTTTAACCGATATATCTTTACCAATATAGCTGTACTGATTAATCGTTCAACCGATATATCGGCACTGCTTAATCGTTCAGCCGATATATCGCCACTGCTTAATCGTTCAACTGATATATCTGTACCGATTAATCGTTCAACCGATATATCTGCACTGCTTAATTGTTCAACCGATATATCTGTGCCGATTAATCATTCAACCGATATATCTGTGCCGATTAATCGTTCAACCGATATATCTGCACTGCTTAATCTTTAAACTGATATATCTGTACCAATTAATCATTTAACCGATATATCTGTACCAATTAATCGTTCAACCGATATATCTGTACCAATTAATCATTTAACCGATATATATGTACCAATTAATCGTTCAACCGATATATCTGCACTGCTTAATTGTTCAACCGATATATCTGTGCCGATTAATCGTTCAACCAATATATCTGTACCAATTAATCATTTAACCGATATATCTGTACCAATTAATCGTTCAACCGATATATCTGTACCAATTAATCGTTCAACCAATATATCTGTGCCGATTAATCGTTCAACCGATATATCTGCACTGCTTAATCTTTCAACTGATATATCTGTACCAATTAATCATTTAACTGTTATATCTGTACCAATTAATCGTTCAACCGATATATCTGTGCCGATTAATCTTTCAACCGATATATCTGTACCAATTAATCATTTAACCGATATATCTGTACCAATTAATCGTTCAACCGATATATCTGTACCAATTAATCGTTCAACCAATATATCTGTGCCGATTAATCGTTCAACCGATATATCTGCACTGCTTAATCTTTCAACTGATATATCTGTGCCGATTAATCGTTCAACCGATATATCTGCACTGCTTAATCTTTCAACTGATATATCTGTACCAATTAATCATTTAACTGATATATCTGTACCAATTAATCGTTCAACCGATATATCTGTACCAATTAATCGTTCAACCGATATATCTGTGCCGATTAATCGTTTAACCGATATATCTGCACTGCTTAATCTTTCAACTGATATATCTGTACCAATTAATCATTTAACTGATATATCTGTACCAATTAATCATTTAACTGATATATCTGTACCAATTAATCGTCAACCGATATATCTGTACCAATTAATCGTTCAACCAATATATATGTACCAACTGATCATTTAACCGATCTATCTGTTCCAATTAATCGTTTAACCGATATATCGGTCTACCTTTATTGTAATGTCCAGCTTCTAAGCTTTTAAATCCATTTTGCATTGGTCAAGAGTGTAGTTATTTATTAACTTATGGTGATTTTCTTTCTTTTTTCAGTACGGAATGTCAACATATTTATTTATTATTATTTCAGTGACTCCAGAGCTAGCATACAGTATATGACTGATTTATTTTCCACATGTATAAGAAATAATATGTACCTTAATACAACATACTTTGATGAACTTGTTTTGAGAAAAAAATTATGACATTATTTTAGCATTAAAAAGCGATTTGGCTGTGTAGTCACAGAACAACGAAGACACACAAAAGCAGAAATATAAATGCAATCCTCCGCGTTGGTCACTAAGCGGAGCCTATGTCGTAGGTTCGACACAGAAGCCTTAAGACAGACTGATAACAGGAAGAACAATTAATTACAAGGAGTTTACTGACTTCTCTTTCTGCAGGTTTTCTATCTGCTCTGTCAGAACTCTTTCTTCCTGCTGCATGGCTGCGTGCTGCTGTTCACTGAGCACAGGCTCCGCCCCCTCATCACATGGCTCCTCCCTCTCTGCCATCCGCAGGCTCATGGGCTGGGAGGGGGTGTGGCAGCCACTCTTGCGTAAACGCCCCTTACCCTGGAGAAAACGAGAGATACGTGAGCATAAAGAGCGACAGAAGTGAATGTGTAGTCACGCTAAACGTTTTTGTAAATGTTCTATTTACGATGTATTTACAACATATCACAGAAAGACAAAACTTCTGCGCTTACACTTGCAAATCTGCTCTCCAGTGTGCACTTGCATATGATTGCAAGTATATGAAACGCTAAGTCTAGTGTGACCTTAAATGCAGGACACAGACAGCAGTGAGACTCCCTAAAGACATACACACACAGTTACTGAGCTTGACCTTTGTAACCGCGTTTGGCTGTGAAATAATGCAGCGATAAGCGAAGCCAGGAGAAATAAAAGAGGAAATGTTAGTAACCGAACAGCCTCATGCATGCACAGTTAAAACAAGACAAACAAAAAACAGGACGTGACAACAGAGCACTTCATTGGGCCATGTCTCACAACCAATCACACGACAGTGCTTCATAATTGGCCCAAATGTCTTCAAACACGCCATCAAACCACGGACAGTGAGAACGGCAACTAACGATGCTAGTTCACGGACACTCGGACTGACGCGTACTTGGCGTGGCGTCACACAGATATTTTGGTGTGGATATACATACCGGCGTGGCAGTTCTTGTAATGCCAATAAACCTAACTGCGATTAGTACCGGTTTCTGGAAGAGGGGGAGAGGAGAGTGGTGAAGGAGGAAAACAGGATTAGTGGAACGATGGAATTTGGAAACAGGAAAGTGAAACGTGTGCCACTTTCCACGAATAGTGCACAAGACAGCACTTCTAAGAAGAAAGATGCTTAAACTTCAGAAAATGTTGATCGTCTAGCTCAAATTAAATATTATGTTAACATTATATATGTATATAGTAATGAAAAATAAAAATAATGAATAAAATAAAAATATAAAAATAATGTTCTTTTCTAGCAATAAGTATTAATTAAGCAATTCAATAAAATGTATCAAATTAAATATGTAACAATTAAAAAAAAATATTGATCATTCAAGCTTAAATTAAATATTATATTAACATGAAATATAATATAAATATATAAATAAAATCTATAATATAAACATTTTATATATATATATATATATATATATATATATATATATATACACACACACACATACACACACACACACGTAAAATATTATTTATATTTATTTTATTCATTATATATATAGAGTTTACATTATATATTTTATTTATATATTTTTATATATTTATATTATATATCTATTTTATATTTAATGTTAATATAATATATATATACACACACGTAAAATATTATTTATATTTATTTTATTCATTATATATATATATATATATAGTTTATATTATATATTTTATTTATATATTTTTATATATTTATATTATATATTTATTTTAAATTTAATGTTAATATAATATATACACACACACGTAAAATATTATTTATATTTATTTTATTCATTTTATATATATATATATATATATATATATATATATATATATATATATATATATATATATATATATATATATATATATATATATATATATATAATAAAATAAATATAAAGAAATTATCAAATAAAATATTATAAATATTTATTTAACTCAATAGAGTTTTAAATTGTGATTTTGTTAATTTTTAGCAATATAATAATAATAACCAAATTAAAAAAATAGATACAATAAAGAGTGTGTAAGAGGGTTGGCGATTTAACCAAAATTAATATCTATTTAATATTTAATTAATGCTATTAAGTAGTTAGTATATATATATATATATATATATATATATATATATATATATATATATATATATATATATCTTTTCTGTGATTGATCAATTATTTCCTATATATACACACATACATGTATATAAATAAAAAAAATTTCTTACAGTAAATTATAAGAGTATTGAACAGAAGAATACAGAAAGAGATTATTTACCTTGATAATGCAACGGTCAAATGATGTCACTTCCTGTGTGTCAACATTCTTCCTTTTTTAGTAATGGAGGCGGGTCATGCGTAACTACATTTTGCACATTATTTAACTACACATTGTTTTTTGTAGTTGTTAAAATTAATAAAAAACTGACATCAAAGTGTCCAATATTCGTGGAAAGTCATGTGCCCCAATAGGGGAGGAGCTAAACAGGAAGAGTTTGGGGTTCTGATGTGATGAATCACTCACCATCGAGTGTCGGATGTGTGCGAGGCGACTCTTGGCTTTACTCTCGGCAAACTCCAGCGTGTTGATGTCCTTCAGACGCGCTTTATATTTCCTCATCTGCTCACAGATAATCAGCTCCACACAACTGAGACGATAAAGGTAGAAATATATAAATATATATGTAATTCCACACACGCAGAAGTACAATCTGGTGGAATCAGATGTAACGTCAGCCATGATTTTGACTTTATTTTTTGATTGGAGTGCCAGCAGGGAGACATTAAGATTAAAGGTCTCTTACGCAGTGGTCTTGCCGATGTCCCGGACGCTCTGTAACGGGTCAGTGGTGTCGGGACAGCGCAGTATGCAGGGTGCAAACACGATAGCCAGCGCATTCGCAGACATGCGGTTGGTCTCCTCCTGGAACGAGATCCTGAAACAAACACAACACAGACATGAAACATGACGATATACGGCATTCTGAATAAAGGCGGGAACTTGAAGTTAGTTGAAAAACATTTAGAGAAAGAGTCATAAATTATTGGAGTCACCAGCTTTAAAAATACATTTCAATAATATTCTTGAGGTTCCTCCTGAGATTTTAATGCTGTAATATTCTAATGGATAAATATAATGAAAATAATAGCATAATATATGATCATTTATAATATTATATATACATTTATATTTTTTATGCAAAATCAGTAAATTATTGTATTTTAATTGTTTTAATTGTACAAATTTAATGCATTTAAATGCATTTTTTTAAATGTATTTCAACATTGGCATTTCAGTCACATTCGCAAAAACTCAAAAAATAAATCTCTCATCACGTCATAATCAGTGTGAAACACTGTTTTTTTAAAAAGTGAACAAATCCTGTATGTTATCAGTAAATATAATATAATAATATAAAAATAATAAATAGTGTACTATTTACAAATATGTACATTGATTGGTTGAACACGTGCTAAAAATTGGTACTGTCTCTTTAAGAAACACGGCAGCTCTTTAAAGAGCATCTGTAAATGAGCGCATGTTAATGAGAGACTCGAACGGCTTTACCTCATCCATGCTACGTGTTAAATCGGTACTGTCTCTTTAAGAAACCCGGCAGCTCTTTAAAGAGCGTCTGTAAATGAGCACATGTTAATGAGCGCATGTTAATGAGAGACTCGAACGGTTTTACCTCATCCATGCTACGTGTGATTTAGGAATAAATGTTTCTTTTTTAATCGTTCAATTATTCAATGACAAATGGATTGTGTGGATCTCAGATTGACACGTCTCACCTGACCAGGTGAAATATGATCCTCTCGAGTGTACACAGATGAGTTCTGCTGAGCTGATCAATAACTGAATAAACACGCTGGACCACCTCATGGTTATCCTGTAGACCTACAACAATCAACACAAACAACAGCACAACCTCCATATACAGATCATCTACAAGCAAAACGTCATTTCGAATTCACAGACATGAAACAAACGATCAGTTGTAGAATGACGTCAGACGTTCATACCCGTCGCCCTGAGGAACTCCTTGTACAGTTCAAAGGTCATGAGGGGGTTCGGGAGGTCACGCAGCCACTGTTTGAGAACGCTCGCTATGACGTGGATGTTGTAGTCGTCTAAATTCACGCGGCTCACATCTGTGACGAAGACAAACATTTGACAAATGAAAGATGTTTGAGCTTTAAACCAACAACTTGGTAAGCAGTCACACGCTGCCAGTCAAGTTTGGACACTCCTACTCATTAAATATTATAATTAGGGCTATCAGTTTAACACGTTAAATTAGTGCGATTATTAATATAAAAATAACATGCAAAAAAATCATAATGAAATGAATCCCGCCCTCTGACCCAAATGTAAATGGGCATATATTTTATTAACAGCCACAATAGTACTGTACATGTGAATATATTAATATATTATTTTATATTTAGAATTAATTTAATTGCGTATTATTCACATTGAATTATCATTATTTGGGGGCCGTTCTTGGCAAATATGAAAATAAATTAATATGCACGTCATGCAATTAACTCGATACATTTTAATCGACTGACAGTCCTAGTAGATATTTATTTAATTATTTATTACTTTTTCTCCCCAATTTGGAACGCCCAATTCCCAAAGCGCTCTTGACCCCATGTGGCGTAGTGACTCGCCTCAACCCAGGTGGCGGATGACGAATCTCAGTTGCCTCCGCGTCTGAGACCGTCAAACCGCGCATCTCATCATGTGACTTGTTGACTGCGTTACCGCGGAGACGTAGCGTGCGTGTGGAGGCTTCACGCTATTCTCTGCGGCATCCACACACAACTCACCACACGCCCCACAGAGAGCGAGAACCACATTATAGCGACCACGAGGAGGTTACCCCATGTGACTCTACCCTCCCTAGCAACCGGGCCAATTTGGTTACCCCATGTGACTCTACCCTCCCTAGCAACCGGGCCAATTTGGTTACCCCATGTGACTCTACCCTCCCTAGCAACCGGGCCAATTTGGTTACCCCATGTGACTCTACCCTCACTAGCAACCGGGCCAATTTGGTTACCCCATGTGACTCTACCCTCCCTAGCAACCGGGCCAATTTGGTTACCCCATGTGACTCTACCCTCACTAGCAACCGGGCCAATTTGGTTACCCCATGTGACTCTACCCTCCATAGCAACCGGGCCAATTTGGTTACCCCATGTGACTCTACCCTCCCTAGCAACCGGGCCAATTTGGTTACCCCATGTGACTCTACCCTCCCTAGCAACCGGGCCAATTTGGTTACCCCATGTGACTCTACCCTCACTAGCAACCGGGCCAATTTGGTTACCCCATGTGACTCTACCCTCCCTAGCAACCGGGCCAATTTGGTTACCCCATGTGACTCTACCCTCCCTAGCAACCGGGCCAATTTGGTTACCCCATGTGACTCTACCCTCACTAGCAACCGGGCCAATTTGGTTACCCCATGTGACTCTACCCTCCCTAGCAACCGGGCCAATTTGGTTACCCCATTTGACTCTACCCTCCCTAGCAACCGGGCCAATTTGGTTACCCCATTTGACTCTACCCTCCCTAGCAACTGGACCAATTTGGTTACCCCATGTGACTCTACCCTCCCTAGCAACTGGACCAATTTGGTTACCCCATGTGACTCTACCCTCCCTAGCAACCGGGGCAATTTGGTTACCCCATGTGACTCTACCCTCCCTAGCAACCGGGACAATTTGGTTACCCCATGTGACTCTACCCTCCCTAGCAACTGGACCAATTTGGTTACCCCATGTGACTCTACCCTCCCTAGCAACCGGGCCAATTTGGTTACCCCATGTGACTCTACCCTCCATAGCAACTGGACCAATTTGGTTACCCCATGTGACTCTACCCTCCCTAGCAACCGGGCCAATTTGGTTACCCCATGTGACTCTACCCTCCCTAGCAACCGGGCCAATTTGGTTACCCCATGTGACTCTACTCTCCCTAGCAACCGGGCCAATTTGGTTGCTAAGGAGACCTGTCTGGTGTCACTCAGCATGCCCTGGATTCAAACTCACGACTCCAGGTGTGATAGTCAGCATCAACACTCGCGGATATACTCAGACTCCCTAGTAGACATTTTGTTGAAATTTTGTAGTGACAAAAAAATTTACTCAAATCAAAACTCTCTTATCGTTTTGCTTCCTCAAAGTAACCAACCTTTAAGAGGAACATTTCAGTCAAGGGTCTCCACGGTTTCCGATTCGAAACTATTTTTGCAAATTCAGAATTAAATTTGATTGGATTAATAAATCCATTCATTCCTCAATGGTACCCGAAGGGGCGGAGCTAAGCGAAGGGTCAATTATAAAAATGTTTCAATGCATTTATAGGATTCTTACACTACCCCTAATGTGTTTTAGGCAAGAAAATTAAAGACAAAATATTTAAAGGGACAGTGCACCCAAAAATGAAAATTCCCTCATCATTTACTCACCCTCATGCCATCCCAGATGTGAATAACTTAGAAGAATATTTCAGGTCTGAAGGTCCATACAATGCAAGTGAATGGTGACCAGAACTTTGAAGCTCCAAAACACATAAAGGCAGCATAAAAGTAACCCATACAACTTCAGTGGTTTAATCCATGTCTTCAGAAGAGATATGATAGGTGTGGGTGAGAAACAGATCAATATTTGGGTCCTTTTTTTACTATAAATCTCCACTTTCACTTTCATCCACCTACTGGTCGGGGCTGGTCAAAGGTGGAGATTTAGAGTTAAATATTGATCTGTTTCTCACCCACACATATCACATCACTACAGAAGACATAGATGAAATGAAAATTCAAGATCCATAAATCGAGAAAACGAGTCGATCTTTACACCCATGTTTGACTGGCAGCATAAATTGGCATAGAAACACTATGTGGAATTTCATCCATGCGCTCTGCCAGTCTGGCTCACCTGTGTCTAGTCCCAGTTTGAGCTCTTTGATTTTATTGGTGGATCCAGACTTCCTGTAGATGCCCTCAGTGTAGAGTCCGTGCATCTCGATGTAGTTAATCAGTTTCTCCACCACTAACGGCACGGATCGATCATCACTCGTTAAACGAGATAACTCAACGCCAAACTGCCGTGAAGACAGCTCGGGGTCAAACTGCACGCGCGTGCATGCACACACACACGCACACACGCACGCACGCACGCACGCACGCACACACACACACACAGAGATACAAACACACACACACACACACACACACACACACACACACACACAGAGAGACAAACACACACACACACAAACACACAGAGAGAGACACACACACACACAAACACACAGAGAGAGAGAGACACACACACACACACACAGGGAGACAGACACACACACACACACAGGGAGAGAGAGACACACACACACACACACACACACACACACACACACACAGACACACACACACACACACACACAAACACACAGAGAGAGACACACACACACACACACACACACACACACACACATGGAGAGACAGACACACACACACATGGAGAGAGAGACACACAACACACAGAGACACACACACAGACACACACACACAGAGACACACACACACACACACACACAGAGACACACACAGAGACACACACACACACACACACAGAGAGACACACACAGAGAGACACACACAGAGAGACACACACAGACACACACAGAGACACACACAGAGACACACACAGAGAGACACACAGAGAGACACACAGAGAGACACACAGAGAGACACACACACACACACACACAGAAACACACACACACACACACACACACACACACAGAGAGACACACACAGACACACACAGAGACACACACAGAGAGACACACACAGACACACACAGAGACACACACAGAGAGACACACAGAGAGACACACAGAGAGACACACAGAGAGACACACACACAGAGACACACACACACACACACACACACACACACAGAGACACACACACACACACACACACACACACACACACACACACACACACACAGAGACACACACACAGAGAAATGAATGACATTTTGAGGCATGAAGACAAAATAATTCTGTTCATTTGAAGACATGGAGTCACCGGCTACGTTTACATGCACACCAACGATCTGAAGATTGCAATAATCAGACACAATTAGATTAAGATGTTTACAAGCTACTTGCCATAACTCTGATTATTTGCTGAGAAATGGGATGTTTTCTGTTTTTCTTTATTTTTATAAAATAATATGACAAAAAAAAAACCTTGTTGCAAATATGAATCTTTAAATCATCTTTGGCAAGAGGAAAATGTTTGTCCGTTTTTGAATCATTTATTAAAAAGCACCGGTTCATAAGTCTGTGTATATCCGCGAGTATTGCCGCTGACTATTACCGCTGGAGTTGCGAGTTCGAATCCCAGGGCATGCTGAGTGACACCAGTCAGGTCTCTTTAGCAACCAAATTGTCCCGGTTGCTAGGGTGGGTAGAGTCACATGGGGTAACCAAATTGGCCCGGTTGCTAGGGAGGGTAGAGTCACATGGGGTAACCAAATTGGGCCGGTTGCTAGGGAGGGTAGAGTCACATGGGGTAACCTCCTCGTGGTCACTATAATGTGGTTCTCGCTCTCGGTGGGGCGTGTGGTGAGTTGTGCGTGGATGCTGCGGAGAATAGTGTGAAGCCTCCACACACGCTACGTCTCCATGGTAACGTGATTAAAATAGGAGTCCTCCACATATCTTACTGTGATCATTACTCCGATTATTAATGTAATCACAATATTCCGTTTACATGAGCAACAGTTAATCGCATTACGAGGGCGCATGTAAATGTAGCCACAGACAGCTGATGACATCACAGAAAGTCCTTACCTTTTTACTGCATTTAGTGGTGATCCTCAGGCAGCACTTCCTGTGACACGCGTAACGACAGACTGCGAACAAAGAAACACATTTAGCGCTCACTGCTTGAGGACATCGTGACAATAATAGAGAGAAAGAGAAACCGGAGAAAGCAGCGGATACTGATCATGTCCGGGATCAATTTACGGGAAGAGAAAATCAGACAGACACTTAGTGTCTCACTTTACATTCCCGAGAGGCAGTAAATGATTGGCGGGGGATTTTTTTCTCCCTTGTTCTCCCAATTTGTAACGCCCAATTCCCAATACGCTCCGAATCCTCGTGGTGGCGTAGTGACTCACCTCAATCCTGGTGGCGGAGGACGAATCTCAGTTGCCTCCGTGTCTGAGACCGTCAATCCACACATCTTATCACGTGACTTGTTAAGCGAGTTACCATGGAGACGTAGCGCGTGTAGAGGCTTCACGCTATTCTCCGCTGCATCCACGCACAACTCGCCACACGCCCCACCGAGAGCGAGAACCACGTTATAGTGACCCCAAGGAGATTACCCCATGTGACTCTACCCTCCCTAGCAACCGGGTCAACTTGGTTACCCCATGTGACTCTACACTCCCTAGCAACCGGGCCAATTTGGTTACCCCATGTGACTCTACCCTCCCTAGCAACCGGGACAATTTGGTTACCCCATGTGACTCTACCCTCCCTAGCAACTGGGCCAATTTGGTTACCCCATGTGACTCTACCCTCCCTACCAACCGGGACAATTTGGTTACCCCATGTGACTCTACCCTCCCTAGCAACCGGGCCAATTTGGTTACCCCATGTGACTCTACCCTCCCTAGCAACCAGCCCAATTTGGTTACCCCATGTGACTCTACCCTCCCTAGCAACCAGCCCAATTTGGTTACCCCATGTGACTCTACCCTCCCTAGCAACCAGCCCAATTTGGTTACCCCATGTGACTCTACCCTCCCTAGCAACCAGCCCAATTTGGTTGCTTAGGAGAATAGCGTGAAGCCTCCACACGCGCGCTACGTCTCCACAGTAACACACTGGATTCGAACTCACAGCTCCAGCGGTGATAGTCAGCGTCAATACTCGCTGAGATACCCAGACCCCCAATTCTTAGTTTTATACTGGGATACTTTGATATATACTGGGAGGGGGAGGGGGGGGGGGTGTTTAGTTGTCATGACAATAGTAAAAGTATTTAATGCATTTATTTTGTATTGTGACAAAAATATAATTTTCTGAAAGTATGCTGGTTTCTGTCGGGTTTGATTCCTATTGAATAATACATTTTTCAATTTGGTATTGGGGGTGGGGGGGTGCAGCACGATGCATCTACATGTTTCCATTGAATATTTGGGGGGGGGGGGGGGGGGGGGGGGGGGTACTTGCTTGTTTTGGTTATTAGGGCATTACCTCACTCCCATCCCCCTGGAAACTACACCCCTGGTTAAGAGTAAAGAGCGCTGTTGCATAAATATACAACATATATACATTATATTTGCACATTGTCACAAAAACCACCTCTGAAAATCCTCTCGTCTGCCACCGGAGGTCTCTCTCGCCTGAGTATTAACAATTGGAGTTGGTGTCCCTTATAGAGAGTGACGGTACTGACCCTAAACCTACCCGTACCTCAACCTCAGCAGCAGCAAATATGGGCATTTTGCAGAACAACATGCAACAACTATTTCTAATGCCAGGCACAGTACATATATATTAAATCTACATTAAGACAGAACACCAGGTATGTCACATATCAGCACATTACAGGTATTATATTCGATTTGTCCCGGTGTGAAAAGTGCCATAGGAATGCATTGTTGTGAATAGGCCTTTAAACTTAAGAGTTAAACTCACGTTTACAGACGCACGCTTTGTCCATCATCCAGATGAGGGATGAACAGAACTCGCAGTATGTCGGGATGCTGTACTGAGTGGATTTAAAGATGTGACCCATGTGCTCCTCAACCTGCAGAGGGCAGCAGAGAGCTGCGTTCACTATAGCATACTACACAGTGTGTACTGCCTACTAATAACATTTTCAACCCAGCGTGTACAATCAAATCATTTTTCAAGATAGAGATGTTGACAATCATCAAACGGCTTACAGTGTCTGATTCCTTTTTCCATCTCTTCTTCCTCTCAGGTTTGGGAGCCTGAAAAAGATGAAGAATCATAAGCAGAGCGTTAAAGGAGTTTTTAAAGAGGATGAATGTGGCCCAGAGAAAGAGGCGTTACCTTACTGATGCTTCCGTCCATGGGCTTGTATTCAGTCAGGAACTCATCGAGGAAGACTTTGAAGGTGTTGACCCAGACTTTAACAGGCGACTCGCTCCAATCTCTCTGCTCCAGACGCATGCTCTTTTCTAGAATGTGCTCGAACAGAGTGTAGAGATCTTTATAACGAATACTTCTGCCATCGTCCATCTGAAAGCAAGAGGGAAACAGCACTTTGTGTATCAAAAATAGCTTTCAGGAGCACCTCAAAGACATGACAACATTGTACAGGTCAGAAACTCACGGCCAAAGCAGTTGAATAGGAGTTGAAGATATTGAGGCGAAATTCTTTCAAGGCTTTCTTAAACACCACGTCCACCGGTGTGTCCTTCTGTCCGTCCTCAGCGTCCAGATCACTGATCTACCAAACCGATATCAGCAATATTTACATATTGGTAAATCAGTCCAGTGTTGGAAATGTCTTAACGGACATCATTTGCAAAGTTCTACTCATGCTCGATTACTAGATATTTCTCACCTCCATTTAATACCTTATGTAAACTCAATGTTATCATTTATGCAACAACGCTTAAAGAACGATTTACATCATTCATACATAACAGCAACTATTCGATTGTCGCTCCAAACTTTGGTTGGATTGGTAGCTCAGTGGTAAAGACACTGGCTACCATCCCTTGAGTCGCTAGTTCGTATCCCAGGTCGTGCTGAGTGACTCCAGTCAGGTCTCCTAAGCAACCAAATTGGCCCGGTTGCTAGGGAAGGTAGAGTCACATGGGGTAACCTCCTCGTGGTCACTATAATGTGATTCGTTCTCGATGGGGCACGTGGCGAGTTGAGCGCGGATGCCGCGGTGGATGGCGTGAAGCCTACACATGCGCTATGTCTCCGTGGCAACACTCTCAACGAGCCACGTGAGTCACTACGTGACCATGAGGACTTAAAAGCACATTGGGCATTCCAAATTGGGAGAAAAAGCTATCACCCCTGGAGTTCGCTAGTTCGTATCCCAGGTCGTGCTGAGTGACTCCAGCCAGGTCTCCTAAGCAACCAAATTGGCCCGGTTGCTAGGGAGGGTAGAGTCACATGGGGTAGATGGCAAATGGTCTGCACTTATATACACACACATTCATACACCAATGGCAGCAGAGCTAGCCTGCCATCGTGAGCAACTTGGGGTTCAGTGTCTTGCCCAAGGACACTTCGGCACGTGGAGTCATGTGGGCCGGGATTGGAACCACCAACGAATGCGATTAGTGGCCGACCCGTTCTACCACCTGAGCCACAGCCGCCCACAAGGTAAGCGCAGATGCCGCGGTGGATAGTGTGAAGCCTCCACATGCGCTATGTCTCCGTGGCATCCACGCACTACGTGACCACAAGGACTTAAAAGCACATTGGAAATTACGTATATTATTGCAACAATTCTACTGTAGCGTAAAACCATTCTGCGAGAGGACCACTCTCATATACATTCTGGTGTAAACCGAATGTGACAGCCAATAAGTGCATAAAAAAAACGTTAGGGGTTTGGCACAAAAAAACGTGCCAATTGCATGTGGGCCTATAGACCAATCTTTTGACGACGTCACCGCTTATGTCAAACATGGAAGTACGCAAAAAGTTAACTTTTAAATTTGTACTTTATCTCGTAGACGGATGTGCCTTCAAGCCATCATCAGTGCAGACTGGACTGAGGAGATCATTTCAACTCACGACTTTGCAGGAAACATTTATAGCAAACATTATTACATGTTTGTTATTAACTAATTTCATTATAATAATTGTATAGTTAAGAATATGTCTGTAGTTATGATTGTTTTGTGTCGTACTTTCAATTAATCTTCTAAGTTGTCCTAACACAACCGTCTATCGGTTTTCTGCCACCACTTACCGCGCATTACAATGGGAGTGGTCTATTTATTCATAATATGACCTGAAAATCACATGACACATAGCTAAGCTCGCTTCACTCTCCTAGCCTTTTTATTTCAGATTTCTTCCCCTTTTCTCCCCAATGTGGAATGGCCAATTCCCAATGCGCTCCCAAAGTCCTCATGGTCGCATAGTGACTCGCCTCAACCCAGGTGGCGGAGGATGAATCTCAGTTATCTCTGCATCCGAGACCGTCAATCCGCGCATCTTATCACGTGACTTGTCGAATGCGTTACCACAGAGACGTAGCGCGTGTGGAGGCTTCACGCTATTCTCCACGGCATCCACGCACAACTCACCACACGCCCCACCGAAAGCGAGACCACATTATAGCGACCATGAGGAGGTTACCCCATGTGACTCTACCCTCCCTAGCAACCGGGCCAATTTGGTTGCTAAGGAGACCTGGCTGGTGTCACAGCACGCCCTGGATTCAAACTCGTGACTCCAGGTGTGATAGTCAGCGGCAATACTCACTGAGCAACCCAGGCCCCCCCTCCAAGCCTTTTTAAAGCCTTTGGTGACCCAAAAGTTAACCTGCAAAAATCACAAGGACACCTTCTTCATGAGGAAGTCGTTCATGCTGCGGTAGTCGGACGTGCTGGAGAGAATGTGGAGCAAATCGTTCTGGCACACGGAAGATTCTAAAGAAACGCTGCTGATTTTCACACCGCGTCTCCTGTTCATCGACATCAAGCCCATCATCGGCTCGCAGTTCTCTTTACTGTCCCGTCCCGTGTGCTCAGAGAGTCCAGTATGCGGAGGGCTGCCTGGAGGAGATCCTGAGAAAGAAACAACATTACATGACGATTTAAGAGTGTCGATTTTCAATTTTAATGAAGAGCGTCACCCACCACGCCGGCTGTGTGTGAGCTCAGGGTCAGTAGAGCGCCCCCTGGTGGACATCTTATCTCCATACTTGTTTTTGCTCCAGAACCGCATTTTGCCCCTGACCCTGTAGAGAAAACGACGAATATGTGGGTGAATCTCATGAAACCTTTACGCACTGCCATTAATCCTAAAATAGGCTTCATTTTCTTTATGCAAAATGCAATTGGGTGTACTGCATATTGCATGAAACTCTGACCTGCTGTCTGTGGACAACGACATCCTGAGGGAGTCCATCTTCCCCAGATCTCCTGAGGACATGGTCTTCTGGATCCTCTTCTGCTCCTTCTGAGACTGGGAACAGCATGCAGAATCCAATCAGACCAGCGTTTAGCAAGTATCTCAGTGCAGAAGAGCTCTGAGATACTGCGAATGTATACCATACTGGACTCAAATTTCACCATCATTAGGGAAAATATAAGAGACAGTGTGAACAAGAGTAGGAGTAAATGAGAGACAGTCCTCTTCGTGTTAATGGTAGTTGCATGCATGAGTTGCAAACAGTAAACTTGAACGGCTCTAGCCAATCCTAAAAAGTCCTTCATGTTAGGAGTGAACCAAAAATGGAAGCCCGTCATGTTTCGAGATCAGAGAGAAGTTCATCCACCAAAATCCACTTGAAGAAGAGTCTTCAGATTGTGGTTAAACCATAGCAGTGATCCGCAGTAGACTCTTCCAGACCATGCAATTAAGGTTTATTAGTCTTTTATTTGATCTAGAAAATTGGGTCATACTTGGTAGGAGTCTTGACCCAAAGAGGGGGTCAACGTTTATTTCATAAGCAGGCCTTTCACACCGATCAAACATTGAGCTATTGTAACTAACAGCATAGATGCGCTATTCGCAGACAAGTCAGATTGTGGGTCGTGATTTATAACGTTCTATAGACGTCATTGATGGCATCTGCTGGAGAACAATGTGTGGTTGGGATCAGTGTGCAAAGCTCCATTCGGGAGAGATCACAGACGGTTCCTGGTCTCATTTTTACCATCTTGGAGTCGCTGTGGCAGGCCGGGTCGGGGGACTCAAGGGATTCTTGGAACAGCAGTGTGTGAGAGAGTACAGGCGTATACTCGAATTCCTTATCATCTTCATCGTCTGAGTCGACCTCAGTGCTACAGGCACGGGTCAGGAAATCAGAGCGCTTCCCTGCCATATGAGCTTTCGTTTTACGACCCACTCTGGTCACTTGATTGGTCATGATGTCAACAAGAATACACACTTCATGTATACAAAGCCAGAATAAAAAACAAAAGGTACAAATTCTGCGATCAACCACGGGAGTATAAAAGTGTTTTGTTGTCCACTCGATGGCGCTCACCTCTCTGTTCTTTAACGATCTGAATCCTGCTTCTCTTTGGAGAGCCAGAGAACGCTCCTGATTCACAAGATCTTTATCTGACCTGAAAAACACACAGAGCTCTAAATGCACACATTCGTATTGATCAGCCCCTCTAATTCTCATTAATGCAATGCATCTTTTTTCTGCCCAATTTTGTAACGCCCAATTCCCAATGCGCTCTTAAGACCTCGTGGTGGCGTAGTGACTCGCCTCAATCCGGGTGGCGGAGGACGAATATCAGTTGACTCCAAATCTGAGACCGTCAATCCGCGCATCTTATCACGTGGCTCGTTGAGGGAGTTACTGTGGAGACATAGGATGCATAAGATGCACAGGTTGACGGTCTCAGGCAACTGAGATTCGTCCTCCGCCATCAGGATTGAGACCGGTCACTACACCAAACGAGGACTTACAGTGCATTGGGAACAACTCACCACGAGCCCCACCGAGAGCGAGAACCACATTATAGCGACCACGAGGAGGTTACCCCATGTGACTCTACCCTCCCTAGCAACTGGGCCAATTTGTTTGCTTAGGAGACCTGACTGGAGTCACTCAGCACGCCCTGGGATTCGAACTCGCAACTCCAGGGGTGGTAGACAGACGTGTGGCGGCAACCTTCGGTCTTCCTTCACGGGATCTAGCCCTCGCACCGTCCCGTCCGCAACTCTCATTGAAACTTTTCTGAACAGCTTTAGAGCACCTTGTGTCTGATTTATTCTCCAGATGTCCACTGATGATCATGAGCAACTGACCGCTCGTGCTCTTATCTCGAGTGAAAAGCGCTCAAAGCGAGTACAGCTGAGAACACATTGCGTGGCTACTACTGCAATAAAATGTTGTAATTTTGGGGAAACCATTATTTTCTATAAGATAAACAGTGCTATCTTACTAGAATCATTGTTCAGTTGGGGATGTAACATTTAAGTTTAAGTCGTCTAGTCGATATTGGTTTTCGCTCGTCTTTATTTGCATATGAGGCCTTGAGGAAACTGAATGTAGCCATACAGAATGATGTTACTTTAATGCTGTAATATTTGGTGTCCAATGGTCATGGAAACCTGTACCACTGATGCACTCTATAGTGCTAACATAAAGAACGGTTTACAAATACCGAAAAGCTTCATAAATAAACGATGAGTGAATGTGAAATCTCAAAAACTCACTTGGAGAAGGTGAGTCGGCTGCGTTTGGGAAAGAAGGCCAGATTTGCGGTTTTCTCCTTCATATTGATACTGATGCTCTGAGTCGCCGTCTTCTGAGCTTTAACTTCCTTTCTAGGCTCTGATGTCACTTCCTGCACTGACACTGCCCCTTTCCGGTCCAACTGGAGGGGTTTGGAAGTGGTCGAAGAAGTGACAAGGCCATGATTGGTTTGAGGTCCTGGGTTCAGGTTTGGATGATCTAAATTGGGCACTCCATTCCATCTGTCTTCTGAGAGTGTTTCCTGGTGGGCAGCAGTTGGCATCGCCTCAGCTTCCTTCTCCAGTTTTTGAAGAGCTTCCATGCTTGTTTGGTCTACAGGGTTCTCCTGCATGCTGATGATGACCAGCACTGATTCCTTCTTCTTCCTCTTGGTGCCCATTGGCATCCGTGGAGACGTTCTGACCGGACTGGTGTCTTCATCAGGAATGTAGAAGCGAGGCTTGGAGGACGTTGGGCTCTGCTGACATGGATTGGATGGCTCTTCGCTTTGGTTCACCTCCATTGGCTTGGATTTGTCCGAAGCAGACATCGCTTGCGGCGGAGGAAGTTCAGATGTCACAAACTCCTCGTTGTGAAAGTCAAAGTGCTCAAAGCTTTCTTGGCTATCTGGAGACACCTGAGGCGAGGAAGGGAGTCGTTCGGTAAGAGGGTTTTGAGAGGTGAGTGCGCTGTCCTTTACTTCACTCTGGTCCAAGCTGGTCAATGAACCGGACTGGACTTTAAGCAGTTCTAAACAGAAAGTGGCCTGTTCGAGTTCTCGTTTCCTCCGGCTCTCTCGTTTGTTGCGGCTCTTCAGCGTGGTGTTGTCCACGGTTCTTGGAGGCTCGGCGGATTGCTTTTCTCTTACCTCCTCAAACGTCTCCTCAGCGGGTGATGCGACAGCCTCCAAGTCTGGTTCAGATACTTGTTCGTCCAGGTGAGTGGTCTGGTCTTCGGTTGTGTTTTGAGGAACACACAAACTTGATGTCACTCTGTTTGGATCCACAATGTTTTCGAGGGTTTTCCTTTTAAGTCGCTGCTCTCTCAGAAAGCGGCACCTTAGGAAGAAGTAAAAATCAACTAAAAAGACTCCTCGGACACACTATGGCCAACAGCTTTTGCTTACTTTTGCTTGCCAAGGACAAATGTTCCAAAGGAAACCAACGCAATATTCCACAAATCATATTTTTATGATCTATATAGGTTTACTATCACAGTATATCTATTTCTTTGTTTATTACAAGACAAATGAGAGCTACATTCACACAAATGGCTACTATATCATGTCAACTGTCTGCACAATGGTGGTGAATTATCAGTATCTCATATACGTGTACACATACATATGACACATGCTATTTCTTACTCAAGGTGGCGCTGTTGTTTCAGTGATTGGCTAGATTCACATTTGATGCTGCTATTTGCCAAAGAACCAATGTGGAAGTAAACTATAGCAGGTTTAACACATGAACAGTTTTGGATATTGTCAATTGGGTGAACTGCTGAAACTAAGCAAGTGTACGCATGTGCACGTGTAGCTTACGTGTTGCGTTTGACAGCCAGTTGCGTCTCGTGAAATTTCAGTGTGACTAAACTAATCCTGTTCTAGATATATGCTGTCATACTGCCTAGACCTAGAACCCTGTACTGTTGAATTTGTATTCACCTCTGTCGTGCCTGGTGCCCCCTGCAGGCCGCCTGTAGGGTGACGGCCACCCTGCACTGGCGCAGATATCTCCGTCTATGTGTCCTCCAGGCCATCTGTATGAGTCCCGCTGCTCTCTCTCGTGTCTGCAGGTATCTCCTCCAACATCTCTGTATGAGCATCACGGCTCTCTTCTGTAGCATATAGAGTCGTCTTGCTCTGTAGCCCCTCCATGCTGCCTGAAGACACACTACTGCCCCCTGCTGGAGCTCCAACTCAGCATGAGTTAGCATACATGCACGCCACCAATGCTGTAGTGGCAGAGAAAGACATAGAGAGATGCTAGCATACTGTGTAACCAATATGGTATGGTCTGCACTTATATAGGGCCTTTTTAACCTTAGCACACACACTCGCATTCACACACACACTCCAATGATGGCAGAGCTGCCATGCAAGGCGCTAGTCTGCCATTGGGAGCAACTTGGGGTTCAGTGTCTTGCCCAAGGACACTTCGGCATGTGGGCCAGGAATCGAACCACCAACCCTGCGATTAGAGGCCGACCCGCTCTACCACCTGAGCCGCAGCCAAAATAAATATGAATAAATTATTAGACTTCCACTATTAGAATAACACTAGCATGTGTAACAAATTGCAATGCAATTATAAATGTTTTGGCGTGTAATATGCTGCATTGTTGTCACATGACCTCATTAGCACTCTGCATTGTGGGACACGGTATATAATAGTTGTATAATGCACATATTGGGAAAGTACAGTTGGCCATTCGGTTATTCCATATATACAGAAAATTCATATTATGCACTTCTAGACAAAAGGAAAAGCTGCACACATGTATCTCATCAAACGTCCGTGCATGCACCACATGTTTGTCTCTTTGTGTTCGTAAAAATAAATCAAGAATCGCATGATTTGCCAATAAACTCTCTGAGATCAAAGTAGCTTTGTCTTTTGAAAGACGCATCGTAGCCTATAGGATGTCAATGGTAAACGTTCAGCGCAGACCTCACAGATGTTAACAGATCCTGTTATCCGCTGAAATTTGTTTTGGCAGCCGATAAAACTGCAATGGATGACTTGGGGAAAATAAAGAAAGGCCTTTGAGTACTTCACAGATATCAAAACACTCTCGTAACACGTCATAAAACAATGTGAGTTTGGCGTCTTTCAAGTCTGCTGTACAAAGTGTTAAGAGTGAAAATCTGCACTTAATGCAAACACTCGGGATGGTTTATTTGAGTAAGAACGGGATGGACAAACTTCAAGGGTGCTCTCTGAGTCCCTGTCTCTCAGTCCCGTCCCGTCCTGGCTACTCGCTGGAAATGATTTGGCTTTTTTTTTTATTCAGTCTGATGAATGTTTTGGGAAGTTTTCCTATGAGATGAGTCAGTTCTCTTTCCCGGCAGAAACAAGAACGGATAAGGGGGCACGGCACTGGGACAGAACTGTACAATGGTCGTTTATCTTCCAGTTGAAATTCAACATTTAGTTCTAGTTAAATTCTGGTCAATAAAATAGATCAAGTTCTTTGAATGAGGTAAAATCACTGCGACTGTGTCCTCTCTTGGCTTCTTGCTTTATTTTAATGCTACACATTGAGTTGTCAAAGGCAGCTTTTCATAATGCAATCAAGTTCATTCATGTACCTGTATGACCCTCGCGGCTCGTCTCTGGCAGCAGAAGTGTTTTCTCTCCTGCTGAGATCTGAACTTCTGCTGTAAACAAACGATCCTCCTCAAAACCTCCTGATGAAGTTCATCCTGCAGCCTCTGACGTAGATGTTCCCGAAAAAAACACCTTCAGAGAGGAAAACAAAGAGAATGAACAAATGAACAAAGAAATAAAGCAAGAGCCAGTGAAAGAACAAACAAAAATGAACAAAAGGAAATAGCAAACGAAAGTAAATGAATGAAAAATACTAAAAAAATCAAAAAAATTTAACAAATAAAAGAAAACAAAAAGAATGAATGAAGAATACAAGAAAGAAAACACAAGACAAAACAAAAAGACAAAATGAAGAACAAACAAAAGAGAAGCTGAACAAATGAAGAAGGAAAACGTGAAAAAACAAATGAAAGACAGAGCAAACAACCGATAACAAACAAACGAAGGAAAGAGCAAATTAAGGTAAAATAAACAAACAAACGCAAAATTTTGCAAACAAAAGAAAACAAAAAGAATGAATGAAGAATGCAAGGAACAAAGAAAACAAAGAACAAATAAATGTAAGGAGAAAAGACAAAACAAACAGACAAAAGCAAGAACAAACAAAAGAGAGAAACAAAGAGAATGAACTGATGAACAATGAAATAATGAAGGAAAACATGAAAAAAAGATCAAACAAATACAAGGAGAAAAGAAAACAGAAGACAAAATAAACAGACAAAATGAAGAACAAACAAAAGAGAAACTGAACAAATGAAGAAGGAAAACGTGAAAAACAAATGAAAGACAGAGCAAACAACCGATAACAAACAAACGAAGGAAAGAGCAAATGAAGGTAAAATAAACAAACAAATAAAAAATTTTGCAAACAAAAGAAAACAAAATCCAGATGAAGAATGCAAGGAACAAAGAAAGAACATACTGTTGTAAAGAAAGAAAACAAAGAAAAAACAAATATTAGGAGAAAAGACAAAATAAACAGACAAAAGCAAGAACAAACAAAAGAAAAACAAAAAGAATTAACAGATGAAATAAAAACAGAAGAACAAATGAACAATGAAATAATGAAGGAAAACATGAACAAAACAAATTAAAGACAGAGCAAACAAACAATAACCAACAAATGAAGGAAAGAGCAAACGAAAGTAAAATAACTTTGAAAAATTGAGGGATCAAAGAATACAAATAACAAACAAATAATGCAAGGAAGAAAGAAAGAAAAAGAGGAAGAAAAGACATTGTAACATTCAAAAGACCAAACAAATATTAGGAGAAAAGACAAAATAAACAGACAAAACAAACAGACAAAAACAAGAACAAACAAAAGAGAGAAACAAAGAGAATGAACAGATGAAAGCAAAAAGATCAAATGAACAATGAAAGAATGAAGAAAAACATGGAAAAAAAGACCAAACAAATATTAGGAGAAAAGACAAAACAAACAGACAAAACAAACAGACAAAAGCAAGAACAAACAAAAGCAAAAAGATCAAATGAAATAATGAAGGAAAACATGAACAAATCAAACAAAAGAAAACCCTTTAAAGAAGGAAACGTTGGTTACCAAGGTTCTGCCCACTTGATAGCCGTTTGACTCGAGGTTAGAAGTCTGCAGGAAGTCTTTGATGCCACCCTGAGTGGCACAGAATCCAGCTGGTAATAGCACGTGGTAATGACGTGCAAAATCCTGAAAACAGACGAGGATTTCATTCAAATGATTCAGACTGTACGTGTTTGTTTACGGGTGAATGTGTTTCACTAACCTGAAACGTGTGTTTCACGTTGTATCCAGATTGTCGTATTCTTACGGTCTCCAGCATGCCAGTGTAGCGCAGCTGTCGCAATACAAGCACGTCACTGAAACGCATCGGACGCTACAAAAGAGCAACAAATCAAATCAAACATCTATCAAACACACACAACACGTGCTGTATACGAACAGAAATATGAACCTTATCTGCATTTGACCGGATGCATTTCACAAAATACGGCTCTGACTGTCCCAGTGTCCCCATCAGTTTGTTTAAAGACACCTGCAGGACAGACACACATCAGTATTACAGGCAAATAAATCTAATGATGCTTCACTGAGCAAACAACACAACACTCACACACTCACACACTCACACACACACACACACACACTCACACACACACACTCACTCACACAACACTCACACACTCACACACACACACACACACACACACACTCACTCACACAACACTCACACAACACTCACACACTCACACACTCACACACACACACACACACACTCACACACACACACTCACTCACACAACACTCACACACTCACACACACACACACACACACTCACACACACACACTCACTCACACAACACTCACACACTCACACACACACTCACACACACTCACACACACACACTCACTCACACAACACTCACACACACACACTCACACACACACACTCACTCACACAACACTCACACACTCACACACACACACTCACACACACACACTCACTCACTCACACAACACTCACACACTCACACACACACACACACACACTCACACACACACACTCACTCACACAACACTCACACACTCACACACACACACACACACACTCACACACACACACTCACTCACACAACACTCACACACTCACACACTCACACACACACACTCACTCACACAACACTCACACACTCACACACTCACACACACACACACACACACTCACACACACACACTCACTCACACAACACTCACACACTCACACACACTCACACACACACTCACACACACACACTCACTCACACAACACTCACACACTCACACACACACACACACACACTCACACACACACACTCACTCACACACACACACACACACACACACACACTCACACACACACACACACTCACACACACACACACACTCACTCACACACACACACACACACACATTCACACACTCACATTCACACACACACACACACACACATTCACACACTCACATTCACACACACACACACACCACAAATAACTCATTTAATTTCAGTATAAACTGGTGCATTGAATGGTTTGTCCGTTTAACTCGCACCTCCAGTAACATTTGTGTGTTCCAACATATTTTCCAAAATGATTAAATTGAGCCGAATTACATTGCGAGCACATTTGATCAGAATCATCAAACCAAATCACAGTCAGAGCAAATATTCACACAAAGTCCTCACGTTGAACTGGGCGCTGATACTGGGCGGCTTCTTCTTCTTGTGGAGGTGCAACAGTGATTTGGTGATGCGGTCATGAAGCGTCAAACTGCTCAAATACTTCAACGATTTCACGTCCAACAGATGCTGCAGAAGAGTTAAAACCCCGTTAATGCTCATTAACACGTGGCGGATCAGAGGAACGTCACGTAACATGCTGAAAGTCAGGTGGGGTGTTTACCTTCGGGAGATGGAGTTTCATCTTCAAGTTCTTGTTTCGCCTTCGGAGGATTGAGAAAGTTGAGAAAAGATGAATACAACGTCACAAACAGTGAACCGAACATCTAGCTGGTGTTCTCACTCACATCAGGATGCCTTGAGCTCTCTCCAGAAGTTTCTTATTGATGCCGTTTACGAAAATTCCCTCGTCGTCACGGGAGAAACAGGAGACTCGTTCCGATCTCGAGACATGGACGT
>JAVLUX010000040.1:1985000-2035000 GCA_032164185.1 Moxostoma hubbsi
TGAGTGTTTTTAGTGTGTTGCTATGCAGTTGCTAAAGTGGTCTAAGTGTTTTTAATGTGTTGCTATGCAGTTGCTAAAGTGGTCTAAGTGTTTTTAGCGTGTTGCTATGCAGTTGCTAAAGTGTTCTGAGTGTTTTTAGCGTGTTGCTAAGCGGTTCTAAAGTGGTCTGAGTGTTTTTAGCGTGTTGCTATGCAGTTGCTAAAGTGTTCTGAGTGTTTTTAGCGTGTTGCTAAGCGGTTCTAAAGTGGTCTGAGTGTTTTTAGTGTGTTGCTATGCAGTTGCTAAAGTGGTCTAAGTGTTTTTAATGTGTTGCTATGCAGTTGCTAAAGTGGTCAGAGTGAATATTATTGTATTTATTGGGATCTGGTTGCAATGGTATATGTTTTATTTTATATACAGTATATTTAAAGCAGCAAGCACTATACTCGTGCCATAAAACGTATTAGTCTATTATTTTTTTGAAAAACACACACAAACACCTGATTGTTTCTGGAGAGCAGCCAAAATCTCACATCTGCTCGAGCTTTTTGAAGAAATATTATCAAATATATGAAAGAAAAAAAAACATGGTAGTAAATATAAACAGGAGAAGAGTTCGCAGCCTCACAGATGGAAACATCACATTATACTACAATTTCAAAGTGATGCTACAAGTTTATGCAGGAGAACGCATTGAGATTAAGCCAGAATATTCCTAAATAATTTACAGTACAACACGTCAGTCCTGATGCAGGTTTTAGTAAAGTGCTGTTAATTTGCACTCTTCCAAGCGTGCCTGACTGACCAACCCTTTCTTCCTCCCTCTCGGTGTTCTCTGCCAACTGATTTAAACATGTACCGCCACACAAAACACTTTCAGCATGTTAAAGCCCATAAACCTCGAACGGCTGCCAAGAACGGCACTTACAGAACGCGCCCGAGCCAAAATATATAAAACACTCTCCACAGTCAATGACGATTTAAGCTGCTCTGACGTACTGTAAGTCAAGTGAGAAATTGGACATGTGTCGCTGGGCCTGCGGGGAGAAAGTGAACGTGATTGGTTGTTGAGAGACCTGAAGACATTCTCGCCAAATGCCGGTGTAAGTCCGAAAGGGCCGCAGAGTTTACGGGTTTAAAAGCAGAGTGTTAAGTGTTACGCAGCCAGCCTGTGTTCAGACTTTGTACGGACCGCACGATCACGAGCCAGTAAAGATTACAGCATCTTGTCCGAAATGCTGGTAAATCGCCTGTATATCGTGCCAAATTAGCAAAACATTTTAAAAAGAGAGGGACATCACGGAGCGGCAGTGGGAGAGAGAAAAAAAACGTTCTCGCCTGGTCCTCAGCCACTCCTCCACCCTCTAATGGCGACAGCCGCACCTCCCCGGATGGATCGGAGGCAGTCCTCCGGCCCCTGGCGGTCGGAATGCCCCGTCACCTTCCGGTGGATGGAAGGGGTCTCCTCCTGCTCCAGGTGGCCGGTAAGGAGCCCATCCCCGCTCGCGGTCTCATACCCCGCCGCATTTCAGCGGCTGGTAGGGGGTCTCCTCCGCCCCTGGCAGACCTGACCGCTCCAGGTGGTCGGTTAGGAGCCCCTTGTCCCCTCGCGGGCAGCCCCTCCTCCACCTCCGCTCTGAGGCGGTCGGGCTCCTCCTTATCTCCGGCGAATTGCAGCGGCTGCTCCGTTGGGGTGGATGGTAGTGGCGAGAACTCCACTACGGCGCATCCCTCCTCCTTCCCGGGTTTCGGTGCCAGTGTAAAGGGATTAATGGAAAGGAGGCGGCGAGAAACAGGTGTCAGACAGCTGCCCGTAAATCTCTCTCTCTGGCCCATCTTTGGTCGGCATTTATCCCTCTCTGAGGGCTAACTAGCCTGATTTGGGGCCGGTGTGCTGAATCATGACCTGGCCCGGCCCTCCGCCCTGTCACAATCCTGCATAATTACTTAACAAGATACATTGTGACTGGTCTGCAACCATTTCTGCAACTGATGCATCGCAACCCAAAAAGTAGTAGCAGGTCTCGTGTGACGTGTCACAGAAATTAAGCTAAATTCAAATAATAAAATGCAACTAACCATAGAATCGTGCATTGTTAGAATAGTAAAATAAATAGGCTTATTAACTTTTAAAAACTGAGGAGAATTCATCTGTCACTTAGAAGCTTGTCAAATTAGACAGATGTCAACATTGATCGGTCGACAGGATGTCTAATTTGCAATCTGGGTCCTGAAGCCCAAAACAACGGAGAACTACTAGACTGCAAATATCACTGTACTGTTATAAACTGAGCAATAGAAACTCAGTTCAGCTCAGTGTTGCAGAAAGATGCTCCTGTGGCATTAAAACAAAACAGTGTCCTGCATTATTGATTTCTCTCTATTTTTAGCCAAATTCAGGAGGAGGGACTTTAACATTACGTAAAGCCCCTCAGTGTGATTCATTATTCATGACACTTTGACATTTAAATGCTGAGACATGTTTTGACCGTCTTGGGAAGAATTTAAAGAGCGATTATCATTACGATTGCAGAAAACACCTGCAGCCGAGCATCATGAAGACACAACGTTCCATTAACATTTAGAGAATCATTAAATGTGCCTTTTGGTGGGAGACCACACAAGCAGTTGTACAGGTGCATGAATCGTCATCTCAGTCAGTCGACCCGTGTCATCTGGGTCTGCCCCGAGACGTTAACAAGTGTTGTGCATTAGCCCGTTTACATTTTGACATCAAAAGCGGAGAATAACACAATGATTTCAAATCTCATGCGAACGCAGATTTCTTGTGTTGTTTGATTTTTGGAGCATACGATTTATTGATGTAATTGGATAGGTAATGTTAGTCAAGACAAACTCTGATAATGGTTTGGCAAAGCCAAATCTTTAAGTTTAACGATGGATGGATGGATGGATGCATGGATGGATGGATGCATAGATGGATGGATGGATGGATGGATGGATGGATGCATGGATGTATGGATGGATGGATGGATAGACTGATGGATGGATGGATAGACTGATGGATGGATGGATGCATGGATGGATGCATGCATGCATGGATGGATGGATGGATGCATGGATGGATGCATGAATGAATGGATGGATGCATGAATGGATGGATGATGGATGCATGCATGGATGGATGGATGGATGGATGATGGATGCATGCATGGATGGATGGATGGATGCATGGATAGATGATGATGCATGAATGGATGGATGGATGGATGGATGGATGCATGGATAGATGATGATGCATGGATGGATGGATGGATGGATGATGGATGCATGGATGTATGGATGGATGGATGGATAGACTGATGGATGGATGGATGCATGGATGGATGCATGCATGGATGGATGGATGGATGGATGCATGGATGGATGCATGGATGGATGCATGAATGAATGGATGGATGCATGAATAGATGATGATGCATGGATGGATGGATGGATGGATGATGGATGCATGCATGGATGATGGATGGATGGATGATGGATGCATGCATGGATGGATGGATGGATGCATGGATAGATGATGGATGCATGCATGGATGGATGGATGGATGCATGGATGCATGGATGGATGGATGGATGGATGGATGCATGGATAGATGATGATGCATGGATGGATGGATGGATGGATGGATGGATGGATGCATGGATGCATAGATGGATGGATGCATGGATAGATGATGATGCATGGATGGATGGATGGATGAATGGATGGATGATGGATGCATGCATGGATGGATGGATGGATGCATGGATAGATGATGATGCATGAATGGATGGATGGATGGATGGATGGATGGATGGATGGATGGATGGATGGATGCATGGATGGATGGATGGATGCATGGATGGATGCATAGATGGATGGATGCATGGATGCATGGATGCATGGATGGATGCATGGATGGATGCATGGATGGATGGATGCATGGATGGATAGATGGATGGATGGATAGATGGACAGATGATTAAAAGCTTTGTTTACATTATTTTTTTAACTCAGTTGAGTATGAATAGTTTTGGCCCATTTAAAAATTCCTTTAGTCTATGGTTTTGGGGATATTTGATCATCCACTGTGCGTAACCCATGATTCCAATCAGTTTCCAATCAAAAGTCACAGCAATCTGGGGCAGAACAGTCTGAAGGTCTGTACCAAGATTTGTGGATGAAGCTTGAAAGCAACAAAAGAAATGTTAATCTTGGATTCGGAAAAAAACCTAGAATGTAGAATAACTTTGTTGGTTTTGACTCGTAAAAGCAAGAGACAGTGGTCAAATACATGGAGCGATTCGAAATAATCTGCTTTCTACATTAATCCAGCGTTAATCAGGTTCATTAAACATCTTAAAGAAGATTATAATGAGTGGGTTTGTGGACACTTGTGCGGTTAATGACACCTGTACTGAACATCATTCCTCACCTCGGCTAGCTTGTACGGCACGATCAATCTCTCTCCCACAGTTACCGTCTTCCATGTGGTCAGAGCTTCAAAAAGCATTTCCTCCTTCACCTGTTGAAAAAAAACACACAAAGAGAGAATCAATGCTTTTGAAGTAATAAACATGATTTCTAATTACTGACAAAGACCTAGCAGACCTAGCATCAAGCGCAGGTGCAAAGTGGCAGAATCCGCTACAATGAAACACCTGACACATAAAATCTGTGTTTGGACAGTATGTTTTGCATTACTGAATAAATGTTGAGATGTAAAACTTAAACACAGTTTGGCCCATGACACTTTTGCGAAAACCACCGGCAGATGCCAAGGGACGTTATCCTCCCAAATATTTGGCTATAAATGCCTCAAATGCATGTAAACATCCATTTCATCCCATCATTGTATATAAACCCAAGTTTATATTGTAATATAAACCCATCATTCATTTTAATGAATCACGAGTCTTTAATTGATTCAATGATTCAATTGCATCATTGGGCATCTCAGCGAGTATTGCCGCTGACTATCTCACCTGGAGTCGTGAGTTTGAATCCAGGGCGTGCTGAGTGACTCCAGCCGGGTCTCCTTAGCAACCAAATTGGCCTGGTTGCTAGGGAGGGTGGAGTCACATGGGGTAACCAAATTGGCCCGGTTGCTAGGGAGGGTAGAGTCACATGGGGTAACCAAATTGGCCCGGTTGCTAGGGAGGGTAGAGTCACATGGGGTAACCAAATTGGCCTGGTTGCTAGGGAGGGTGGAGTCACATGGGGTAACCAAATTGGCCCGGTTGCTAGGGAGGGTAGAGTCACATGGGGTAACCAAATTGGCCCGGTTGCTAGGGAGGGTAGAGTCACATGGGGTAACCAAATTGGCCTGGTTGCTAGGGAGGGTAGAGTCACATGGGGTAACCAAATTGGCCTGGTTGCTAGGGAGGGTAGAGTCACATGGGGTAACCAAATTGGCCTGGTTGCTAGGGAGGGTAGAGTCACATGGGGTAACCTCCTCGTGGTCACTATAATGTGTATAACATGCGTGGATTGATGGTTTCAGACACGGAGGCAACTGAGATTCGTCCTCCGCCACTCGGATTGAGGCGAGTCACTACACCACCACGAGGACTCGGAACGCATTGGGAATTGGGCGTTACAAATTGGGGCGAAAAGTGGAGACACGCGTTTCTCATCGGACAGCGGCAATATGCTAAATAATATCATATTTATTAATGTTATGCATGGATTTGTCCATTTTAAAAAGGCTAAATTGTGACCAAAATGATGAAAAAACTAATAAAATGTAATTTATAAAATGTAAATGTATAATTAATGGCATTAGCTGAAAGAGAAAATGTCTTTTATATGAAAGCAAAATGGAAATATATATGAAAATACAGTAAACGCATATGAATCAAGACTGAATCGAGAGCTTGTGAATCAGAATCGGGAAATCTGTATCAATGTCCAGCCTCAGTAAATAGTGACGTTTATTACATGTAATGTTCAATTGGTTCATGTGAAATGAACATTTTCTATAGATTTTCCATTCAGTAAAACACAGTTCAGAAAACATCCATAGTAGGTTTTGTCATACATCGTCTCACCTCCATCAGTTCAGAAACAATCGGAAGAACCTCTGGGTTACAGATATCGATGGAGTCGTCTCGGTATGTTTTCTTTTTGTAGCGAATATTCCCCAGGTGAAGAATGGCAGACAGTAAAGAGAAGATTCTACAGAGAGGAAGACATGATTAAATGACAGATTATGTTTACAGTCATTAAATGCTCAGAATCAGTTATTCAGTGGTAGTTTGACTTCCTGAAGGGTGTAAAGATTAACGCTTTCAAAACATCACCACATCTGGAGTGGTGGTGGCGTAGTGGGCTAAAGCACATAACTAGTAATCAGGAGGTTGCTGGTTTGATCCCTACAGCCACCACCATTGTGTCCTTGAGTAAGACACTTAACTCCAGGTTGCTCCGGGGGGATTGTCCCTATAATAAGTGCACTGTAAGTCACTTTGGATAAAAGCATCTGCCAAATGCATAAATGTAAATGTGAACTTGCATTTAGGCTGGGACTATCTGACCAGTGGTAGATGGGGGTGGGGCTGTAGGAGTGTTTGGGAAACATGTTTGAAAACAGTCGCTATTGGCACTGACTATCACACCTGGAGTCGTGAGTTTGAATCCAGGGCGTGCTGAGTGACTCCAGTCAGGTCTCCTAAGCAACCAAATTGTCCCGGTTGCTAGGGAGGGTGGAGTCACATGGGGTAACCAAATTAGAGTAGCATGAGTCTCCACATGCTGTGAGTCTCCGCGGTGTCATGCACAACGAGTCACGTGATCAGATGCGCGGATTGACGGTCTCAGAAGCGGAGGCGACTGAGACTTGTTCTCCATCACCGGGATTGAGGAGAGTAACCGCGCCACCATGAGGACCTACTAAGTAATGGTAATTGGGCGTTCCAAATTGGGGAGAAAAGGGGATAAAATATATACGGATTAATGTGGATGTAGCCTTAATCAATAAAATACTACTCTTTCGTAATCAACGGTTCTGTTAGCGATTTTAGCTATCCGAGCTGTCAGCCAATCCGACGTCAGCAAACCTGAACGCACATAATGACTGACAGGGCAGAGAGCATTTCTTATTACATTTTTGTAATGGTTTCCTCTTGATTTTTCCACTGATATCTGTCATGACTCATGTAGTAAAGCCATTTTATCCATGTGTGGCACGGTGGAGGGCGGGACCGGCGCGTGATTGCGCACGCCCGGTCCCGTATCAGGCTAAATTGAGCCGGCAAGAGGGTTAAAAGGCCACTCGCAGACGGCGATCGAGAGAGAGAGCTTAATCAGCAGACGTCTGCTGTCCTAAATGTTTGTTTTAAGTTATTCATTAAATTATTATTTATGTTGACAAGCCGGTTTCTCGCCTCTTCCTTGCCCATGAACATGATCGTTTTACATTGGTGCCGAAACCCGGGAAGGAAGAGGGATACGCCGTAGCGGAGTTCTCGCCACTTCTCAATGGAGCAGCCGCGGCCATCTGCCGGGGGACGGAGGAGCCCAGCCGCCTGGACGCGGAGGAACGGCCGCCGACCGCGAGGGGAGGAGGGGCTCCTGGCCGACCGCCTGGAGCGGTTAGGGCCGCTGCCAGGGGCGGGGGAGTTCCCTACTGGCCGCTGGAACGCGGCGGGGTTGGAGACTGCCGACCGCGTGCGGGGAGGGGCTCGCCGCCGACCGCCTGGAGCGGGAGAACCGCTGCCAGGGGCGGGGGGGAGGCCCCTTCGACACCCCGGGAACGCGGCGGGGCGTTCCGTCCGCTAGGGGCTGAGGACTGCCTCCGATCTGCCCGGAGAGGAGCGGCTGTTGTCCTGAAGAGGGTGGAGAAGTGGCTGAGGAACGAGCTGCGGCGTATCAGAGAACCGGCGAGTATGTTCTTTTTTCTTTCGTTTCTTTAATCTCTCTCTCCTCTCTCTCTCGATACCGCTCTGCGGTGGCCTTTTCCCTCTTTTTTTAAATTATGGTGTTTATGGGAGGGGGAGGTACTGCCCAGTGCAGGGACCCTCCCCCCCCCCCCTTATTTTTAATGGTTGTTTCCCTCCCCTTGCCCCCTCCCTCGTCCAGGTTGATGGGGATGACCCGCCGGCAGACCGCGCGGGAGGCGCCCCCCCCCAGGGGATGTACGTCAGGCCGGGGGTCCCCAGCCTGAGAGAACGGGGGAGGAGTGTGGCACGGTGGAGGGCGGGACCGGCGCGTGATTGCGCACGCCCGGTCCCGTATCAGGCTAAATTGAGCCGGCAAGAGGGTTAAAAGGCCACTCGCAGACGGCGATCGAGAGAGAGAGCTTAATCAGCAGACGTCTGCTGTCCTAAATGTTTGTTTTAAGTTATTCATTAAATTATTATTTATGTTGACAAGCCGGTTTCTCGCCTCTTCCTTGCCCGTGAAAGTGATCTTCTTTACACCATGCTATGCCACTGTGCTATGTGCACTGGGTTTCATCATCAGTTCTGAATTCTCCGGCTCTCTCGGGGTTTCCCGATGGTAACTCACTGTTTTCTCATGGCGGGCAAGAATCCCACCATCTCCATCGCCAACTGGAGCCGCTCGAAGTCATGCTTCAGATCTTCCCCTTCAACTATGAAACAGTCCTGCATGAGCGAAGACAAACACAGCTTTAATAAACCCAGAAAACAAGCAGCTACAAATCGTACCGTACCAATTATAATGCAATATAAACAATAGTGCCAGTAATAAATGTTTGTGAGAAACTGCAGTGCGTGTGAGCGACTATTGATTCAGGTGAGGTCATGTGACTTCCTGCACACTGAAGCCAAACGCCAATATGAACAAAACCCACAAACCACCAACACTGATGCCAGACACAGACCAGCAGCAGATCAAGCGCTAATTGCTCGCGCAGTGTGTCCTCAGTCACGACTGAGTAAATGAAGTCCTCTTACATGGAGTTAAACAGATTGTCTTCCATAAAGCGCTTAATTACCCGCTGCTGCTAATCAGGTTTAGTCATTTACCCAGAACACCACACAAGCAGAGAGAAGATTCACCGTCAGCAGCTGATGAAGCTCAGACACGCAAACAAAACAAAAGTGCTGCAAACGAAAAAACAAAGTGCGATGGAGTGCAGGGGGAGCGCTACACATACACAACACAAACATGTGATACTGACCAGCTCAGTTTCACAGTAATTTCCCCAGTGCTGAGACTGTCTGTAGACTGTCTTTGATATCTGGAAAGCAGGTTAAGAGTTAAGAGCGACACAAACACACATTTACTCAGTCTATTTATAATCATGTTCCCATTTAGCTAACTATATGTTTATATTTATTTATTTATTTATTTGCCAAATGAGCACAACAGTGCCCACCCTCGTTTTCAGCCGTCTGGATTCTGGAAGTTTTTTTCCCATTAATTTGTTCCATTGTGATTTCATAAAAGAGTTGTGCACATACCTTGGGACCAGTGGTGTAGCGTCTGTGTATGTGTGATCCTAATGTTGTTGAGTGGTTGGGGGGGGTTTGATCCAAAAGTTGTTGAGTAGTTGGTGGGGGGGTGGGGGATGGGGGGGGGAGGTTGTGATCCAAAAGTTGTTGAGTGGTTGTTTTTGATCCAAAAGTTGTTGAGTGGTTGGGGGGGGGTTGTGATCCAAAAGTTGTTGAGTGGATGTTTTTGATCCAAAAGTTGTTGAGTGGTTGGGGGGGGGGGGGGGTTGTGATCCAAAAGTTGTTGAGTGGTTGGGGGGGGGGGGGGGGTTGTGATCCAAAAGTTGTTGAGTGGTTGGGGGGGGGGGGTGTTGTGATCCAAAAGTTGTTGAGTAGTTGGGGGGGGGTTGTGATCCAGAAGTTGTTGAGTAGTTGGGGGGGGGTTTGATCCAAAAGTTGTTTAGTAGTTGGGGGGGGTTTGATCCAAAAGTTGTTGAGTGGTTGGGGGGGGTTGTGATCCAAAAGTTGTTTAGTGGTTGGGGGGGGGGGGGTGTGGGGGGTTGTGATCCAAAAGGTGTTGAGTGGTTGGGGGGGGGGGGGGGGGGGGTTGGGGGGTGTGTTGTGATCCAAAAGGTGTTGAGTGGTTGGGGGGGGGGGTGTTGTTGTGATCCAAAAGGTGTTGAGTGGTTGGGGGTGTTGTGATCGAAGTTGTTGAGTAGTTGGGGGGGGGTTTGATCCAAAAGTTGTTTAGTAGTTGTGGGGGGGGGGGGGGGGGGGTTTGATCCAAAAGCTGTTGAGTGGTTGGGGGGGGTTGTGATCCAAAAGTTGTTTAGTGGTTGGGGGGGGGGGGGTGTGGGGGGTTGTGATCCAAAAGGTGTTGAGTGGTTGGGGGGTGGGTTGTGATCCAAAAGGTGTTGAGTGGTTGGGGGGGGGGGTGTTGTTGTGATCCAAAAGGTGTTGAGTGGTTGGGGGTGTTGTGATCGAAGTTGTTGAGTAGTTGGGGGGGGGTTTTGATCCAAAAGTTGTCGAGTAGTTGGGGGGGGGGGGGGGGGGTTTGATCCAAAAGTTATTGAGTAGTTGGGGGGGGGTTGTGATCCAAAAGTTGTTGAGTGGTTGGGGGGGGGTTGTGATCCAAAAGTTGTTGAGTGGTTGGGGGGGGGGGGGTTGTGATCCAAAAGTTGTTGAGTAGTTGGGGGGGTTTTGATCCAAAAGTTGTTGAGTAGTTGGGGGGGGGGGGTTTGATCCAAAAGTTGTTGAGTAGTTGGGGGGGGGGGGTTTGATCCAAAAGTTGTTGAGTAGTTGGGGGGGGGGTTTTGATCCAAAAGTTGTTGAGTAGTTGGGGGGGGGGGGGTTGTGATCCAAAAGTTGTCGAGTGGTGGGGGGGGTTGTGATCCAAAAGTTGTCGAGTGGTGGGGGGGGTTGTGATCCAAAATTTGTTGAGTGGTGGGGGGGGTTGTGATCCAAAAGTTGTTGAGTGGTGGGGGGGGGTTGTGATCCAAAAGTTGTTGAGTGGTTGGGGGGGGGGGGTTGTGATCCAAAAGTTGTTGAGTGGTTGGGGGGGGGGGGTTGTGATCCAAAAGTTGTTGAGTGGTTGGGGGGGGGGTTGTGATCCAAAAGGTGTTGAGTGGTGGGTGGGGTTGTGATCCAAAGTTGTTGAGTAGTTGGGGGGGGTTGTGATCCAAAAGTTGTTGAGTGGTTGGTGGGGGGGGGGGGGGTGATCCAAAAGTTGTTGAGTGGGGGGGGGGGGGGTTGTTCTGCATATCGCGGTGGCATTTTTTTGGTCCGTTCTGCATAACGCTCCAGCTCATTTTAGCTCGTTCGGCACGTTTCGTGGCAGACCCACTGGCCTGCTCGTTTCTCCCAATGGCTAGTCCACCACTGATCTGCCCCAAGGTGCGTTGGCCCACCGGGAAAATATTTGTGTATACTTGTGTGTATTTGCTGTCAGTAAATATAAAAGCATTACTGTATATCGGCCATTGGCCACCCTGCCCTAGAGACATCTGTACCGGCCAATCACTAAACTGGGTTTTCAGATTCATACTCGTTCCTTCAGAGAATGTAAACACAGATATATATCATAGAAGTTCCACAGTGCCATGTCAAATCTTTGGCACAAAGCTGGCACACATAGCGCTAACACGCTAACGCTGTTTAACTTGGGTGACTGTCACACACAGACTGTATTTGGTGTGTGTGTGTGTTAATAGTTGAA
Source organism: Moxostoma hubbsi (assembly GCA_032164185.1). Taxonomy (NCBI): domain Eukaryota; kingdom Metazoa; phylum Chordata; class Actinopteri; order Cypriniformes; family Catostomidae; genus Moxostoma; species Moxostoma hubbsi. The sequence continues at coordinate 1,996,597 of JAVLUX010000040.1, forward strand.
ATCGCCTCCACTAACACTGGCGACGATCTCCATAGCAACAGCGGAACCCGACAACAGCCTCAGCATCCTCTTTGTGTCGCCGGGGATTATAAGGCATGTTTTATAGTGAAAGTGAGCTTACAAGAGGACTTAACTGTTGTTCTTTTCATTTCAGAAGAGAGGGTCATCTGTACTTCACACACAACCACACTCATAAATCGTGTCATTTGAAATAACACGCAACAGCTGTACCTGATTCAGGTAATGATACTCGTCTGGTTTGAGCAGGTGGAATGATTTTCTCTCTTCTTCACTCGCACCAGCCAGCAGATAATAAAACACATGATAGTTCCTGTGAGAGAAAGAAGGAAAGAAAGTCGTTTGGAAATGACGTGACGGTGAGTAACATAAATAACGTAACCCTTTATCTCGAACACTAGACATATTCTAGACATAACCAATCTATCCAATCACAATCTGAGAGCATTTGAATTAAAAACACATCACTTTATTGGCAATTTATGTGTGTACATACGTGTGTGTGTATGTGTGTACGTATGTGTGTGCGTGTACATGTGTGTGTGTATGTGTACGTGTGTGTGTGTGTGTGCGTGTACGCGTGTGTGTGTACGAGTACGTGTGTACACTTGTGTGTGTGCGTGTACGTGTGTGCGTGTATGTGTGTGCGTGCGTGTGTGTACGTGTGCGTGTGTACGTGTGCGTGTACGCATGCATGTACATGTGCGTGCATGTACGTGTGTGTGCGTGTGTGTGCGTGTGTACGTACATGTGTGTGTGTGTGTGTGTCTGTGTGATATGCATATTAGTTAAAGTTTTTTGTGTATTTGTGTATGTGTAAGTGTGAGCGTGAGTGTATATGTGTGTGTGTAAGTGAGTATGCGAGTGTGTGTGTACACGTGTGTACGTGTGTGTGTATACGTGTGTGTATACTTGTGTGTGTATGCGTGTGTGTGTACGTGTGTGTGTGTGTATAAGTGTGTGTGTGTATGTGTGTATACGTGTATACTTGTGTGTGTATGCGTACGTGTGTGTGTGTGTTTGTGTGTGTATGTGTGTGTGAGTGTGTGTATAAGTGTGTGTGTATGTGTGTATACTTGTGTGTATGCGTGTGTGTGTACGTGTGTGTGAGTGTGTGTATACTTGTGTGTGTATGCGTGTGTGTGTACATGTGTGTGAGTGTGTGTATACGTGTATACTTGTGTGTGTATGCATGTGTGTGTACGTGTATACTTGTGTGTGTATGCGTGTGTGTGTACGTGTATAAGTGTGTGTGTGTATGTGTATACGTGTATACTTGTGTGTGTATGCGTACGTGTGTGTGTGTGTTTGTGTGTGTATGTGTGTGTGAGTGTGTGTATAAGTGTGTGTGTATGTGTGTATACTTGTGTGTATGCGTGTGTGTACGTGTGTGTGAGTGTGTGTATACTTGTGTGTGTATGCGTGTGTGTGTACATGTGTGTGAGTGTGTGTATACGTGTATACTTGTGTGTGTATGCGTGTGTGTGTACATGTGTGTGAGTGTGTGTATACTTGTGTGTGTATGCATGTGTGTGTGTGTGTGTATGTGTTTGTGTGTGTATGTGTGTGTGTGATACGCATAATAGTTACAAAGTTGTGTTAGATTTCTCTGAAAACAAGACAAAATATTTCATGTTATTTTGCTTCTCTAGTAAAAAAAATACTGATTGAGAAAAGATCTTGGTTATTCACAATCTATAAATGTACAATTGTTCATTGTTGGTTCATGTTAGTTTATAACGTAGTTAACTAATGTTAATAAATGCAACTTCACTGTAAAGTGTGCAGTTATAATTTGTCATACCTCTCATTGTGCTCTTGATAAACCAGTCGAGATTTTTCCAAAAGATATTTCTCCACATAAGCTCTGAAATCAACAATGGTGGAAAAAAGTTAAACGACGTTAAAAATCCCCCCTGAAACATCCGCCTCGAGTCTGTCTCACCCTCTCACAGTTCCTCGCTCCTGGTAGTTGACTTGGATGAACTTGCCGAAACTACTGGAATTATTATTATGGGCAGTTTTGGCGTTTCCAAAAGCCTGAGGAGAGAAAATAAAGACTTTAAGGAGCGAAACAACAGATTAAACATACGTAGATACTATCCATTAGACCAGTCGAAGGTATAGCTCATAACTGCGGAACAAAAGTGACGATGGATCCCCCAATTCTCACTACTGTAATGGGATGAAAACAAGTAGTTACTGTTGAATAAATGGGAATTTTTTCATGGCATTCAGCCAATAAAACAGGGATAACTTCTCCAAACTAAAGCGGAATCGAATCTTCCAGCTGCACCAGTCGCTCCATTCAAACCGTCCCAGCGAGACTCGTTACAATTCAAACTTTACGATGTGGAACAGCGAGTCCCTCCAGCACTGCTTACACTGGACGTCATGCAGAAACACACAGATCTTGAGCTCTCTGAATGACACAACGGGGCCACACGCAGGGGTCAGGGGTCAAACGAGAGGGAGGCCGATGGCTGAGGAGGTGAAGTTTAAGCAAACACCAGCTGCATTACATAAAGTCGAGTCGAGAGTGTCCGTGTGTTCACTCGATTAATGGCAAGGTACGTGTGAACCTGATGAAGTGAATGTAAACACGGCTGAGAACTCTCTAGAAGCTTCCAGAAGTCTGAAGAGTCACACTGGAAGCTGTTAGAACTTCAGACCACCCTGTTATGAAGAACTGACTGCTTCTATATTACCCCAATTTCGAATGCCCGGTTCCCACTACTTAGTAGGTTCTCGTGGTGGCACGGTTACTCGCCTCAATCCGGGTGGCGGAGGACGAGTCTCAGTCGCCTCTGCTTCCGTGGGAGCCGATTGCACCACCTTTAGTGAGCCGCTGGCACCTTCCTTTACATGGCGCCCCTATGCATTGGATACAACACATATGCCTTGAGACTAAATATTTGTGTGTTTAGCCACAGGCTGGTACGGCTTCAGATTTCACTCAGCAGTGATTAAGTAATATTATGCCGGGAATGTTTTTAGCACCGAGATCCCAAAGATGAGATCCACGCAATCCATTTTCATTGAATAATGTCTCGTTTAATATACTTTTCTGTTCTATACAGTCAGTTTGTTTTGTTTTTTCTCCCCAATGCGCTCCAAGTCCTCGTGGTGGCGTAGTGACTCGCCTCAATCCGGGTGGCGAAGGACGAATCTCAGTTGCCTCCGCGTCTGAGACCATCAATCCGAGCATCTTATCACGTGACTTGTTGAGCGTGTTACCATGGAGACGTAGCACGTGTGGAGGCTTCACGCTATTCTCCGCGGCATCCACGCACAACTCACCACACGCCCCACCGAGAGCGAGAACCACATTATAGTGACCACGAGGAGGTTACCCCATGTGACTCTACCCTCCCTAGCACCCGGGCCAATTTGGTTACCCCATGTGACTCTACCCTCCCTAGCAACCGGGCCAATTTGGTTGCTTAGGAGACCCGGCTGGAGTCACTCAGCACGCCCTGGATTCAAACTAGCGAACTACAGGGGTGGTAGCCAACGTCTTTACCACTGAGCTACCAAGGCCCCCTTTATTCTGTTTTGAGTTGAGTTTTACATTAAACCCTACATTTACTTTTCAGCCAGTTCCCGCCTCCTCCCTGCCCATCCATATACTGCTACAGACACCATTTTAACTTTGGGTGTGTGGTGCAATGCAGTTCTAGGCTAATGGCGATGATGACAGAATCAATCGCAGCAATCTAAAATTCTGATCTCATTTGTGCAGCTCTGCAGATGAAACTTCATCGCGCACACACACACACACACACACACACACACACACACACACACACACACACACGCACTCCCATAAGACTTACAACACAAAGCAGAGAGAGAGACTGAGAGAATTTCAAGAACACTATCATAAGCTCATTATTTAGAACAAGGCATCGTAGTCATCAGTTCTAATACGGTAATTGCTTATAATTTTCATTTGTTAAGCTTATTGATGGCTCATAGATTGATTGTTACATCTCCACATGCGCACAATAAAGAGTTGTGCACCACGAACCAAACCAAACAGCTCCGAGGTGAATCACAACATCACAAAGATTCAAGACGGTGTACTTGATGTTTAAAGAGGGAATGAACTACAATCCCATGAAGCATTGCAATGATGTAATCGACTTAAAAACAATGGTGAAATATGCAACTATTTATTTAAAGTTGTTGATTATGAGAGTCAAACAATATTTTGCATATATATTGCAAAATATTCAGAAATATGCATTATGGGGTGGAGTGGGCAGAGCTGCAGAGCTCTTTTGGTGTACTTTGTTCGCTGCAGTTCTCTGATTGGTGGATCTCTCTTCAGGATTATGGGTAGTGTAGTTCTTCAACAGGAATTCAGCTATTAAACACGATTTTCAAACAAGGAAGTTGAAATAACATGGACTGATGACTTCATCAAAAGCATATATCATCGGTAAACAAACTCAATCAGCTCAGCGTGACTCCAGCCAGGTCTCATAAGCAACCAAATTGACCCAGTTGCTAGGGAGGGTAGAGTCACATGGGGTAACCAAATTGGCCTGGTTGCTAAGGAGGGTAGAGTCACATGGGGCAACCAAATTGGCCCGGTTGCTAGGGAGGGTAGAGTCACATGGGGTAACCAAATTGGCCCGGTTGCTAGGAAGGGTAGAGTCACATGGGGTAACCAAATTGGCCCGGTTGCTAGGGAGGGTAGAGTCACATGGGGCAACCAAATTGGCCCAGTTGCTAGGGAGGGTAGAGTCACATGGGGCAACCAAATTGGCCCGGTTGCTAGGGAGGGTAGAGTCACATGGGGCAACCAAATTGGCCCGGTTGCTAGGGAGGGTAGAGTCACATGGGGTAACCAAATTGGCCCGGTTGCTAGGGAGGGTAGAGTCACATGGGGTAACCATATTGGCCTAGTTGCTAAGGAGGGTAGAGTCACATGGGGTAACCAAATTGGCCCGGTTGCTAGGGAGGGTAGAGTCACATGGGGCAACCAAATTGGCCCGGTTGCTAGGGAGGGTAGAGTCACATGGGGTAACCTCCTCGTGGTGGTGATTAATGGTTCTCGCTCTCAATGGGAGCGTTTTTTGCTATTTTCCAGTCCGCGGGTCGTTCGACGTTTAAGCAATGATATGGTAGTCTGATGGTCTCCATGCGACAGACATGGCCAAACCACATTAGCCGTTTGATACATGTTTCAATTGTGCTTCGCTGAACGTACGAAAAGTTCATAGAACGTCCTCATTTTTCCACCGATCTCTCAGGGTGATCTCTCACGCTGCGAAGGCACCCAAGTTGGAATCGCTCGAGCAGATTTAAGTCGAGCCGTATCTGAGCCGTATAATAGGATTGTCCGTATTGAGGTATTAAAATGTGCATCTTTGTTGAGTTTGACACGTTCTGTTGGTTCCACAGGCATTTCTTTAAGGAGGCAAAGGCTGCAGTGGCGCTACCGATGCGCATTTTGGCAGCCGCTATGCATTGGCTATCTATGATGGACCCCAGGTATTTGAAAGTGTCCGCTCGATCGGGTCGACCTTTAGTGTTAGCCGAACCTGCTGGGTCCCGGTGAAAATAAATGCGTCTTTTTTGCATTGTGTTGTTGGTTAAGCCGAGTTTGTTTGCGTTAGCTTCCATATCGCTCGAAGTACTTTGGGCCTCCTATTTGTACGCCAGGCCTGTCTTTGAAAGTTTTCCTGAGTATCCAATGCCACTGTGGCCTGTATTAAAGGACTTTAATGGAATCTAATGATTTCTAGAATTACATAAGCATTAAATGGCCTGTTAGATGATACAGTCAAGGGTGATTTCATTCTGGTAAATGCTAAGTGTGTGCGCGTGTCAAGCTGAGCGATAGATCTTGAATATTCACAGCCACTGGTGGTGGTTGAGGAGAGTCCCGTTCACTGTGTAAAGCGTTTTTAGTGTAGTATTGTTCACTAAGTACAGTAATTACACCTTTATGGTTTCAAAAGGATGATCATTTGTAATCTTGCAGCCTGTTCTTGACCTCTGATGAACCCGGCTGTCACACCAGGTGTGTGTGTGTGGGATTTGTGTTGCCATTGCGTTTCTGCTTGTTCAGATTTGACCGAACACACACCCGTATCTGTGTTAAATCTGAGACTGGCAGCTTCGGCATGCACGTCCGACAAATAACGGCCACTCTTGGCAGGACAAGAAGAATCCTGGTTACAGAGACCGTCTGGTATGTGTTCAAATATCCACACGCACCGCCCCAAGAGCACATAGTGACATCACAAACACAAACAAAAGTGTTCCCATCCGTGTTGAGAAATGGCAGCACAAAGGCCGAATGCTTCGATTTATGTGCTGGAATGAATAAACCACAGGCTTAAAACTGCACATATTTACTTTCTGAAGACACATTCTTGGTCTTGTTTTAAAAGATGCATCAGTGCATGTTAGGCATGGGAACTGTGAGGAATTTAATGTTTTTAAGAATGTGTGGCAGTAGGGGGCAGTCAGCGCACCTCCAGCTGTACAGGCAACATGCCTCAAATCAACGAGAGCAGCACAGACTTCCACAGATGATGTGCACAAACACGGCTAGTTCGAGAACTACAGAATGCACGACTTCTGTGAGAGGGAATTAGTTTGATTGTTTCCTTCAACTACACAAACCGGCACAAATCAGCACAAACTAATGACACCGGTTTGGAGTGATTTAGACAACATGGATTGGAGAACGACGTCACCACTCCCGAAAACATTCTTGCTATATCTAAGGAAGGGAAAGAGTAATGACGTTTGTTTTAATGGTTTTAACGGAACAAACTGAGCACAAATGACCAGCACCGGTTTGGATTGATTTGAGCGAGATGGAGTGTAGAGTGACGTCACACCGCTCAAAAATTAATGCTTAATATCTCAAACACCAAACCAGCACAAACGTTAATTTTAGCGCCGCAAATCAGCACAAACACAGCACAAACGAATGGGACAGTTTTGATGATTATCTAATTATATGGGTGCCAACTTCACGGATGTGAGTTCTCAAGACGTGTTTTCAAAGTTTCAAAACTTCGTTTAACTTGACACAGCGTGCTAAAAACAGCTCGTGCGACTAGAGATGCTGAAAACTAGTGGGATGCAACACAACCAAAGTATGATGCTCCAAAAGCGTCCATCTAACGCATGTGTACAACAAATAAGATTAGCACAGAGTTATGCACAACCGATTTAAACATAAAACAGTGTTTTATGTTTAATGATATGGAAATAAAACAATATTTTGACTTTGTAACTTTTTGTATTGTCTAAATGCATTACTTGTCTCGTACCTGCTGCCACAATATTTGTATCAATGTTTATGAATGATCTGAATTATAATATTTATTATATATTAGGGCTGTCGATTTAACGCGGTAATTCAGTGCGATTAATTCGATTAAAAATAACATGCTAAAATAAATGTACGCAATTAATCACACTTCCCCCCGAACCATAATAAGGAAGATTCCTGAGATATGCTTGCAGTACCACCTGTTTACTCCAGGGGGCAGTAAGTGAAACTTCAGCTGTATGAGCAACACACAGTTTATACAGTGAAGAAACACTTCAGCAGAACAACACAAACATGTGTTACATTCTTGCGTTCAAAACACCCGAAGGAGCGCAAATGCGAACTAAGAGATCTCAAGATATCTTCTAAGTATTAATTAGCATTATTTCATCATTATAAATTGAATTATTGTTATATGAGGGACTTTCTCAGAAAATATTTGTATATGCGATTAATCGCGATTAATTAATCGGGACACCATGTAATTAATTCTATTAAAATTTGTATCGATTGACAGCCCTAATTATATATTATATTTATATTATTTCAATCAACATACTTCATACTAAATCATCTTTAATTGGAAGGCTTTCTCAGCTAGTATTGAGTTGCAATTAATTGTGATTAATTAGATTAATCGGCACATCATGTAATTAATTCGATTACAATTTTTAGCGATGGACAGCCCTAATTATATATTATATTTATAGTATTTCAATCAACATACTTTATACTAAATCATCTTTAATTGGAAGGTTTTCTCAGTAAGTACTGAGTTGCGATTAATTGTGATTAATCGGCACATCTACTTAATTCGATAACTTTTTTCCTGATTTTATTAATTACAACAAAACTCATTGTACAGTATTTAACTGCTCATTGTCATATGAACATCTAGTTTGCAATTACTCTGATTTAAGACTCACAAATTGGACATAATGGCGAAATAAATGCCTTGCGGTTCGGGCCGAGGATTTTAATGAGGCTAAAGGTGGAAAAACGCACGTAAGAATATCATTTTGAATGGATTTGACTGTCATTAAAACCACTAAAAGTCATTCGTTCCCAATCCAAGTGCACATTATTGTAAAGAAAATAGAAATGTGTTTCATTGTGCCTCATTATGGAAGTAAATTGAGAAAATGACGTAATACTAATGCGTGCAAATGATGTGTATCCATGCAACGTGTTGCCGTTTGCTCTCATTGAGACAACTTGAAACAACCTGAATGCTCGGAGCGTTTATGTTCAAGGGGGTTAATCGTGCAAAAGTGTCCGTTTTCAGAGCGACAAAGAACCATAAACATAGAGAGGCTCGTTATTAGCCTAAGGACAGAAGAGAGTGACGCCATGACATAAGAGAAGAGAAGACAACGAAAATAAGACTAAGATGGATCACTGGTGTAACACAAGAAAATACTATATGCTACTTTTTGCCAATCAAGTCAGATTAATTTGTAGCTTTCTCCAAACAAACTTACAAACAAAGATGCTCTCATTATAGTCCGCTATAAACATGACACACACCCTTCCATCCATGCATGCGAGTCATACCTCCAGTACAGGACCTGCTCCAAGAATGATCTGCTCTACGCCACTAGCGAAGCCCTTCTGGCTCAGCGCTGTAAGGTGATGAATCAGGAAGTTGGTGCTCTGGGTCTTTCCCGATCCGCTCTCTCCAGATATCACGATGCACTGATTCCTCTTCCTCTGGAGCATGGCATGATACGCTACGTCCGCCACCGCATAAATATGCGGCTCCAACGTCCCGAGCTGGTGATTATCATACATTTTCACATATTTGGGGTTGTAAATGGGCAGGAACTTGAACGGATTGACGACTATTAGGATCCCGCCAACGTACGTGTAGATTTTCTCTTGCCGGAAGCGTCCACGAAGGTTTTCGAGCAAAGTTCGCTCGTTCAAGTCTGGGAGTGCGCAAAGATCAGCAACGTGTCCGGCGGGAGGTTGCGGGAGCAGGCCGCGCTCGATCATCCGTCGCCTCTCCTCTGTTACTCGCAACCACATCTGCAGACTTCCGTAGTGGATCGATCCGTCCACGTTCTTTTCCCGCAAGAGGAAGCGGTAGTCTTCGCCACCTAGCCGGTTTTCCAGCGCCATACGGGGCCACAGCATCATGCGTTGTACCGGACAGTCTCCAGGGTTCAGGATCCATTCTTCTCCGCCAAATTCCTTCACCTCCGCGAGCACGTACAACCTTGTGCGGTCCAACTGCAACCTTCCGATGACCTGCTCAATGACCTCGGCGGCTGAAGTGACCTTTTGAGCGGTGATGGGGCAGTAGATGGTGCCCTCTGACAGCGCACCAGGGTACACGCACAAGGTGAACTCGGAGTCCTCGAAACGGCGACGCCCACCAGTGTCATGGCAACTCATGATGTCACAGCAGCTCCCATCAGCACGGGACACAGCGCCAATGCAAGACTCATGAGATGGATTCACGACATTCCACCTGAGGAGAGAGAAAAAGAAAAACCTGTTTTCGTAAAAATACTTATTTTAGAAGGTCCTTTAGAAGTCTGAATTCATAATGCAAACATACAAACACACATACAAAGTCTTGCATAATGAAATAGTTTGCTTGTGTGTCATTTAGGGGCCAGTTTATCTGAAATGGAAGCTACGACGAAAGCAACAGACTGTTTTACGGAAGTAAAAATCACATTCACATTTTCCATAGGGGAATTGATTTTTAACAACGACTTATAAATAGGAATGTCATAAAATATCAATACATCGATTACGTTATTTTTCAGTATGTTTTTGAGGCATAAACATATAAACATTAGCCAATATTTCAATTAGAAGCCTAATTTTTGTGCTTTCCAACTCTCTGTCAGTTAGCCTTCCGTTTAATGTAGTCTGGCGTAATAGCTTTGGGAGACCACAAGGGGTCATATCAAATTTACTGTATTTTTCAAAAAAAATTCTCCCCTTTTGCCCCAGTTTGGAACGCCCAATTCCCAATGGCCTCCAAGTCCTCGTGGTGGCGTAGTGACTCATCTCAATCCAAGTGGCAGAGGACGTATCTCAGTTGCCTCCGTGTCTGAAACCGCCAATCCGCGCATCTTATCACGTGACTTGTTGAGTGTGTTACCATGGAGACGTAGTGCGTGTGGAGGCTTCACGCTATTCTCCGCGGCATCCACGCACAACTCACCACACGACCCACCGAGAGCGAGAACCACATTATAGCAACCACGAGGAGGTTACCCCATGTGACTCTACCCTCCCTAGCAACCGGGCCAATTTGGTTGCTATGGGGACCTGACTGGAGTCACTCAGCACCCATTTACATCACATAATACTAAGTTACCCCTACATTTGTGCACCTGATGTATTGCGTAGTGTTTTGTTGTGGATTATGTTAAGCGAAAGAGGCGAAGTTTGGAGTCATTTCTGGCAAATATCCCATTTGAACAGATATCATGGCAAATGGCAGGTATGTGTAGCGAAAGGCAACAAACAGGTACAATTTCTGATGCTTTGAAATATAGAAAAAAACGTTTTTTCATTGATTTGCCAGAGGCCATAGTCAGATTATAGTCGGCGACATGAAGCTGCTTAACATGGTGGAGAACCCTTTTTCTGAAACATGTTAGAGGAAATTAAGCCTCACACTTTACTAACATTATGTAGGGAGATATATATGAAGAGATGAAGACTATTGTGCAACAAGCAGCGCTATTAATATCTGAAAAAAAGCTGATATAGATAATCATCAGGAAAAGTTTCTGATTATCGATGCATGAAAAAAGCAACTATCCCAATCCTACTTCTAAATCTTTTTATACAAAACCAGTACGTTATTTCAACTCCATTCAAAAAAAGTTTAATAAAAACTACAGTACCCATGATCCTCGTGGGGAAACCCCCCCCCCCCCCGATCAGAGAATAACGGCAATAAAAGTGCGGCAACTATTTTATGAAGGTTTTTATGGAAGCGCCCTCAAGAGACAAATCGGCCAAAGGGGAAAATGTATCAGCTGATGTCGATAATGAAAAAAGTCCGAATATGACTGACTGTGCATGGATGCCTTGGTGGCTGGTGTGCTTAAACGTGGTATGTGCATATTTGCAGATGGTATATGATAGTAGTTTTACTGATATTTGCCTTTTTATCATTAGATAAGACAGTTAAATGTTACAGGGGACTGTTGAGGAGAGACAGGTAGAATGAAACAGGTGAACACTTTACCATTATGAGCTCAAACGCGTCTGCCGTGGCTCTGATATGCGGACCGTTTAAATGACACTGTTACACACCAGTCTATTATCGTAGTAACATTATGGCACGTAACAACAAAACAAACCGTAACTGGTCATTTACACGTCTCAGTCGCTTCACGTGTAAGCAGGCGATTCTCAGCGCCCTCAAGAGACAAATCGGCCAAACACGAACGTTTATGTGATCATTTAAAAAGTCAGAATATCGTCCGATTTATCGGCCTCTGCGATATATCGGCCGAACACTAGTTAACACAAGAGTAATGTTTGATTCATACAAACATGACTAGCAATATTAGCTTCAACCAACACTAGCAGAAAACATATCCAAGCATTAAAGCAGGTAAACAACTTCGCCAAAAATCGATCCACACTGTTGCGATGCTGTACTGTAGTTTCTTTCTTCTTTTTAACATTAACGGCATCTACTGTTTGCATGGGAATTAGACAGCTGGTTCTTCTGTCCCATGTTCACGGACATGACGTAATGACGCAAGGATGTACGTCACAAGCCAGAGATTTTGAGACCTACAGCTCAAAATACAAATAATATTTATAGGCTTACCGTAGCGAATCTGGGTGAGGTGAGAACATTGTTTTGAACACTGATTATGTACTCAATCGATAATGGCAATTTGTTCATTTTTAACCAAAACAATCTTATATAGTGTAGATTTAAGTCATAATTATCTCACAGTCATAACTATATGAAGTTATGACTAAATAAAGCCAGATAACCAGGCAAACTTTGGCAAATCCAGTGATAAGTTCATCCTCACATTTGCATCTAAACTCAGTTCTGCTGAACCCATCCAATGTTTGTTTCGATGAAATATTCAACAGCTGTTTAATAAAATAACCGTTACCACAAGAGCTGAAATATTCATGCTTACATTGAGCTGCAGTCATTTAAACACAGGCCCAGAACAACTGCGTAAATATGTTTATCTTGCAATAATCTTGTTTACAGTCCACGAGAGACCCGCGACCGTCACGGAAGGATGTTTTACATGCCTGACGAATACATACATGACAATCCACATTACAATTATGTCATTCAAGTGTCTTGCTAGCATTAGAAACCCAATAATAAAGATGCATTGAAAGTCATTTGGATACTCCCACAGGCCAAATATCAGACCAGACTTATTTTGAAAGTTTGGATACACCCAGTCAATGTTTATAACGACCACCATTTTCCACATTTTGAAATAATCGTATCAAGTCATAGCATGAAATGTATGCAAGTATGGGAATCATGTAGTGACCAAAAATGTCCAGCAAGTTAAACTATTGTATTTAAATTTGATCTTCAAATTAGCCACAGTTTGACAAACATGGTTTTGGCGATGAACATGCATCTTAAAGACGGGCTCAGGGCTGGACTGGTAATCTGGCATACTGGGTATTTTCCCGGTGGGACGACACACTTTGGGGCCAATCGGGGAGGGACTGGCCATCGTGCCGAATGGGTCGTGATAAGCTAAAATGAGCCGGCGCGTTATGCAGAACAGACCACAAAACGGCGCCGCGATATGCAGAAAAGGACAGCGAACACCCCCCACTCCGCTCAACAACTTTAGGCTTAACTAACCCCCTCCATCCCCACAATTTTGGAACAGTTGCCATGTAAAATCCTGGGCCAATTTCTCTTCCCAGTCCAGCCCTGCATGGGCGTAATTTATCCCACTGTCAAACATCTTCCGTTTCAAGTTATAAAACATTGGTAATTCAGAGGTATGAGAGCTTACAAAAGCACTGGAAATGTGAAGCCACCTGTAGAGTAAACGACAGTCATGTCACCTGACACACCAAGGCTGCTCTCTCTTTTCGTGTGTGAGATGTTTCCGCCTGCACAATGTACTCAGTCTGTCATTAAGCCCATCTCAATTCATCCCGTCTTTTCTGGTCTCATTTCCTGTCGGTCCCCTTGGCTCGCGTCCAGTTCTTCCAGGTGTGCAGACAGACTGGCACAGACTCACCATTCAAAACAAACCTGTCTGTAACAAGTAAGTCTGTAGCAGAAGGCCGTCTTAGCTTCTTAATCCATAGGCATAGGGTAAAATTGAACAAATTTACGCATTGAGCCACATTGAGAGCCTCATATCTCTGGGAATTAACCAAATAGGGCTTCAAAAATTAAGATACAAACAGAAAAGTTTGTTCTGAACCAGAATGTAAAAGGATATTAAGATATCTTAAACACTTCTGGCATTATAGACACTCCAACTTTGGAAAAACGACTCAAAAAAGTGCTTTTTTCCCATGTTTGGACTCACATCATTGGCGTATAATGCAGCAAGAAGAGCTAAAGGGCAGTGGTGGCTCAGCGGTTAAGGCTCTGGATTACTGACCAGAAGGTTGGGGGTTCAAGCCCCAGCACCGCCAAGACACCACTGTGTGGCCCTTGAGCAAGGCCCTTGATCCTATCTGCTCCAGGGGCGCCGAATCATGGCTGAGCCTGCACTCTGACCCCAGCATAGCTGGGATATGTGAAAAATAAATAATTTCACTGTATATATGCAGAAATGTATGTATAATGTGTGGCAATTTAAATTAAATTAAAGTCAGCTGATTTTAGTAATAGATCTACTGAACTCTGTGTGAAAATAAAATCATGATGCTGACATCTTTATAAGGTTGTTTTTTTTGACCTGTAGTTTTGCTCCAAAGTCATAGGCGAAAATCGGCATTTTGACCCCCCTCTACAAAATAACAGATTACTCAGTAAATATTGATCCATGACATTTAATCATTTGCTTTTCATCATCATTTGTTTTTATTTCACCAGAAAAAGTATTTTAAAAAAAATAAAAAATTTGAGCTTGGAAAGTTTCTGAAATGTGGTTGATTTGACGTTGAGAGCCTCATATCTCTGGGATTTGACCATATACGGCCTTATAAATTAAAATGCAAAGAGCAAAGTTTGTTTTGAACCATAATATAAAAGGATATTAAGAAATCTTTAAAACTTCTAGAGTTATGGGCACTCAAACTCTGAAAAAACAACACAAAGAAGGGCTTTTTTTTAACATATATTGCAACAAGAAGTGCGCTTACATTATGTTTACAAATACAAACGATGGGAAAAGAGCGCAAACCGACACTTCGGTTCTACGTGAACGGCCCCTTGTGCCACGAGATGCTGATAAAAGTGCCAGACGCAACGACAAAGGACCTCCATTAAGTCACTGACATCTACAGTCTATTTGCATCTGGAAGCTACAAGAGGTGTGCTGAGTGACACGGAGCAGAAGTCCAGGTCTGTTCTATTAACACATTTCTGCCTATTAATAAATAAAAACCACGAACCTTCTTAAAACACACTTGACACCACAAATAAATGAGTTTTAAGAGTCTCACCCTATCACATGATGCCTCACGTCTCTCTTTCTGACGCTGACAGGTCTGGCGGCTGCGCTCACTTGGGTAATATTTCCCCTTTACCAATAAGGATGACTGACAGAACATAATGAGCTACAGTATGGAGCGCGAGCGGTGTTCCTCGTCGTTTTCAAGGAATTTTTCCCAGGCTGTCAGAGGCATCACTGGAAAAGTGTTTTCTTAATAAAAAGAGACCACGTCGACTTTAATTAATCTGGCATATTTGACATATACAGTTGAAGTCAGAAGTTTACACACACTTAGGATGAAGTCATTAAAACTCATATTTTAACCACTCCACAGGATAGTTTTGGCAAGTCATTTAGGACATCTACCTTGTGTATGACACGAGTAATTTTTCCAACAATTGTTTACAGACCGATTGTTTCACTTTTAATTGACTATAACACAATTCCAGTGGTTCAGACGTTTACAAACACCAAGTTAACTGTGCCTTTAATCAGCTTGGAAAATTCCAGAAAATGATGAAGCCTGATTAAAGGTGTACCTGTGGATGTATTTTAAGGCCTACCTTCAAACTCAGCCTCTTTGCTTGACATCATGGGAAAAATTTGTGGACCTCCACCAGTCTGGATCATCCTAGGGAGCAACTTCCAAATGCCTGAAGGAGCCACATTCATCTGTACAAACAATAGGATGCAAGTATAAACACCATGTGACCACACAGTCATCATACCGCTCAGGAAGGAGACTCATTCTGTCTCCTAGAGATGAACGTAGTTTGGTGCGAAAAGTCCAAATCAATCCCAGAACAACAGCAAAGGACCTTGTGAAGATGCTGGAGGAAACAGGTGGACGAGTATCTAGATCCACAGCAAAACGAGTCCTATATGGACATCACCTGAAAGGCTGCTCAGCAAGGAAGAAGCCGCTGCTCCAAAACCACCATAAAAAAGCCAGACTACAGTTTGCAAGTGCACATGGGGACAAAGATCTTACTTTTGGAGAAATGTCCTCTTGTCGGATGAAACAAGAATTGAACTGTTTGGCCATTATGACCATCGTTATGTTGGGAGGAAAAAGGCTGGGGCTTGCAAGCCGAAGAACAGCATCCCAACCGTGAAGCATGGGGGTGCAGCATCATGTTGTGGGCGTGCTTTGCTGCAGGAGGGACTGGTGCACTTAATAGATGACATCATGAGGAAGGAAAATTACGTGTGCCTTTCATTTGTTACTCTGTTTGGCGACAGATGAAAGCGGACACAATAGTGAGTATTTCTGATAGTGTAGGAGTGGAGATACTGCTGAAACAGGGATCAGCATGCCGAAAACAGCATTTATGTAGGACACGCCACATCCACCTGCAAAGAAGAGCTGGCAGAGGTCACAAATGACCTGAAAAATTTGAGCGCGTCTTTCAGGCAACAAAAGAGCTACAACGGTGATGGATAGGAAAGTCATTTCTCCTGGTTATCTGAAATGCTGTGTGCTCCTTTTCTTGATAAGAAGCAAAAACATCTTCAATCAAATAGTCACACGTGCAAAGCAACAAACGTACAAAGAGTTTGTGTGATTAAAATGGATTAGGGATGTGCAAAACGGCATTTTTTTAGATTTTAAATCGAGTAGGTGGCCTGTATATTTAGGCTGGTTTTGGCATCAAATGATCCCAATAAGATGCATTTCTAAGGGGGCGTTCACACAAAACACAATCTTGCATTCAGAAACAGCCAGATGAAGCACATCGGAATGGAACAGGATGGAATATACAGTGTGTGTATACACAGGTACCTATACATTTGATATACATGTATATATTTCTATTTAATACAATAAAAAACATTACTATTGATGGGAAAGACAGTGCCAAATGCATTACAGTGATGAGAATTGGCAAGAAAACATGCTTAATTGTCCTGAAAATAATGTCCTAATGCAAACAAATTAAGGGTCCTTAAATAAGACTACATTTTCCTAATGCAATATGTATGGTCGGACTAATCGGTTGCAAACTAAACCATCATGATGATTAGTTAAATCAGCCGTACTTTAAATGCCACATCAAACCATAGATCACACATACAGGTCATTGCACCCTCCCAAAGCGCAAACGTTTTCACTCTTACTTTATTAACGGTGATAAACACATTGCGTGCCGCCTGTCAATTTATCACAATAACATCAACATTTCAAGGGAAAAACAACTATGACTCCTTAAGAACGCTCAGAACAAGAACACTAAATGCTAAAAACACTCATCAAACAAGAATCTTTCTCGGAAACCTTCACGTTGACCTCAACAACAGTCCACTCACAAACCGTCAAGATCAAAATACCTATACTTACCCTTTGATCTGTAGGGTAATGACAGGCATGGACATCAACAGGACTCTCAAGACTCAAAGTGTGACGGATTTCAGAGGAGAGCCAAGCTCAAGACTCAGCTCTGCTTTGAGGATGATTACTAGGTGAAACTAAAAAACTCCCCCATCTCAGTTGTCCCATTGCAGCCAAGCGACATTGGGCTCTCTTGCGGACAGTGGTTCCGATGGCGAGTCTGCGCTCAAGCCTTCAAACTCGCCTCTGGGAATCTGCTCCGTCTTCCAGACTGACATTCCACAGCTCGAGAGAGAGACACAAACACTCAAATACCACAGTGAGCTCGATCTGGCTGTCACCCGGAGCAGATCCTCAATGTCTCGGTTTGATCCATATAAGGCGAGGAACCCAGAACGAACCCGCCTTGTTTTTGCAGTAACATCATAGTCTCCTGGAAATGCATTGGTCAGTTGCGTCCACATCCATGAGGGAAACAGAGGACAAAACTAACCATAGCGTTGAATGACACGCGTCTGAATCTTGGGTTGGTGTAGTCGCCTGCAGTCTGGCAATGAACGTCCCCTTCTGCTGTTGTTCCAGACTGCTGCCCCTCCTCTAAACACTTGGTCCAGATGCTAATGCAAATGTGTGTCTGCAAGAGTGTGTGTGTGAAACGTTTGGCAGCTGCGGCCGTAAGAGGGGGTGGAGGAAATGCAGCGAGGGGGAGGTGAAAGAGGGCTGTTATTTCCTGAAATGTGATCTGAGAGAGACTATCATATGGGCATAGGGAGGAAGATATACTGTAGAAGGACAAAGAAAGGAAGAGAGATTTGAGCAAAACAAACTACTATAATGGCTAATCCTACTGTACAGCACATCTGCACAAACAGATGTTGCAGCTAATGCAGGAGACCCTGATTTTGTTGGTGTGTGGCTGCATTTAAACTTCCTCTCCTGTCCTCCTAGACATCATTTAATTCATGCAAAAATACAAAGTATACTTCAGTTATCCGCGTGCATGGACGACTCATCCGAATGGTCCGCGAGCAGCTCAGACTTTCTAGACAAATTTTCTGAGCTCTAGAAAATGACTAGCGTCATTTTGGTTAAATTATATTACGCGGTCCATTACATGTATTGCGGAAGTTCCTATGTGAAATGTCCGCTGTGCGGCGCTAAAACGAGTTATGCGTTCTCCCAAACTAATGTCCACTGTGCGGCGCTAAAAGCGAGTTATGCGTTCTCCCAAACTAATGTCCACTGTGCGACGCTAAAAGCGAGTTACGCGTTCTCCCAAACTAATGTCCACTGTGCGGCGCTAAAAGCGAGTTACGCGTTCTCCCAAACTAATGTCCACTGCGCGGCGCTAAAAGCGAGTTACACGTTCTCCCAAACTAATGTCCACTGCGCGGCGCTAAAAGCGAGTTACGCGTTCTCCCAAACTAATGTCCACTGCGCGGCGCTAAAAGCGAGTTACGCGTTCTCCCAAACTAATGTCCGCTGTGTGGCGCTAAAAGCGAGTTACGCGTTCTCCCAAACTAATGTCCGCTGTGTGGCGCTAAAAGCGAGTTATGCGTTCTCCCAAACTAATGTCCGCTGTGTGGCGCTAAAAGCGAGTTATGCGTTCTCCCAAACTAATATCCGCTGTGCGGCGCTAAAAGCGAGTTATGCGTTCTCCCAAACTAATGTCCGCTGTGCGGCGCTAAAAGCGAGTTATGCGTTCTCCCAAACTAATGTCCACTGTGTGGCGCTAAAAGCGAGTTACGCGTTCTCCCAAACTAATGTCCGCTGTGCGGCGCTAAAAGCGAGTTACGCGTTCTCCCAAACTAATGTCCACTGTGTGGCGCTAAAAGCGAGTTACGCGTTCTCCCAAACTAATGTCCGCTGTGCGGCGCTAAAAGCGAGTTACGCGTTCTCCCAAACTAATGTCCACTGTGTGGCGCTAAAAGCGAGTTACGTGTTCTCCCAAACAAATGTCCACTGCGCAGCGCTAAAAGCGAGTTATGCGTTCTCCCAAACTAATGTCCACTGCGCGGCGCTAAAAGCGAGTTATGCGTTCTCCCAAACAGATTAATGCACCAACAAAAACCTAAATCTAATCGATGGTGCCAGAAAAAGCAAATCTGAGATGTAAAACACAATTAGCATAATTTTGTGGTGCTTCTATGACACTTTGTGTTCACGTGTGTGCTCTTCAGGACTCGTACCCGCTCCTTTACTCACAAGTGCAACGCTCCATCAGTCGAGCACCATCTGATCACACTCGGACAAGCTTGTAAATGTAGATGATTATGTGATGTAAACATTATGCGCTATAGTAAAGGTGTTTAGATAAGATAGCATTTTGTGTGAGGAACAGAGTGAAAAGTAAGTGTTTATTAACTGATAATCTGCCGTTTTACTCGATTTTTAGTTGATTTGTGTGAAAGGGAATAAAAGTCGTTGTCGTTGTAGCGCCTCTAGTGTTTCACCAGGAAACTGATGTAATTCGTATAACGAGATACATACCATTATATGGCAAAATGTAGATTATGGTGATTCTATGAGGTCAGGGCCGCGTTTGCCAATAACGATTAATCTTAGCAGTTCAGAGCATTTTCTATGAGTGATTCTAAAAACATTAATTTTTTTTTCGTGTTTCCTTAAACTGCACTAAACCTGGACGAGCGAGGATGCACTTTAAGTGCTACTTAAGAGAGTCGCTGTCCGTGCGACAGTGCTGAAATGTGACTGTATAGTGCCGCATAGTAACTTTATTGCATTTGTGCGTAACTTTAGGCGTCCTACCGAAGCAAAGACTATTACAAAAATTAGTAAACAATTTTTGGTTGTTTAATAAGTTTTGGTTCAAATTAAAAGGCGGCAACCCAAGTACCCTTCATCAACAAGGCAATCGGCAAATTTTAAATATAATATAAATCTGCATAATATTGAAACATTAACCTCCACTGTTTCAAAGGAACTAATGGATCAATAATGTCAGAATAATTTCATCCCCCGAGTGTACTCTTACAGGAGATGCACACGGCACGTCTCAGAGGAGAGATGTTTTTAACCAGCTACTGCAGACGAGGAGTCCAGACACTACAAACAAAGAGATGCGGATGGAAAGAACCGATGTCAATAGCTGCCACTAAATGGCATAAACATGGAACTACAACATATAACCGATGCATGAACACGTTTGCTAGTGTTGTGTTGAATTTGCATGTACAATTTTGTTTTAATTTCTCCCTTGAGGGAGTTCTAACCTACTTTGCTGTTTTATAAATTCGGTTACTAATACACTAATACGTTTAATCTGAAAGTGCCTTGGAAGAAGAAAGTAATGCCTATGATGCCTTACAATGTTGTTTAGGTAGGTCGCTCACTACGTTTTGGAACAAAGCCAGAGTCAATGGAGCTGTACGCAGGGCTGGACTGGTAAACTGGCATACCGGGCATTTTCCCAGTGGGCAGACGCACTTTGGGGGCGATCAGAGGCAGACTGGGCATCGGGAGAACCAAGCGGGCCGGTGGGTCAGCCACGAAACATGCTGAATGCGCCGCTATAAGCTAAAATGAGCCGCCACATTATGAAGAACGGACCACAAAACGGCACCGCAATATGCAGAAAAGGACGCCGGACAGCGAACACCCCCCTCCCTCACACTCAACAAGTTTTGGGCCAGTTCTATGTAAAATCCCGGGCCGATTTCTCTTCCCAGCCCAGCCCTGGATGTATGTCACACTTTACGTATATCTAAATGCAATTAAAGAAGATTCTGACGTATAATGACACTTTTCCATGTGCACTGGATAATGTTATAGTTTATAATATACTTTAGTCAATCACAGGCTGGATTGCTCCTTTTTAACTAACAAAATCCAGTCACAACTTTATCAGACCCTCAATGAAGAATATAAAACCATCCAATCTGACACGTCGGCACGTTTTAAATGTAAAGGCGAACAGGATATACAAGACTTTCTAACATGATCCATTAAACGTCACGATGGTCCGCGTCACTTGTGTTCACTTTGAGCTTCATGTCTCGTCAAGGACATTAAAATAAAGCAAAATGCATTAATCAGTGATTAACGGCTTGTGTGCATAAACCTTGAGGTTACTGATGATCCAGCAGGGTCGTTTAGTGAGATCAAAGCAGAGCAAATCTGTTTTTAATGACAGGCTTGGGCTGCCCGGACATGATAGAACCCAACACGTCGCAACTGGCGCGCAAGACCTGACATCTAAAAGAGTGCATAACACAAACCACAAAGATCTGCATGAATGAGGGTCGGCACTCAACGCTCTGGGCCAATCAGGGTACATGGAGAATGATGTCATGGTTTAAGCGGGCATTACATTCTGATTGGGTATTCTGATGGATTTGTAACTAAATCAAAGATTACATTAATTATATGAGCTATACACCTCTAACAGTAAGTATTAAAAGTTCAGAGTGTAATTTGTCCTGCAGCATTTGTGCTACAGACATGAATGATCCCTCAAATCATGTGTCTTGTTGAGGAGAGATGTGCCGTCACTTTACTAAGAGATCACACTTGCTGTTTTCACCTGCTGCAGTACGATAAAACTGCTGAAAAAAAAAAATCCCATAGACTTTCAGGAGGGATGGGAGTTATGACAACCATCCTGAACACATTAGTAACCACCATGAACACCCTAGCAACCATTATGAACGTCCTAACAACCATCCAGAATGCTTTAGCAACCACCATGAACACCCTGGCAACTACATTGCACACCTTAGCAACAACCATGAACACCTTATCAACCATTATGAACACCCTAGCAACCATCCAGAAAACTTTAGCAACCACCCAGAACACCTTAACCACCATAACACCCTGACAACCACCATAACACCCTGACAACCACCATGAACACCCTAGTAACCACCCTGAACACCTTATCAATAGTAACCACCATGAACACCCACGCAACCACCATGAACACCATAGCAACCACCATGAACACCCTGGGAACAGCAACCTCCAACAACTATGAACACATTATCAACCATTATGAACACCCTAGCAACCATCCAGAAAACTTTAGCAACCACCCAGAACACCTTAACCACCATGAACACCCTAGCAACCACCCTGAACACCCTATCAACCACCATGAACACCCTGGTAACAGCAACCTCCAACAACTATGAACACATTAGCAACCATTATGAACACACTAGCAACCATCCAGAAAACTTTAGCAACCACCCAGAACACCTTAACCACCATGAACACCCTAGCAACCACCATGAACACCCTGGCAACCACCAAGAATACCCTTGTAACCAACATTAACCACCTAGCAATAGCAACCACCATAACACCTTTACAACCACCATGAACACCCTAGCAGCCACCATGAAGAACTTAGCAACCATTATGTACACCCTAGCAACCATTCAGAGCAATTTAGTAACCACCCTGAACACCTTAACACCCTAGCAACAACCATGAACACTGGCGATCACACAGAAATATTAGCAACAACCAGGAACACCTTAGCAACCACCAAAACAACTTAACAACCATCATGAACACACTAGCAACCACCCTGAACACCCTAGCAACCACCACAAAACCCTAGTAACCACCCAGAATACCCTTGCAACCACCATGAACACCCTAGTAACCACCATGAATACCTTAGCAGCCACCCAGAACACACTAGCAACCAACATGAACACCTTAGCAACCACCATGTGCACCCTGGCATTATGTCGGTGACCAGTATTGATGTTTACTGTGTTTTGGTTTAGTAGAAATAAACATCTACTACAATCAGGCTTCAAACGGTCAAAACAATTCCTGCAGTTTAAATGGCCATCAAATAAAACAGAAGTAGTTTGATTTAGTGCTATTAAAGGTCGCTGGTGAAATTGGGTTATCTGACAGTTAGAGTTGTGTTGAAGAGGAAGACATTTATGAAATATCAGGTGTGACACAAATATCTGAAGTATAATGTTTCTCTACACAACTACATAAGTTACCATGAACTAACAAAGAACAACGCTTTAGTGTTTTTGGTTAATGCAAAATAATCTTAATAGTCTTAAAACAGGCTTCATTTTCTTTAAGCAAAATATTGTTTTTGATTTCATGGTAAAATGTGACCCAGACATGTCCTTGACCGTGTTCTTGAGATCCCCCCAGCTAGCATCCTTCCTTGATAGTGACCGCAAGCGTGCGGCGTGACTAAAATCACTAAAGGTTGATGTGATGACCTCATGTAACCTCGGAAAGAGAAAACGACAGCTCAGGGTTCTCAGGAGAACCAGTGCTAAATCACGGTCCAGAAATGCACTTGAGAAATTGCATCCAATGCATCCTTCTGCGCCAACATCTTCCATCACACACGTATAGACTTTGGTCATTTTGTGTCCTCGAGTACTCGGTCATGGGGGGGGGGCACATAGACAGTATATATATAGTATGCACATATATGTGATATGTCTTTGGGTGATGCATGGCAGGTCATTGTTCCAGTGTCTATTCATTATTATAGGCTGTTCTGTGTGTGTGTGTGTGTGTGTGTGTGTGTGTGTGTGTGTGTGTGTGTGTGTGTGTGTGTGTGTGAGTGAAAAACAACAGTGGCATTATGTAAACAAACTGGCATTTAAAGGGTTAAAATCCTGAAAATTAAAGTATATTTGGTAATTATGATCAGGACTGATGCTGGTTAACAAAGTCAGTGAAAGTGGAAAATTATATTAATATTTTTATGGCAGATTTTTGACGCTGACATTTTTGTCCTCTAAGGACCTCCGAGTTTGACACACAAGAGTTAAACACTAAGAATTAATGAGTTCATCCAAAAGCTGATAAATGTGTCTTTCAGAGGCTTTATATGCCTATATCTAGATAGGCAGCTTTACTTTGAGACTATCGTGTCCAGGTAGGCAGCTATGAAGCCCAATAATTCAAAGTGTACAACGCATGTGCTACAATGCACAAAAATGCAGTCTAGATAGGCAGCTTCCTTCACTTTGAGACTTCGATGCACATACATGCTGTCTAGGTACACTTACAACGGTTTGAGGCTATTGTATGATGCCCAAAAGTCACTAGGTTTTGAGCATATTGTATGATGCTCACAAATGCTGTCTTGGTAGGCAGCACACTAGATTTTGAGACTATGAAGCGTAATAATTCTAAGTAGACAGCACACTATTCACTCACGGAGCACTTTATTAGATACACCTGTACACCTACAGTACTTATTCATACGTTTATCTAATCAGCCAATCGTGTGGCAGCAGTGCAATGCATAAAATCATGCAGATGTGGGTCAGGTGCTTCGGTTAATTCACATCAACCATCAGAATGGGGAAGAAATGTGATCTCAGTGATTTGGAGCATGGCATGATTGATGGCCAGAGTATTTCTGGGATGTTCATGCAAAACAGTCTCTAGAATGTACTTGAAATGGTGCCAAAACCAAAAAAAACATAAGTTGAGCAGCAGTTCTGCGGATTGAAATGCCGTGTTGATGAGAGAGGTCAACAGAGAATGGCCAGACTGCTACAATCTGACAGGAAGTCTACGGTAACTCATCAGTACAAGACCACGTTAGGCACTTCATTAGGACCAATAGTGTTCCTAATAAACTGCTTGGTGAGTATATATGGACTACAATGTCCAATCTTAGTAGGCAGCTCACTAGGTTTGGGGTCATTGGTTATGGACTTACCTTACCACATACACAAAGCAGATCATTTATCATGATCATCTAAACAAAGAATATAATCATACACTCCTGCTTTAGTATTATTGCCATCATGTAAACACAAAGCCTGACTCCAGTCTGCTGCTGGATTGCATTGGCCATGTGTAGAACCAGCATGAAACCAGATCTATAGAGATCATCAAGGAGCATCACACAACATTCTGGACCAATATGACCATAATACAATCATGCATTAGTATTATTGCATTCGTGTAAACACATATATCCCATCTAGTGCTATTGGACTGCATATAAACAGACAGAGAGATCCGAATCCACAGAGACTCGGTACAGATGTCCAATGAAGGAGGACCAACCGAACAGAACTGACTAAATCCAGGATTCCCTGATGAGATGTTTTCCCATCCTGAGCAGAATCAGACCAGTGTCAGACCCGTACAGAGATCGACATAACGGAAAGAGAAAACGGAGCCGACGCGTCTGTGTTCCGTATTCCGGGGCCAAACGCGTTGCGCCTTTTACGCGTTTTCGCCAAACTGCGCGTCTCACCTGCGTAATTAGTATTTGTATTATTTAGCGATCCACGTGTCCGTGACTTTGCATCTTCTCTCGGTCCAACTTCTCACTCGTCTGCAACGTGCATCACACACCGGAACCGATATCCGTTTTTCTTTTAAATCCGACGGAAAGCAGCTCTCGTGTGTACGTGTCCGGCACCGACAGCGTCTTAAACGCCTCCGGTAGATCCGCGATCAAAGCGCGTCGCTGTCACCGATAATCAACACTGTGTGGTTGACGTGAACGCGCAGTGAGGGATGGATTACGGACCGGGCCAATGGGGCCAGTGCCCTGGGGCCCTTGGCTACCAGGGGCCCTTGACAACCAGGGGCCATTGGCTACCTTTGAAATTCGGCTATGCAAAATAAATAAATAAATTAATAAACAAGTCACATAGGAAGGATTTACTGTGTGAAGTCACAGGTGGCAAGAGCGCTAAATGGATAATGAAAAATTTAATTAGCTTCTTTTCTAATTTGTAGATTTGTTCTTGCAATGCCACGACAAATGACAGGAATGCAAACTCGTGAGGGTCTATAAAGGTAAGACAATCACGGGTCCACAAACATTTATTCTGGGGATATTTAGCTAAGAGCACCAATTCCAGCTATTTTAGTGATTCAAGTTTATTCAAGTTTACAATTGTGCAGAATTAGCCGCAAAATAACGAGTATGTTGGCGAGGCTTGCTGCTGTTGCACCAATTTGTTACATTTTATGAACTGATTAGTTCAGTGACCCCTTCTGGAAATGTCACTAGGTGGCGACAAATGAGCATCTTATGTGCTGTGAGTGAGTCAGTGAATCATTGTGAGTCATTCTTGACCAAAACCAGTGGTGGATTTAGGCATAGAGCTGCCACCTTACGGGAGGGCGGCAGCGGTGGCAGCGCATGTAGCTGGAAACCAGCTAATGACTCTGGGTTATTATTCTATTGTACAGCCGGATCTCATAAACATTACCTGACTGACATTTATGCAAATTGAAATGACGTGGCTCATGACACATGTCGCTGTATTTTCAAGGTCAAATGTCCACTGAGGGGCGCTAAAAGCGAGTGCAATGTTCTCTTAAACAGATGAGATTTTTAAGGTTAATGCTTTATCGAGTTTTATATCAACAAAATTGTCCTCCCTACCCTAAACCTTAAACCTAAACCTAACCGAGTGTCAGAAAAAACAAATGTGACATAAGAGTGTGAACAAATGGATGTCCTTCAAACGTTTCTAAACGTTACATTGTGGTTGTGGGAACAATGTATCCAGCTTTTGGTAATGCAATTACAGTAGAAGTGATGTTACTTAAAGGTTACTGTTACATTCCTGAAAACTTGAAAGCTTCCAGAAAATGCAATTTTCCGTCTTCACTCTTTAAAAAATTAAAGAAGAGAGGAACAATGTTGCACTTAGAAGGTTTCGACCATAACATTGGTATGTTCCATTAATGTTATTTTAACAGTGTTTGTTCCTAACCTTTACGAAACCTTAACCTGACCAGGCCAATGGGGCCAGTGCCCAGGGGCCCTTGACTGCCCGGGGGGGCCCTGGGCTTTAAGGTTGCATGATCCAGTTTGGCGATCCCCCTGCTAGAAAACCCATCAACACCACCCCCGGCCGTGAAAAGTAAACATTTGGGTATGAAAACAAATATCCCGCCCTTGGAGATTATTGGCCCCCGGGGCCTTTGCAAGTCATAATCCGTCCCTGCACTAACCAACGTTGTTGGAACGCTCCCTGTTAGGTGGATATATACTACAGAACTTTCATGCTAAAAACAGGACAGAAGTGGTTTGTCGTCCTCTCAAATAAACAGTGTTTAGCTTGAATCTATCTCTGTACCCCAGAATGAGTTCTGAACGGTCCACTTCAGCTTGGGATGAGAGTCGCTGTGGAAAACTGACAGCTCAAACATCTCACAGCTTTCGTCAGGACACGGTGTGAACATGCGTGTGGTAGCCGGGCTATTCCTCAGAGACCGACTGGCGTGTTTTCTCAAAGCAGAACTCATGATGTGTGATTTACACTCTGTGAACTCTCGTCGGGTCTCAGACCGAAACTAACATTGCATGTCTAAAACTAAAGCATGACAGCAAGTTTACACCAGTTTGTGAAATCCAGACAGTGAACAATGCAAACGTCATTCCTGTTGACTTTCCTGTAAAATCAAAATGAATTAATCATAAATTATATTTAGCATAAAGGAAATTAGGGCTATCAGTTCTAATGACAATCAAGAACATTTTATCTCCAAACTCTCATTACCAAAATACAATAATGAAAATCCAGTCTTGTCACAGTTATTTATTTTAATTAGCATAAAATAAATTCAATTTCTCAATGATATTTGTAACAATAATGATGTATGTTGATGGGGTTTGAAACACAAATGCTCTCCACTCTTGATTCTATAGGTTTGCTCTATACTGCAATATAAAGCAGATGTTTTCAGTTGGTCAACCCAAAGAATGATCTAATCTTTACCCTTAAATCTTTACCTGTCAGCCACTCCTTAAATTACTTCACCGTTCTGTCCCGTACGCTCCCTGGAAAGGATCCAAGATGGGAAATTTGTTGCCACCCAAAGCCATTTGTCTGTCTAGTGAAAACATGAAGATCACAGAATATATGTGCTGTCTGTAATTTTATGGACTCAATCAATTCTTGAGCTCATAAAATACTTTCACCATAGACACGTGGATTAGTTCTTCTATTTAACGGCTGTTATGTTGTCATAGTCTTTCCAAATCTCATTTCTCTGCCCTTGCACATGTTGCAACCTGTGTTTTGTGTCTCTGTCCGGTGTTTTGTGTCTCTGTCCGGTGTTTTGTGTTTCTGTCCGGTGTTTTGTATCTCTGTATGGTGTTGTGTCTCTGTCCGGTGTTTTGTGTCTCTGTATGGTGTTGTGTCTCTGTCCGGTGTTTTGTGTCTCTGTCTGGCGTTTTGTGTCTCTGTCCGGCTTTTTGTGTCTCTGTCCGGTGTTTTGTGTCTCTGTATGGTGTTGTGTCTCTGTCCGGTGTTTTGTGTCTCTGTCCGGTGTTTTGTGTCTCTGTCTGGCGTTTTGTGTCTCTGTCCGGCTTTTTGTGTCTCTGTCCGGCTTTTTGTGTCTCTGTCCGGCGTTTTGTGTCTCTGTCCGGCTTTTTGTGTCTCTGTCCGGCTTTTTGTGTCTCTGTCCGGTGTTTTGTGTCTCTGTCCGGCGTGTTGTGTCTCTGTCTGGTGTTTTGTGTCTCTGTCCGGTGTTTTGAGTCTCTGTCTGGCGTTTTGTGTCTCTGTCCGGTGTTCTGTGTCTCTGTCCGGTGTTTTGTCTCTTTGTCTGGTGTTCTGTCTGGTGTTTTGTGTCTCTGTCCGGTGTTTTGTGTCTCTGTCCGGCGTGTTGTGTCTCTGTCTGGTGTTTTGTGTCTCTGTCTGGTGTTTTGTGTCTTTGTCTGGTGTTCTGTCTGGTGTTTTGTGTCTTTGTCTGGTGTTTTGTGTCTCTGTCTGGTGTTTTGTGTCTTTGTCTGGTGTTCTGTGTCTCTGTCTGGTGTTTTGTGTCTCTGTCCGGTGTTCTGTGTTTCTGTCCGGTGTTTTGTGTCTCTGTCTGGTGTTCTGTGTCTCTGTCCGGTGTTCTGTGTCTCTGTCCGGTGTTTTGTGTCTCTGTCCGGTGTTTTGTGTCTTTGTCTGGTGTTTTGTGTCTCTGTCTGGTGTTTTGTGTCTTTGTCTGGTGTTCTGTCTGGTCTTTTGTGTCTCTGTCTGGTGTTTTGTGTCTTTGTCTGGTGTTCTGTGTTTCTGTCCGGTGTTTTGTGTCTCTGTCCGGTGTTTTGTGTCTCTGTCTGGTGTTTTGTGTCTCTGTCTGGTGTTTTGTGTCTTTGTCTGGTGTTTTGTGTCTCTGTCTGGTGTTTTGTGTCTTTGTCTGGTGTTCTGTCTGGTCTTTTGTGTCTCTGTCTGGTGTTTTGTGTCTCTGTCTGGTGTTTTGTGTCTTTGTCTGGTGTTTTGTGTCTCTGTCTGGTGTTTTGTGTCTTTGTCTGGTGTTCTGTCTGGTCTTTTGTGTCTCTGTCTGGTGTTTTGTGTCTTTGTCTGGTGTTCTGTGTTTCTGTCCGGTGTTTTGTGTCTCTGTCCGGTGTTCTGTGTCTCTGTCCGGTGTTTTGTGTCTCTGTCTGGTGTTTTGTGTCTTTGTCTGGTGTTTTGTGTCTCTGTCTGGTGTTTTGTGTCTTTGTCTGGTGTTCTGTCTGGTGTTTTGTGTCTCTGTCTGGTGTTTTGTGTCTTTGTCTGGTGTTCTGTCTGGTGTTTTGTGTCTCTGTCTGGTGTTCTGTGTCTCTGTCTGGTGTTTTGTGTCTCTGTCTGGTGTTTTGTGTCTTTGTCTGGTGTTCTGTCTGGTGTTTTGAGTCTCTGTCCAGTGTTTTGTGTCTCTGTCTGGTGTTTTGTGTCTCTGTCCGGTGTTTTGTGTCTCTGTCTGGTGTTTTGTGTCTTTGTCTGGTGTTTTGTGTCTCTGTCTGGTGTTTTGTGTCTTTGTCTGGTGTTCTGTCTGGTGTTTTGTGTCTCTGTCTGGTGTTTTGTGTCTTTGTCTGGTGTTCTGTCTGGTGTTTTGTGTCTCTGTCTGGTGTTCTGTGTCTCTGTCTGGTGTTTTGTGTCTTTGTCTGGTGTTCTGTCTGGTGTTTTGAGTCTCTGTCCAGTGTTTTGTGTCTCTGTCTGGTGTTTTGTGTCTCTGTCCGGTGTTCTGTCTCTCTGTCCGGTGTTTTGTGTCTTTATCAGGTGTTTTGTGTCTCTGTCTGGTGTTTTGTGTCTCTGTCTGGTGTTCTGTCTGGTGTTTTGTGTCTCTGTCTGGTGTTTTGTGTCTTTGTCTGGTGTTCTGTCTGGTGTTTTGTGTCTCTGTCTGGTGTTTTGTGTCTCTGTCTGGTGTTCTGTCTGGTGTTTTGTGTCTCTGTCCGGTGTTTTGTGTCTCTGTCCGGTGTTTTGTGTCTCTGTCCGGTGTTTTGTGTTTCTGTCCGGTGTTTTGTGTCTCTGTCTGGTGTTTTGTGTTTCTGTCCGGTGTTTTGTGTCTCTGTCTGGTGTTTTGTGTCTTTGTCTGGTGTTCTGTCTGGTGTTTTGTGTCTCTGTCTGGTGTTTTGTCTGGTGTTTTGTGTCTCTGTCTGGTGTTTTGTGTCTCTGTCTGGTGTTGTGTGTCTCTGTCTGGTGTTCTGTGTCTCCGTCTGGTGTTTTGTGTCTTTGTCTGGTGTTCTGTCTGGTGTTTTGTGTCTCTGTCTGGTGTTTTGTGTCTTTGTCTGGTGTTCTGTCTGGTGTTTTGTGTCTCTGTCTGGTGTTTTGTGTCTTTGTCTGGTGTTTTGTGTCTCTGTCTGGTGTTTTGTGTCTTTGTCTGGTGTTCTGTGTCTCTGTCTGGTGTTTTGTGTCTCTGTCCGGTGTTCTGTGTTTCTGTCCGGTGTTTTGTCTCTTTGTCTGGTGTTCTGTCTGGTGTTTTGTGTCTCTGTCCGGTGTTTTGTGTCTCTGTCCGGCGTGTTGTGTCTCTGTCTGGTGTTTTGTGTCTCTGTCTGGTGTTTTGTGTCTCTGTCTGGTGTTTTGTGTCTTTGTCTTGTGTTCTGTCTGGTGTTTTGTGTCTTTGTCTGGTGTTTTGTGTCTCTGTCTGGTGTTTTGTGTCTTTGTCTGGTGTTCTGTGTCTCTGTCTGGTGTTTTGTGTCTCTGTCCGGTGTTCTGTGTTTCTGTCCGGTGTTTTGTGTCTCTGTCTGGTGTTCTGTGTCTCTGTCCGGTGTTCTGTGTCTCTGTCCGGTGTTTTGTGTCTCTGTCCGGTGTTTTGTGTCTTTGTCTGGTGTTTTGTGTCTCTGTCTGGTGTTTTGTGTCTTTGTCTGGTGTTCTGTCTGGTCTTTTGTGTCTCTGTCTGGTGTTTTGTGTCTTTGTCTGGTGTTCTGTGTTTCTGTCCGGTGTTTTGTGTCTCTGTCCGGTGTTTTGTGTCTCTGTCTGGTGTTTTGTGTCTCTGTCTGGTGTTTTGTGTCTTTGTCTGGTGTTTTGTGTCTCTGTCTGGTGTTTTGTGTCTTTGTCTGGTGTTCTGTCTGGTCTTTTGTGTCTCTGTCTGGTGTTTTGTGTCTCTGTCTGGTGTTTTGTGTCTCTGTCTGGTGTTTTGTGTCTTTGTCTGGTGTTCTGTCTGGTCTTTTGTGTCTCTGTCTGGTGTTTTGTGTCTTTGTCTGGTGTTCTGTGTTTCTGTCCGGTGTTTTGTGTCTCTGTCCGGTGTTCTGTGTCTCTGTCCGGTGTTTTGTGTCTCTGTCTGGTGTTTTGTGTCTTTGTCTGGTGTTTTGTGTCTCTGTCTGGTGTTTTGTGTCTTTGTCTGGTGTTCTGTCTGGTGTTTTGTGTCTCTGTCTGGTGTTTTGTGTCTTTGTCTGGTGTTCTGTCTGGTGTTTTGTGTCTCTGTCTGGTGTTCTGTGTCTCTGTCTGGTGTTTTGTGTCTCTGTCTGGTGTTTTGTGTCTTTGTCTGGTGTTCTGTCTGGTGTTTTGAGTCTCTGTCCAGTGTTTTGTGTCTCTGTCTGGTGTTTTGTGTCTCTGTCCGGTGTTTTGTGTCTCTGTCTGGTGTTTTGTGTCTTTGTCTGGTGTTTTGTGTCTCTGTCTGGTGTTTTGTGTCTTTGTCTGGTGTTCTGTCTGGTGTTTTGTGTCTCTGTCTGGTGTTTTGTGTCTTTGTCTGGTGTTCTGTCTGGTGTTTTGTGTCTCTGTCTGGTGTTCTGTGTCTCTGTCTGGTGTTTTGTGTCTTTGTCTGGTGTTCTGTCTGGTGTTTTGAGTCTCTGTCCAGTGTTTTGTGTCTCTGTCTGGTGTTTTGTGTCTCTGTCCGGTGTTCTGTCTCTCTGTCCGGTGTTTTGTGTCTTTATCAGGTGTTTTGTGTCTCTGTCTGGTGTTTTGTGTCTCTGTCTGGTGTTCTGTCTGGTGTTTTGTGTCTCTGTCTGGTGTTTTGTGTCTTTGTCTGGTGTTCTGTCTGGTGTTTTGTGTCTCTGTCTGGTGTTTTGTGTCTCTGTCTGGTGT
This sequence comes from Moxostoma hubbsi, assembly GCA_032164185.1. Lineage (NCBI taxonomy): Eukaryota > Metazoa > Chordata > Actinopteri > Cypriniformes > Catostomidae > Moxostoma > Moxostoma hubbsi. The sequence goes on from JAVLUX010000040.1 coordinate 2,029,060, forward strand.
TCTGTCTGGTGTTTTGTGTCTCTGTCCGGTGTTCTGTGTCTCTGTCCGGTGTTTTGTGTCTCTGTCCGGTGTTTTGTGTCTCTGTCCGGTGTTTTGTGTCTCTGTCCGGTGTTTTGTGTTTCTGTCCGGTGTTTTGTGTCTCTGTCTGGTGTTTTGTGTTTCTGTCCGGTGTTTTGTGTCTCTGTCTGGTGTTTTGTGTCTTTGTCTGGTGTTCTGTCTGGTGTTTTGTGTCTCTGTCTGGTGTTTTGTCTGGTGTTTTGTGTCTCTGTCTGGTGTTTTGTGTCTCTGTCTGGTGTTGTGTGTCTCTGTCTGGTGTTCTGTGTCTCCGTCTGGTGTTTTGTGTCTTTGTCTGGTGTTCTGTCTGGTGTTTTGTGTCTCTGTCTGGTGTTTTGTGTCTTTGTCTGGTGTTCTGTCTGGTGTTTTGTGTCTCTGTCTGGTGTTTTGTGTCTTTGTCTGGTGTTTTGTGTCTCTGTCTGGTGTTTTGTGTCTTTGTCTGGTGTTCTGTCTGGTGTTTTGTGTCTCTGTCTGGTGTTGTGTGTCTCTGTCTGGTGTTCTGTGTCTCCGTCTGGTGTTTTGTGTCTTTGTCTGGTGTTCTGTCTGGTGTTTTGTGTCTCTGTCTGGTGTTTTGTGTCTTTGTCTGGTGTTCTGTCTGGTGTTTTGTGTCTCTGTCTGGTGTTTTGTGTCTCTGTCTGGTGTTTTGTGTCTTTGTCTGGTGTTCTGTCTGGTGTTTTGTGTCTCTGTCTGGTGTTCTGTGTCTCTGTCTGGTGTTTTGTGTCTTTGTCTGGTGTTCTGTCTGGTGTTTTGAGTCTCTGTCCAGTGTTTTGTGTCTCTGTCTGGTGTTTTGTGTCTCTGTCCGGTGTTCTGTCTCTCTGTCCGGTGTTTTGTGTCTTTATCAGGTGTTTTGTGTCTCTGTCTGGTGTTCTGTCTGGTGTTTTGTGTCTCTGTCTGGTGTTTTGTGTCTTTGTCTGGTGTTCTGTCTGGTGTTTTGTGTCTCTGTCTGGTGTTTTGTGTCTCTGTCTGGTGTTCTGTCTGGTGTTTTGTGTCTCTGTCCGGTGTTCTGTGTCTCTGTCCGGTGTTTTGTGTCTCTGTCCGGTGTTTTGTGTCTCTGTCCGGTGTTTTGTGTTTCTGTCCGGTGTTTTGTGTCTCTGTCTGGTGTTTTGTGTTTCTGTCCGGTGTTTTGTGTCTCTGTCTGGTGTTTTGTGTCTTTGTCTGGTGTTCTGTCTGGTGTTTTGTGTCTCTGTCTGGTGTTTTGTCTGGTGTTTTGTGTCTCTGTCTGGTGTTTTGTGTCTCTGTCTGGTGTTGTGTGTCTCTGTCTGGTGTTCTGTGTCTCCGTCTGGTGTTTTGTGTCTTTGTCTGGTGTTCTGTCTGGTGTTTTGTGTCTCTGTCTGGTGTTTTGTGTCTTTGTCTGGTGTTTTGTGTCTCTGTCTGGTGTTTTGTGTCTTTGTCTGGTGTTTTGTGTCTCTGTCTGGTGTTTTGTGTCTTTGTCTGGTGTTCTGTCTGGTGTTTTGTGTCTCTGTCTGGTGTTGTGTGTCTCTGTCTGGTGTTCTGTGTCTCCGTCTGGTGTTTTGTGTCTTTGTCTGGTGTTCTGTCTGGTGTTTTGTGTCTCTGTCTGGTGTTTTGTGTCTTTGTCTGGTGTTCTGTCTGGTGTTTTGTGTCTCTGTCTGGTGTTTTGTGTCTTTGTCTGGTGTTCTGTCTGGTGTTTTGTGTCTCTGTCTGGTGTTCTGTGTCTCTGTCTGGTGTTCTGTGTCTCTGTCTGGTGTTGTGTGTCTCTGTCTGGTGTTGTGTGTCTCTGTCTGGTGTTGTGTGTCTCTGTCTGTGGGTTAAATGAAGTTGCACTTTGGAAGATAGAAGATAAGAGGTTTGGATTATTTATTTATACCAAAATACAAAACCACTGCTAGAGAAACCAAGGGATTAAAACCTTAAAGTTACTGAGACAACTAGCCCTGGTCTCCCCAATGAAAGCTTTAAGTTAAAGACACAAATTGTGACACATAAAAAGACACTGAATCCGGTGAAAGTATTTATTAGTCTGAACTTTCCATCTGTGTCAGAAAGTTACAAAACATCTCAATTTCCTACAGCGTGGCCGAAATCATGTCGATAGTCTTTACACTCAAACTGTATAAAATATCACAACTACATACTGTGTCTCTCATTTACAGCAAAACCTATTCGATCACAGCATTAAATATTGATTTCCTACATCTTCTGGGATGTTCTGCATGCCTGATATGCAAGTGAAAATTTCAAGTACGTAACAACCTACGAACGCCCCCTAAATAAGCAGTTTAATACGTCACAAATAAACCAACAGACAGTTTTTACAATTTCAGGCAAACCATTAGCACTAGTCACGCGACAGGCATTCGGGACATCAAAACGGTAACACATCGTGTCCTTGACCGTTCCAGAACAACACCGGTTAAACGATGGACATCTCTTCGTCCGGCTCCAAAACACTCAACATATTCACTTTACTTTGACTTTTCATCCATTCATCCACTGCAGTTATTTGTGTATAATTCTGTACAATTATTAACCATGAAATTAAAATGACCAAACAATTATTGGACATTTATTTTCTCGTTTAGTCTCTACCGAGTCCGCATGAAAACCAAGAACTTCTCTTCTCTTACACATTGCAAAAACATTAGTTTGATCAGTATTTTGTTTTAAGGATTTGTACATATTTTATTGGGGGGAAAAACAAGAAGTGAATTTTGCCTTGGTAAATATGCACATTTCGGGTTGGTTAGGGGAGATGTTCACACAAATCAACAATCAACAAACACATAACTTCAGTTTAAACATATCCTGCCATCTCTTGAGAACATTTTCCAAAGAGTTTCATCAACCTGAATGTAACATGAAACAGCCGCAATCATCATCCAGACCAACTCTGTCCGATGTTTTCCCGTATCCTGGATGTCTCCTAGATGCAGGTGTGTTAGGTGAAGCCAGGCAACTATGGCTAGCATTCCTCCAGTTGGGAATCTTCATAGTTTTCTCTACGTTGACAGTCAGTATTCCCGGAGCACTGCAGGAAGAGCTGCTCACCCTCACCGTCTGCTGGTCGAAGCTAAATACTACATCACTACCGCTGAGCCTGTAATTGAGCTGGACACTTGGCTCTCCTGGATGGCAATGCCGCTTGCAGTGTTGGCACAGTTTAAACCAGGGTTACCTGGAGAGAGAGAGAGAGAGAGAGAGAGAAAGAGGGAGAGAGAGGTTACATTGGCAATGCTCATTGCTGTCTGTACTAAATGTATTAACAGATTTTAGATTCACAGTAAGATTCCCAGACCATACAGTTACTTTCTAAAACCGGCCAATAAAACAAAAACACACGATTTTTATATCAACTCCATAAAAACAAAAGTTGTGGCAGGGCGGAATGCGGGTCGTGATGCTACACACCCGACCCCTAATCAGGCTAATCAAGCCCTCGAGACGGATAAAGGCCGACCGGAGACGGCAGCACGACAGAGAGAGAGATTTACGGGCAGCTGTCCGACACCCGTGTGTGTTTTTGTCTTTTTATTTCAGTTTTATATGTAAAAACCCAGGAGTACAAACCCATTCAATGTGTGTACATCAAGTGAGTGAACTGTGTATATACAGTTGCAATTGAAATTATTCAACCCCCCTGACCAGCAACACATTCTGGTGATGTGAATTAAAACACAAACTAAAACCTCCAATCCTGCGCTTAGTGGGCAACCCGCTCTACCACCTGATCCACAGCCGTCCCAAAGACAAATCATCACACCAGTCAACAAACAACCTTCTTTCCGACTGGTAGACAGTGCTGATATTGTCTTGTAGTGTCATCTGACTATTTAAATATATACTCCATATGGCAGAGGCCTCCTCTTTGGTGCCCTCCCAGCAGGTGGCGCCCTAGGCAAACTGTAAAGCATCTTATTTACTGCAGATATCTGCCTTTAACAGTGATACCACTCACTCGCTTTTCAAAACATTTCATCAAAATTGATGTCAGTGCAACAGGTCTAAAGCCATGTTTTCGGATGGCTTTGCTTTCTTTGGGACGGGTATAATCACAGCGCTTTCCCAAAGGTTAGCAACAGTTTGGGTGTTTAAAGATTGTTGAAAAATGGGGCAAGACACAAACGTCACCGCCTCGACTTTTCCCTGATGTAGCAGTTCAATCTGCTCGAACATAACTGGTAATCAGAAGGTTGCTGGTTTGGTCCCCACAGCCACCACCATTGTGTCCTTGAGTAAGACACTTAACTCCAGGTTGCTCCGGGGGGATTGTCCCTGTAATAAGTGCACTGTAAGTCACTTTGGATAAAAGTGTGGAGTGGTGGTGGTGTAGGGGGCTAAAGCACATAACTGGTAATCAGAAGGTTGCTGGTTTGATCCCCACAGCCACCACCATTGTGTACTTGAGTAAGACACTTAACTCCAGGTTGCTCCGGGGGGATTGTCCCTGTAATAAGTGCACTGTAAGTCACACTGGATAAAAGCGTCTGCCAAATGCAGAAATGTACAGTAAATGCTTCCACCTCAATGTGCAAGCAGGCAAACTCTGGATGAAGCCACGACTCTGCGAGCACCATAAGGCGTCCTGATACTCAAAACAAGCCCTGGCTTTAATGCATAGCTCCTACATTATGTATTGCAGCGATCTAACATTGCTTAGGATTATTGCAGACAACGGAGGTCTGTCTAACACCTCTGTATCCTCTCCTCCACCAAAACCATGTGCATGCCTCCATTACATCATCCTCCTTTTCTGTCCAACTTATCCGTTGAACTCACTCAAGCGAAACAAAGAGACGAGTTAACGGACATGACATACCAACATTTAACAGTTAACAATGTGTCGGCAACAGCACGAGAGTCCGCGATTACAGCAGCTACCTGTATAACACCACATCTGGTTTAATGGCACAGACATCTGAAGGAAACCCTGTCGCCCCGCTTGAGATCTGAGGCTTGTTCCCACATTAGAGGTCAGTGGAGAGTTCCCACAAACATGTTTGTGTAAGTGTGTACCTCTCTCTCATAGACATCGCAGGTTGTGTGTTGAGGAAGGACAGCTGCTGTTCGAGACTGCACACCCGGAACGCCAGATAACACGATGAAATGATGAGCAAAATAATTCTGTGAAACACAAACACACAGTTAAAACTCTTCCACTGAGGGCAGATGTTAGCTGCTTTTAAAGTGACATTAATGACAAAAAAACAAACAAAAACGATACATCAGAGATGAGACAAAATACAGGAACACAAAATCTGGGTCGAATTGGCAAATTGCAGATGGCACCACATATGGTACAGCAGTGATTCTCAGTGATTTTATTCTGTAGGTCACACTTTTACCCCGTTGAGACGAGAAAACACTCTTTAGTCTCATAATCTGATACAAATATTATGACTTATTTTTAAGCATTTTAACATTAAATAAAATATACAATTAAAATCATGCGTTCTTTGTTGTCACTGTTTTTCTGAATAATCAAAAATTTAAAAAACATCTAAACTTTTTGTCACCAGGCCTAAATTATTCGTTATACATTCTGTATACATGCTATATAAAAATACAAAAACACAACAAATAAAAAGTGACAATGATATATATTAATATACTAAATATTCTCTATGTATATATAAACATACTGTGTGTGTGTGTGTGTGTGTGTGTGTGTGTGTATATATAAACATACTGTGTGTGTGTGTGTGTGTGTGTGTGTGTGTGTGTGTGTATATATAAACATACTGTGTGTGTGTGTGTGTGTGTGTATATATAAACATACTGTGTGTGTGTGTGTGTGTGTGTATATATAAACATACTGTGTGTGTGTGTGTGTGTGTATATATAAACATACTGTGTGTGTGTGTGTGTGTGTGTATATATAAACATACTGTGTGTGTGTGTGTGTGTGTGTATATATAAACATACTGTGTGT
>JAVLUX010000040.1:2040000-2195000 GCA_032164185.1 Moxostoma hubbsi
AACACCATACTAATACTGTGTTTGACCCCCTTTCGCCTTCAGAACTGCCTAAATTCTACGTGGCATTGATTCAACAAGGTGCTGAAAGCATTCTTTAGAAATGTTGGCCCATATTGATAGGATAGCATCTTGCAGTTGATGGAGATTTGTGGGATGCACATCCAGGGCACGAAGCTCCTGTTCCACCACATCCCAAAGATGCTCTATTGGGTTGAGATCTGGTGACTGTGGGGGCCATTTTAGTACAGTGAACTCATTGTCATGTTCAAGAAACCAATTTGAAATGATTCGAGCTTTGTGACATGGTGCATTATCCTGCTGGAAGTAGCCATCAGAGGATGGGTACATGGTGGCCATAAAGGGATGGACATGGTCAGAAACAATGCTCAGGTAGGCCGTGGCATTTAAACGATGCCCAATTGGCACTAAGGGGCCTAAAGTGTGCCAAGAAAACATCCCGCACACCATTACACCACCACCACCAGCCTGCACAGTGGTAACAAGGCATGATGGATCCATGTTCTCATTCTGTTTACGCCAAATTCTGACTCTACCATCTGAATGTCTCAACAGAAATCGAGACTCATCAGACCAGGCAACATTTTTCCAGTCTTCAACAGTCCAATTTTGGTGAGCTCTTGCAAATTGTAGCCTCTTTTTCCTATTTGTAGTGGAGATGAGTGGTACCCGGTGGGGTCTTCTGCTGTTGTAGCCCATCCGCCTCAAGGTTGTGCGTGTTGTGGCTTCACAAATGCTTTGCTGCATACCTCGGTTGTAACGAGTGGTTATTTCAGTCAAAGTTGCTCTTCTATCAGCTTGAATCAGTCGGCCCATTCTCCTCTGACCTCTAGCATCAACAAGGCATTTTCGCCCACAGGACTGCCGCATACTGGATGTTTTTCCCTTTTCACACCATTCTTTGTAAACCCTAGAAATGGTTGTGCGTGAAAATCCCAGTAACTGAGCAGATTGTGAAATACTCAGACCGGCCCGTCTGGCACCAACAACCATGCCACGCTCAAAATTGCTTAAATCACCTTTCTTTCCCATTCTGACATTCAGTTTGGAGTTCAGGAGATTGTCTTGACCAGGACCACACCCCTAAATGCATTGAAGCAACTGCCATGTGATTGGTTGATTAGATAATTGCATTAATGAGAAATTGAACAGGTGTTCCTAATAATCCTTTAGGTGAGTGTATATGTTTGTGTTTAATATTTTCCACCAGATGGCGCCATTTTCCTCATGTTTATCCTGTGGAGCAAATACAAACTTTTCCCCAATTCTCTGTTTGCTGTATTATAGAGACCTGCATGACAACTGAATACATGATGCAGATACAAGTGTGTGTGTGTGTGTGTGTGTGTGTGTGTGTGTGTGTATGTGAGTGTGTATTGGTATGGATGTCAGAGTGTGTTTTGTATGTATTGACAAATGTGTGTGAGTGTTTGTAAAAAACAACAGTGGCATTATGTAAACAAACTGGCATTTAAAGGGTTAAAATCTTGAAAATGAATGAATATTTGATGGTTATGATCATGATAATTTAAAGCGGAAAATAATATGAATATATAATAACATTATTTTGGCATCTTTTTGGCCTCCGAGAACTTTCATAAATTGATGCACAAGGGGTTAAATATTATTTCAAATTTGTATTTATTTATTGTATTTTAAAATACAGTAACACATGCAAAAGCAAAAAACACAGTGCCATCTGAAAGTTTGTAGTTGCAGTAAAAAGGACATTGTTTATATCTTTTGGTTAGCAAGTGTCTCGCAGTCAAATGTGAAACTGATCTTATCCGCCTCATCATTAAACAGCGTGTGAATATTTTCCTATCTCTTCCACAGCGGTTTGAACGCCGTCTGAAGTTAAAGCCAGAAACATTATCTCCAAAATCACTGTGTCAACACATCGTCGACTTCAGTCTAGAAACTTTCACCTACTGCATAATGAGACTGAACGCTGCGCCAATATTTGGACGATGATGTGAACTACACGGAGCGATAGTTCACTGAAGAGCATCATTACATCTTTCATAAATGGAAAATGTGCCCAATTGTGAAACAAATATCTGCATATTTGCAAAATAAATAAATGGGGTTTACATTCAAGCAAGTGTTTTGGATAAAAGTGCCTGCTATATATATATATACACATATTCTATACATATTATATATACACTGTCAGCCACTGCCCCAGCTATGGGCAAATAGCCCCACTGCCATGTGGTAAGTCTATTGAGGCTAAGGCTAAGGGCGCACACCCTGACAGGAAAGCAATGCTCTGGCGGTGCGCCATAGGTGGGCCTTAACAAACAAAGGACCCGGCAGCCTCCTGCAGCCATGATGAGTGACCAGTTGTCCCGGGACCCCCCTTGCCACTGGATTTACCCCATCATGGTGAAGATAATGCTACTGGGGATGGTGCACCCCCTGTGGCACTTTAATCCCTTCCTAGTACAGGTCTCCACTTATGACCACGGTGAATAATATCTGGACCTTACATAGGTTGAAGTCTGATGGCGATGGGGTGTCTGGCAATGGGAGCAGGTACGAATGGACTGGGAGCTCGTTGTCAGAACAATGCACGATAGTGGCACAGTGTATTTGGTCCTAACCCTAACCTAACCCTAACCCTAACCCTAACCTAACCTAACCCTAACCTAACCCTAACCAGGGATTAATTGTGGAATTCTGCTAAATTGATTTAGGCCTAAACATGGTGAAGGGAAACGTACTTCACTGTTATTGGTGGCTGAAAGCGTAAACAAATTAGGCTACATTTTTAATAAACGAACGGTCAAGGGGCAAGAAATGCACAAAAACGTAGTCAATGACGAGTGCTCCAATTTTGTGTAAATCTGTAGCACCTTCAGTAGTTCGGTGGGTTCAGATTTAGAGAGAACAGGGAATGAAAGAGAGAAAAACAAAATAGGCCAAAACGGGAGAAATGGGGTCAGACTAGCTCCACCCCCTAACAAACAAAGTGTTTTGCATTCGTTTTGGTGGTTCGTAATAGCTCGGGGCTGGGGCACAGGGTATTTGGTCGCTAGCAGCTGGGACTGAGTGGCAGCTGTTTTCGGCAGACCCCTGTGCGACTGAGCAGCCCTATTTAGGGACTAAATTGGAATTGGGAAAGGGCCTAGAAAAGGAGGCCTAAAAATTGCCCATTCAATCGCACCTGGATAGTTTACCGCGCCCTATCGGGTCATTCCACTACTGCGGTACTGATAAACCCAGTGTTTAACTGTTAAACTCTTCCATGTGAACCTTCATTATTAGAATGATTGTGCTGTTATTACAGTAGATATAACACCATTTATGTGTGTCGTACCCTCCAGTGGCGTCTCTGCCATGTACGGAGCGTCTCCAGCGCTCAAACTGCTCGTGGAGTTACCCAACAGATCCGGCAGTGATGAGACGGAGGGCGCAGACGGATTCCGGCGCCATTTCAATACAGGTGTGAAATCTGTGGCCACTGGAAACTCATCCTAAACAAACATGCATAAACATAGCAATGACACATTTGCATTATTTGCATCCGCAGAATATAAATGGACTGTTAGAACTAACAGAGTCAGTGGTCACTGCAAAATTCACAGTATTGAAAGTCTGGGACAAGGCTAACAGCAAAATCTATACATAAAAGACATTGTGACCTTCGAAACTAATGCACACTAGCTGTGAGCGCAAGAATGTGTTCACGTCGCTAGTGTGCTAGCGTGAGTGTGGATTGTTGCCTACACAGCTTGAGTTTCACTTACTGCCCCCTGCAGACAACAGGAGGTACTACAAGCATTTAAACACATTGTTCTTTTGTTTTATATCAATATATGATTGTTATTTCATACCGTAGAGAGAGATCCCGGTTCCTCCAGGTACTCCTTTACACTTAAACTCTTCTTTCCGTTCACCTGACAATTAAACACAGTAAATCACTAAAACACAATGATCAAACATGCTTTTAAGAGTCATGATGTGAAGAACTACTACATTGTGTATGTATGTATGTTTGTGTGAGTGTGTGTGTGTATGATTGTGTGTGTTTGTGTATGTGTTTGAGTGTGTGTGTGTATGTTTGTGTGTATGTTTGAGTGTGTGTGTATGTTTGTGTGTGTTTGTGTGAGTGTGTGTGTGTTTGTGTGTGTGTGTGTGTGTGGGTGTTTATGTGTTTGTGCGTGTGTTTGTGTGTATGTATGTATGTGTGTGAGCGTGTGTGTGTGTGTTTGTGTGTGTGTGAGAGTGTGTGGGTGTGTTTGTGTAAGTGTTTGTGTGTGTGAGTGTGTGTGTGTGTGTGTGTGTGTCTGTGAGTGTGTTGTCACCTCCAAGTGTGTGCAGATTCTTCTCAGCACGTCATACACACTGTCCCGCGACAGCAGAGATACAAACACATACTGTGATAAAAGAAATAAAACACAATAATGAAGAGTTTAGGGCTGAAATGTCTCACTTTCCATTTGATCTCATTACTGTCTAGATATCATTTGTGACATTCAGCAAAATACACTTCCTGAACTCTGTGCTTTTGCATCATAAAAGTTTTGATTGGCACTAGATCAAACTGCTTGAAAACCTGATGATCAAGTGTGATATGTGACGAGAGTGCATGCAGATGTGCACGCTTGCATTCATCAGCACCTTCTGGCTGGTGTCGGTAGTGATGGCGAGTCCGTTCGGAACCAGTCCGGCTGTTTTGTGTTTTTTCACCAGTCGCACGGAGACCACCGGGATCGCAACCTAAAACACCAGAAAAGACAGAATCAACGGCATTATTGGCAGCGGCTTCGCACAAACCTCCCCTGTGGCAGTAGTTGTCCATTTGTGAGTCACAGGACTGTTCCCTCAATGTGAAATGCAAATAATAAAATTCAACTAATCATATCAGACTCTGGATCTTTGAACTTTCCATTCTATTGGCGTTAAACAAGACAGAACAAACAGAAAGAAAGGTACTCCCTCGAACAAACCCAAAACGAAGACAAACAAGAAACAAATGGAACAAAAGGTCTCGCACAGCTGAAAACAGATATAGAGAGGGACGGCGGCCGCTCTGAGTGAGGTCATGAGGTCAGGGTTCAGACGTTACTAACTGTATGACACATTTGTCATGATTTATTTAAAGCTCTTAAAAAGCAGAACAGATGCTTCTATTAACATGAGACTGTGAGTAAAACAAGTAAAACATACTGCAGAAAACCCCTTTTTGACCAATTAATGTCCATGACATGTACAACAGTCATTTGTCATTACAAGAGAAAGATTTTAAAAACTATTATTATAGAGCAATTTCAAGCAGATGCAATATTTTGGAGCTGACTGTAACTGGACTCATGTACTGTATATTGACTACAGAAATCCGATGATTTACTTGAGACTTTTCCAGGCATGGAAATTGCTAGTTTGAGTAATTGATACGACGGGCGACATTCACACTGATCAAGTCCATGCTAATACGTTTTAGTTTGAAAACGCAGCTATTTCGCATAGTTTATGCCATTTAGAATAGCGTTTTCCTCCACCGAAATTGGACATTTTCGAAAACGCCCGACGTTGCCGCCACATACTTTAAAAAATGATAATGTTGAGAAGTTAAATGCATTCATGTTGGCGTGGCCTAAAGTAATGCCTATATTAAGGCCCGCTACGCTTTTGTTTGTTTGTTGTTGTTGTTTTCAAAAATAAAACATGCTTTTTTACATGGTGTGCTTCAGCCAATTCGTATGCTAATCGTGGACTACATACAACGTGCATATTGTAAAATACAATGAACGCAAGTTAAGAAATGGAGAATGTATTGAGCGATATTGACTTTTTTTTTTTCACAAAATTTTTGGAACGTCTAATTGTCTACATACACCAAGTCCTCTTGATGGCGCAGTGATTCGCCTCAGTCCGGGTGGCAGAGGACTGATCCAAGCTGACCATCTACACGCACATCTTGCCATGTGGCTCGCTGGGCATGCCACAGTGCAGGCACAGAGCGTGTGCAGGCTTCACGCTAGCGAACGCAGCATCCACGCCCAACTCACCACATGCCCCACCGAGAGCGAGAACCACCTTACAGTGACCACGAGGAGGTTACCCCATGTGACTCTACCCTCCCTAGCAACCGGGCCAATTTGGTTGCCTAGGAGACCCGGCTGGAGTCACTCAGCACACACTGGGATTCAAACTAGCGAACTACCACTGAGCTACCCGGGTCCCCTCAATATTGGCTTTTAATGACCGAAACGCTACTGATTATTTTTGTGTTTAAGTGTCCGATGAGCGATTATGCCGATATGAATAACCGATGTTTAATTCTTGTTTTAGTTCTGCTTTTACGTAATTAACAACTTTATCATTTATTACTAACCTCTGGTGAACTGCTTTGCAATCCTAATATTGTGCACTGTCAACAATACTAGTATTGTATACTGTATACTAGGGATGCACCGATATGAAAATGTATGGCCGATCCCGAAATTTTGCCACTTACCTTATTTTTTCACTGTTTTACTTAAGAATTATGCTTTAAAAATAACAAAAAGATCCAAAAGCTGTTTTACTGTTCTAACAATATATCATTTCCATACATGGATTGGATCTGTTGAACACGAGACAGGCCAAAAGTTTAAAGAAAGACACAATAGTCAGGTCTCCTAAGCAACCAAAATAGATATATTTGCCCCTTGAAGGTCTCTGCGTTCTGTCTTTTCTGAGCACTGAAGTAAAGCAACTATTGTTAATAGTTTGCACTATACAAATTCATCCCGTTATTAATTTTATCTGACTCCAATTTTATATTAATCTGACTCCAATTTTAAGTTGACCTCTAAATTATATTAAAGCTCTAAATACCTTCTGATCATTCTTTTATTTTAATCATTTAAGTTATTGATTACTCTGAACCCTCTTCTATTCATTTACCTTTTGATCAGTTTCTAATGAGATTCAAACTGATAGTCTTTAAGTGGCTTCCTCCTACATTAAAGCTTCAGTTGTGATATAAATGATTCCTAAAATGGTATTCTCCTGCTCGGTTCCTCCAGAGCAGTTTCTCCTATTTTAAAGAACCAGTACTGATATAAATGATTTCAGAGGAATACAGAACAAATCAAAAAGTAACAATTTATTTGCCAGGGTAGGATTTAAAACACAAGTTACAGAAACAAGTCAAAGAACATACCTGGCAGTTGAGAAAACTACATGTAATTGCAAAGCATGGGAAATCTGAATGCAGATTTCTGTTATTAAAGTTACACACATTGAGGTCTGGGCCAGCCTTCCTTAAATATCCAGACAGAATACACATTGTGTACCAAATGGTATTATCCTTTGAGAATTTGGGGGTGAATGGGTTCTTGGCTTCCTGGTGTTAAACCTTCAAGGAGGGGTATAGATCTCCAGAGTTATTCAGTATTTGGCAAAGACCTTATAACTTTGTTGTCATTGAGTTTTATAAACCTGGGGACAAAACACTATACCAGACGCACTGAGACATTTGAAATGATACCAAACATGTTACACTAGTTACATTATTTGTATACATCAGATATGGTCTTTTGTTACATACAGATATATTAGGTGAGTTTGAGGTGATTCTGAGCTGAGGGGGAATGGATGAGGAGGAGAGGGGAGAGAATGGGACAGATGTGGAAGGGCAACAATGAGGTGTGAATTTGCAATCTTCGCTCAGTGGGGTGTGGTGCCTCAGGAAGAGTTGCTAATTGTGAGAAAGTTCATTTGTTGATTTTCTCAAAGATCATACATTTGCTCTTTGCCTTTAAACGCAAACACATTGGCACCCTGCCTTACATAATGTCTCAAAAACATGAATAACCAACACTCATGGACACAAACAATTTGATGAAAAATATCTGACTTGCTATATCTTGGTATTATTAAAGTTTCACTACTTAGTCCTGCTGTCCACTTAAAGAATGTGAACATAATTCTTTAGGAAAACTAGTTGCTTTTTTTGTTGTTGTTGCTTGTTTATTAGGTGCTACTAGTTACAAATCAAAAAGAGAAATGGAAAATGCACCAAGCGGACACATGGGGGTCCCAGAAGAGAATCGTATTTGGTACAAACCTTGATGTCTTTGCCGAACAGGTTGGCGTAGAAACACAGCCAGTTTCGAGAGATGTAAAGTCTTCCTTGCAGCAAAATGTCCCGTAGAAGAGCACAAGAATACACTAGAGGAAATACAGATGTTTTAATAATGACACTTCTTTGTTTGCGGGACAACGTTTTTTATATTCAGTCTAAATCTGGTAAACGATGAGCTCTGCTTCTCAAATAGGCTTATTAACGTTTAAAAGGGAGACAAAATTTTTCAAAATTTATCCAACTTTTCTTTTTCAGCCAATGTGATGTTGATAATTTTGATAATAGTTGGGCTTGGGGCCTGGGTAGTTTAGCGAGTATTGACTATCACATCTGGAGTCGTGAGTTTGAATCCAGGGTGTGCTGAGTGACTCCAGTCAGGTCTCCTAAGCAACCAAATTGGCCCAGTTGCTAGGGAGGGTAGAGTCACATGTGGTAACCTCCTCGTGGTCACTATAATGTGGTTCTTGACATGCGTGGATGCTGCGGAGAATAGCGTGAAGCCTCCACACGTGCTATGTCTCTGCGTTAACGCACTCAACAAGCCACATGATAAGATGCGCGGATTGACGAGCTCAGACGTGGAGGTAACTGAGATTCGTCCTCTGCCACCCGGATTGAGGCGAATCAATACGCCACCACGAGGACTTAGAGTGCATTGGGAATTGGCCATTTCATATTGGGGAGAAAATTTAAATTCTGTGTTGGGTCACCACTTGATGTCCAATGTAAAGTCTGATCTAAAGGTAAAAATGTATACAATTTAACGTAGACTATATGAATAGATACGTTACCCTTCATCAGTATCTCCTCCTTTGGAACGGCTGAGAAGAGTTTGTGGTATTGTGAGTTGTATTTGCTGACAGTCTGTGAAGAAAAACAAAACTTTTACACCTGATAGAGTTTTTTGATCGTTTTAATTTTTCAATTACTTTATACTTTATTCAACTTTATACACAACGTGCAGCAAATCCTGCTACTTAATTTGGACCTGCTCGACCTGCTTGTTGCCCCTGCTATTAGGCAGATGAACACTTTGCGTAGTCGCGTTGGTGTTACAAGCTCAAAATTGAAACGGCGGCTAAATCGCATTTGGATGTGACTCACACTCGGCACATGTAAGCACAAGTACCATATAAACAAAACAAACAGATAAAATCAAGCTAATTTGGTTTAATAAAGTAAAAAAGCACAAAATTGAACTACTGTACACGGCAACCGGTCAACATCCTCAATATCCCAATAGCTTATTCAAAGAAGCACACCATTTGTTGTCTTCGAGTTATTCCAAGATAAACTCCACTTGTCTTACTGGCCTAGAAGTGCTACAACGGCAAACTCTGGTTCATTCTCTTGCATCACAAACTCTCGAAGTGACAGAAACGCCTACACAAGCCACTGGAAACGTCACAACTGATTTCCACTTGATATGAATGTACGATGGCTTTATGGTCCTCTTGAGTCCATCGACTCAAGAGTTTGTAGTGGCCCGTGACTCAAATGGAAAGAAGCTTTGTAATGTTTAACCACAGTCTTCCATCATGTTAAATGCTTAATTGCAGATGGAAACTTAAACCAAGAAGAGAAACTAAAAAGAATAAAACAGAACACAGATGTCTCGAGACATGATTTTAACAGTTGACCTTCTCTTTAAGGGGCATTCACACCAAAACGTTCTTGCAGAAAAAAAGATAATGCAAATAATGAATAAAACACAACACAGGTGTCTCGAAACATGTAATTTTTTTATAGTTGAACTTCTCTTTAAGGGGCTGTTCACACCAAATACGTTCTTGTGCTAAAAAAAAAGCTAGACGCAATTAATAAAAACACAGGTGTCTCGAGGCATGATTTTAACAGTTGAGCATCTCTTTAAGGGGCGTTCAGACCATAAAGTTCTTGCAGAAAAAAAGATAGATGCAACATAATTGTAAAACAGAAGACAGGTGTCTCGAGATATGTTTTCAACCACTGAACTTATCTTTAAGGGTCTGTTCAACCTAAACACATTCCAGCACTAAACAAAGCAAGATGCAATGCAATGAATAAAACACAACACAAATGTCTCGAGTCACCTTTTTTTTACAGTTGAACATTTCTTTAAAGGCCGTTCATGCAAAAATGTCTTGCCCTTAATAAAGCTAGATGCAACGTAATGTATAAAACAGAACACAGGTGTCTCGAGGACGGTTTTAACAGTTGAACTTCTCTTTAAGGGGCGTTCACACCATAAAGTTCTTGCACAAAAAAGCAAGATGCAACATAATAGATATAACAGAGCACAGGTGTCTCGAGACAAGTTTTTGACAGTTGAACAGAAAGGAGCAGTTCACTCCAAAAACGCAGTTGTCTCAAGATGCATTTTTAACATTTGAACTTCTCTTTAAGAGGTCATTCAGAAAACATGTTTATAACGCTGAGACACCAGTGAGATGAGTTGCAATGGTCAAAAACGTCCATCTAGCACACATTTACATTTATACAATTAATGTAACAATTAAAAAGCAGCACGGAGGGGTGCTATAAGACGTTCAGTGTGTACAGCCCCAAGTCGCTTTGGATAAAAGGTTGCCAAATGCATACATGTAAATATAGTTATTTATGAAAGAGGTCATATGAAGTTATAACAGTACAGAAAGATACTCACTGAACCCCTGTAGCATTTCTTAACGTCTTCATATGACAAATCGTCGATGAGTTGAAGCCTGAAAACACACAGACACACTGTAGTCACTATAACGGAGAAATAATAATGCGGGGTGCGAATACGTAGGTCAAACGTGCAGATGCAAAAATGCCTTGAATGGCGTCACAGACAAACCCATGTTTATATGCACATACAAACAACACGAACATGCTTTTTCCACACTACCCTCTGTCTGTGGCTTTTGCACACGGTTCAGACAGGGCTGATTGATCCAAATGTCATGCAAAATGTGTGTGTACAGACGATCATACAAACACACACGAAGCCCAGAAGCTCGACTACCACTCCAGCCGCAGGCAAATGTGTGCAAATGACTGCAGTGAGTGTTTTACTCGTGTTGGGACCCGAATCCATTTCTACAGACCAGAAGAGAGAGACAACTGGGGTCTTTTTTTCGTGAGGAGAAGCAACAAAAGACTTCAGCTAAAGTCTCTTCATTTCATAACCCCAGATATCAAAGTGTTGTGGTGTGTAACACAATGATTGTGGTTGCACTGGGTAATATTTCAGTTCTCATCTCACTCCAGCGGCTCTTTCACTGGACTCCCTGATCTGCCGCACACAAACAATAAATCATTGTTTATAACTTCAGCTGGCCGCTGGCTTCAGAGCGCGCACACGGCGTTCAGGGCGCTCGCGGATGCTGGAATTTCCCTTGTTAATGGTGCAGTGATGGTGTTGAAAGCAGATGAGTCATAAACAATAAAAGTGTTTCAGTAGAAAGAGTTCGAGAACGGGAATCTGTACGAAAACATACTGTGGTGAAACCATGGGCACCAGCATGTAATAGCATGCTACTTTGATATATGGTTGTCATCCATAAGGTTGTCAAATGATAAATCTGTTAAATGATCCGCAAAATGATTTGCTTTGCATATCAGCAATGATGTGTTTGAGGCAATCTGTTAAAAATCTTGTTGTTTGGGGGGCTGGGCTTAAAGGTTGTGTGATCCAGTTTGGCGACCCCCCCCCCCCACCACTGAAACCCCAACAATGAAAAGGACCCCCAACAACTTTTGGGCATGAAAACGAAAACAACTTTTGGAGGAGGGCCCTTGGAGATAATTGCCCCGGGGCCTTTGCAAATCATAATCCGTGCCAGGATATTTGGCTTGTGATTGTTGCCTTCAGGAATTGCTTTACAGGATCACACTGGATCGCAGTAAACACTCATTACACAGTATTTACTTATTTCACATGCAGTTTGTTTCTTTTTGTATGTTATTTTGTGTATATTGATGTGTTTGAGACTTATTTGCATTGCTTAGTTTTGTCTTTCACAGGTTTGAATCAATGCACTGTATTTATAAAAGTAGCTCACTTATCAAATTAATTTTAAATACAGAGTCATTATGCTTTTTTTGTTGGCAATAGGGATGTAAAATGTATTTAACTGGTTCAAAGTGGACTACATTTAGTAAATGATTCTCGCAGGTTCCTCGTTTTCTGCAACTGAAGTTCTAAAACAAAAACAATAATCCACTTTACATGACTGATTTTACTAGAAGTGCTCCGGATGTGAGCCTTTTGTTTTTGTGATCGGACACACAAAATATAGATTTATCGACAAATCTCGGTTATTGTATCGGCCAAAATATTCATATGCCGATATTTTATATACTCAAGTCAAAAATATTATATATAAATATTAATATATATATATATATATAAATAATATGAAAAGTTTCATAGACTTTCAAAAATATTTACAGTAATAAAAAATGAAAATATATTTAAAAAATCAAATTATTTAAAAGATATCATTAAAGTAATAAGTTATAAAGAACTTTCCTTGCACTTTAAATACACAAAAGTGTAGACAACTTTTAATTTAAATAATTAAAAAAAAGTTTTAAATAAAAAATTTAAAGATAATTTTTATGTGTGTTGTTGACAAAATTAGGGATTTTATAAAAATCTAGTTTAAAACACAAGTGACAATTTGTAGAAATGTAATCTTGGTTTCACACATTTTTGAAAAAAATTAAATAAAATGAATAATTAGAGCATTTTCGAAAAAAAATTTAATAACTTAAAAATATGTCAAGTGGTGTAATCATCAAGCAAAACTTATTAAAACACTTTTCCTGCACCTTAAATACACAAAAGTGTATGCAACTTATTAACTCAAAAAAGGTTTTCAAACAGACTTTAAGGTAATTTTTGAGTGTATGGGATGCATTACAAACTTGCATGGGATGCATTACACACTTGCATGGGATGCACTACATACTTGCATGGGATGCACTACACACTTGCATGGGATGCATTACAGACTCGCAAGGGATGCATTACAGACTCGCATGGGATGCATTACGCACTCGCATGGGATGCATTACAGACTCGCAAGGGATGCATTACAGACTCGCATGGGATGCATTACGCACTCGCATGGGATGCATTACGCACTCGCATGGGATGCATTACGCACTCGCATGGGATGCATTACGCACTCGCATGGGATGCATTACGCACTTGCATGGGATGCATTACGCACTTGCATGGGATGCATTACACACTTGCATGGGATTCATTACAAACTTGCATGGAATGCATTACAAAATTGCATGGAATGCATTACAAAATTGCATGGGATGCATTACACACTTGCATGGGATGCATTACACACTTGCATGGAATGCATTACAAAATTGCATGGGATGCATTACACACTTGCATGGGATTCATTACAAACTTGCATGGAATGCATTACAAACTTGCATGGGATTCATTACAAACTTGCATGGAATGCATTACAAAATTGCATGGGATGCATTACGCACTTGCATGGGATGCATTACACACTTGCATGGGATGCATTACAAAATTGCATGGGATGCATTACAGACTCGCAAGGGATGCATTACGCACTTGCATGGGATGCATTACGCACTTGCATGGGATGCATTACACACTTGCATGGGATGCATTACACACTTGCATGGGATTCATTACAAACTTGCATGGAATGCATTACACACTTGCATGGGATGCATTACACACACGCCAACTGTCATGTTATAAAACATGCAGATAATACAGTTCTCCTCTCCCTGATTTCAAGCCAAGAACAGGATGATGGTTACACAATTGAATCACTTGGTGTGACTGAGTGAATCTGGAACAGAATGAAGGACATGACAAAGGACAT
The DNA here is from genome assembly GCA_032164185.1 of Moxostoma hubbsi. Taxonomy (NCBI): domain Eukaryota; kingdom Metazoa; phylum Chordata; class Actinopteri; order Cypriniformes; family Catostomidae; genus Moxostoma; species Moxostoma hubbsi. Next base: position 2,053,954 of record JAVLUX010000040.1, read on the forward strand.
GGTGATCCACTTCAGAAAAACAGGCTCCCTAGCTGCAACCAATGCATGTTCACAGTGTTTGGCTGGACAAGTACAAGTATCTTGGGACAACTTTTATTTATTTATTTAATATAATTAATATATAATAATGGTCACATCATTGACCATTATATTAAAATACTGAATGATTAACATATTCACTTGCAATGATATAAGCATTGTACTTTCAGTTACTTGATAAATGGCCAAATAACACTGGTATAATGATGGATCAGATGGTCACTCCATGTACCACAGCACCGAATGATTACCATATGGTATTCATTACATATGTACATGTAAGAATAGCATAGTATTAACACGGTGCACGTCCAAAAACAATGGTATTAAAATGGTATCATACCACACCCAAACAAACGATGACCAAAGAACACATGGTGCTACCATCGAGAAAATCCCCAAAATAGTGAGTAAATGACTTGTTCAAGAATCATGATAGATGATGGTACTTCTCTTCATGGAGTCCAACACAGAATCCATTCAGAAACACTGATGCTTCCTCGTGTTATTCTGCTCTGCACAAACACAAATAAAACTAGCAGAGCTTTAAACACTCGAGCAGATACTTCAGTGAAAGCACTACTCTCATGATTTAACACACAGTCACACAGAAACGGCAATGTTTCCAGAAATATCTGAGCTCTGAATCAAGAGGTTGTTCTGTGTGCAGGGGTCTGGCAATGTTTCAAAATGGTCAACACACACACACACACACACACACACACACACACAGAGATCCTTGTGTAACGTTCTGTTGCATTAACGACACACACACAACGTACAGTTACCACACCACCGTGAATCACACAGTTTGAGGCATGATTTAGTTACTCAAGTAATACATGCCATCGTATCCTGTTGGTCCGCACTAAATGCACATGTTGTTGTTTGTCTTCTTAAGGAAACAAGAGTCTTTAAAATACTCCTGTTTCTTATTCGAGTCACTGAGGACATTTTAAACAAATCTGAAACTGTAAAAACTTTGCTTAAGTTCTTGATCAAATAAGAAATATCCATAATTCTAGAACTGCACGATTATGACTATATTGTAATTCATTTCAATTAAAAGACTTGGCAAAATTTTATCTTAGGGACCAAAAATTTGACAGTAATTAATGAGTAATTATTGCACTTGTAAGTAGAGGTCGACCGACTTTGCCGTTACGATCACTATGGTGCCAGAAAAGACCGATATATCGGCCGAAAGTTTATTTTTTAAACTGATTTGTCTTTCCGTACGATGACGGGCACAAACATTGAGGCTACAAGAGTCGAAAATAAAATAAAATCCCATATGCAGTTTATTGTGCAACTAAAATTCCAATAATAACCAGAAAAATCAAGATTTGGTGCATAACAGAATAGAAGAATAGAAGCCTTTATTTTGGTCCCACATTATACATACATGTTCTGTATATATACGGTGACATTCAGAGATGTTCCATGAGCACTGATGGTCTGACATCATCATCACTCGCTTCACCTGTGTGTGTGTCACTCCGCTTGTGTTCCTGCTGTTCTAAACTAAAGTGTAAGATCAGTGCAGATGTGTTAAGAGCTATGTTTGTCTTTGTTTTTGACATGGCATATGTTAACCAGCAGGTGGTGGCAAAAGATCATTATTGTGTGTAATATGAGCCAGTGAGGTGACATGAAGTGAATCCGTTAGTCATTGTTTATATACAAAAGCTGTTCCTGATCGCTCGTATTACAACTACACAACTAAAGCTGGGAAATAACTTTAAACAAACAACTTCAGCATTACGGCTCATCACAGCTAAGAGACACAACAGACTGATTACACAAACTGAAGGCTCTTAACTCTTATCGGATTTTCCACATTGGTTACATACTGTACTGGAGGACATTGTGGTTTCTATAGTGATCGACTCATGCGCAACGGCTACTGCGAAGTAGGGAGAATTACCCCCACTTATATGCTATTTTACCACTGAAAAAGCTGATAGTGGCAGGGTGGAGGGCGGGGCCGGTTTGTGATGATACACACCCGGTCCTGTATCAGGCTAATCAAGCCTCCGAGAGGGATAAAGGCCGATGGCAGACGGTGGTGGCGAGAACTCTTCTACGGCGTATCCCTCCTCCTTCCCGGGTTTCGGCACCAGTGTGTAGGATTTAAGGGAAAGGAGGAGGCAAGAACCAGCTGGACGATATAAATAATATTTTAATGATAAACTTAAAATTGATTAGCCTGATACGGGACCAGGTGTGTATCATCACGACCCAGCCCCACCCTCCACCCTGCCACACTGATATTCAGAAAACTAACAGAATCTCTGCTTGGGAGTGGCAACAGGTGATCACACACGCACACACACGCACGCACGCACACACACGCACGCACACACGCACGCACACACGCGCACACACGCACACGCACGCACGCACACACACGCACACACACGCACACACATCCTTGTTTATCCAATAACTTGTTAGAATCAGCAGAAGTCGTGATTTCTGAAGTGACATTTTTGAATGACTAACGGAGGTTTAGATGCGTTATTTGTTGTGAACAGTAACAGCAGATTCTGATCCGCAGCATTAGAAAGTATTTCCATGTGCAAATGCATTTTTATGACCGTACTCAGTTTTTCCTCATTTTTTTGCATGTACTTGTTCATTGAACTGTTGTATATAAGCAATATCACACGAGCAAGAGTGCGATATGTCCCTATATCAGCACTGCTGTGATTACTTACGACACTCCACCTGCCGAATCACAGCAGTGCTGATATAGGGACATATCGCACTCTTGCTCATGTGATACTGCTTAAATATAACATGAAACATGTTATCATACTTTCATTAGAGGTAAACCGATTAATCGGTGCCGATAGTTCAGTTATCGGTAAAAAAAAATCAATGGCGATAGTTGTCGATATTTTTAGTTTATTTTATTCTACAGTTCAACAGTCTCTCATTATTGACGATACACATTTAAATGTTTATCCCCACTTCAAAAGCACAATTTGGTATTTTGATTACATAAATCAAGTGTTCAAAACTGAAGCGATTTTCACCGAACTCCACCAACTTAGTTATCGCTATCGGCAAAATCCACGAACCGTCGGCCTCTAATAATCATATGCATAACAAATGGAGTATTTATAGAAAGTGCACATTGTAAAAATTGTTCTCAGTTAAAAAACACTGAATGATTTACTTGATTATTGCAGTTTTTTTGTGCATAACGCAAGTAATGCATCTCAATGCAGCTTTTTTATTACTACACACTTAGTCGAACCAACAAGCACAGCAGCGAGTTTGATTAATGCATTTATTTAAGTTCAAATGGCCCAGCACAAATTGTTTGTGGTTCAGTCCCATTTACCCTCTTCCCAGCATGCACTGGGGCATGATTAATATGGCTGCTTTGTTTGGGCATTTGTATAATTTTATTTGCATTGTAGTTTTTGATTTTGTTGTCATGGTAGATAACTTGCAATGTCCATGTGAGTTTGTTTATTCAACAAAACCATCAATTTGTTATTTTGTTGATTGTTAACTCGTGTTCTATGCACCAAGTGTCGAGGTCTGCGCGTGTTTTGATATTAATGGTTAAAGACGGCAAGCACATCGCTCTCCATACAATATATGTGTGCAGAAATGTGCATGAAACGCTTAGAATATTGAACAGTTTAAAAACATGTAAATAAAGGAAGAAATTGTCATTGGACTAAGTTGGCAGAGCTTAAGAAATCTTGTTAAAGATACTTAATTTTCATACGTAATTGTTAAATATGTACCGCTAATAAGTAAAAGTCACGGCAGTTTGACTTCAAGTAGATTACTTCAACTTAATTTCTTTAAGTTCTACAAACATGTCACTTCTTATTGTATTATTACTAATAAATAATAAATATAATAAAATGAAATAATGTTTCAAATGTCACCTATAGGGGGGGTCTGGGTATCTCAGTGAGTCCAGGACGTGCTGAGTGACTCCAGTCAGGTCTCCTTAGCAACCAAATTGGCCCGGTTGCTAGGGAGGTTAGAGTCACATGGGGTAACCTCCTCGTGGTCGCTATAATGTGGTTCTCGCTCTCGGTGGGGCGTGTGGTGAGTTGTGCGTGAAGCCTCCACACGCACTACGTCTCCATGGTAACACGCTCAACGAGTCATGTGATAAGATGCGCGGATTGACGGTCTCAGACATGGAAGCAACTGAGATTCCTCCTCCACCACCCGGATTGAGGCGAGTCACTACACCACCACGAGGACTTTGAGCGCATTGGGAATTGGCCGATACAAATTGGGGGAGAAAAGGGGAGAGAAATCTAATCTGCTCAATATTTTAAACAATCAAAAAGTCAAATAATTTATTTATTTATATACAATGATCTGAAAACAATGTTTTGGACCATTTCAGGTGCTGTACAGCGAACATAAAATCTTTTGATGGCTGTGTTCATTTTAATTAGATTTTTTACAGAGAGAAATTTGATGTCTGTGTGACAGGGCAGGGGGCGGGGCCGGGTCATGATGCTACACACTCGGCCCCGCCCTCCACCCTGTCACAGACTGTAAGTAAAACAATTATTCTACCTATTAGGGAATAAATAGACTTTCTCACAAACGAATTATTTGTCACAAAATGTGTAATGCACTAAAGCAAGTGTGTAGTCACTGCAATTAATTAAATTCCATTTCCAATCATTGCAATTGAACTTCCTGTGGGGCGTGGCCAATTTCGCCAATCCAACTCATGCACTGAGGGAGTTAATTGAGAAATTCAGAATTTTGCCCAACACTGATCGCATAAATAATCAGAATATGAACTGATTTCAGTATATATTCAAATGTAATATTTGTATATGCATATATTCCTAACTTCAAAATAGATCTATGCAAATGCACACATACATATTTAATTGGAATATGCAATATAACATAATAAGCAACATTTTTACTTTGCATGTGTGAAATATAGACTGAATTACAACACATCCACAGGAAAGAACACTGTGGAAAAGGCTTCTTTGTGCACGAGAACGGAGTTGTTCCCATCTAACGAGTCCCATTGTTTGGTCCTCTATGGGCCTCTCATCTGTGGCCAAATAGCACATCCATAACAAACACGCCCACACACACGTCCTGCAGTGCAGCTCGCCTCAGCAGGCTTTCATGTGTAGTTTGGATGGTGTGGTATCTATATAAAGATGAAAACCAGTCGCTGCTGTAGCACAAACACTCATTCCACGAGTGCAGTGCTTGAGCAAACCGTGCGATTGGAAACGTGTGTGTTTTGTGGCGTTCTGGATGAACTGCGACCCAACCCTGAACCAGAAACCCGTCAGAGGAGGACAAGATCAGACTTGTGGAAGCCTTGTTTAATAACACTTACGAGCATGTCTGGGGTTTTAGTGCAGCTGGTAACACGTTTAACATTGAAAAGCAACTCTGCATCTCTGTGAGTGTGGATGCACATTATCGAAACGATGTCGGACTCTAAACTAGGATTAGTGTTAAAAGTGCTTTGATGCACTACTGTCTTTTATACAGATATGCAAATTGTGGGCTGTACTTACATGAGACTCTGTCTGAAGTGGGCGGGGCATTGGGGGTCGTCCTCTTTCTGAGGGTCAGTCAGCTCGATTGGGGTCACCAAGCCCATGTCATCTCCCTGATCGACGAGCCCCGTCATTATGATCTGTTTAAAAATGAACAACAACTATAAGCTCCAAAAGCGATTCTAGGCTAGTCATGAAATAAACTCAATTCTCAACTAAAATGCATATATTCCTGTACTTCTTTTGGAATGCCCAATTCCCAATGCGCTCAAAGTCCTCGTGGTGGCGTAGTGACTCGCCTCAATCCGGGTGGCGGAGGACGAATCTCAGTTGCCTCCGCGTCTGAGACCGTCAATCCGCGCATCTTATCACGTGACTTGAGCGCGTTACCATGGAGACGTAGCGCGTGTGGAGGCTTCACGCTATTCTCCGCGGCATCCACGCACAACTCACCACACGCCCCACCGAGAGCGAGAACCACATTATAGTGACCACGAGGAGGTTACCCCATTTGACCCTACCCTCCCTAGCAACCGGGCCAATTTGGTTACCTTATGTGACTCTACCCTCCCCAGCAACCGTGCCAATTTGGTTACCCCATGTGACTCTACCCTCCCTAGCAACCGGGCCAATTTGGTTACCTTATGTGACTCTACCCTCCCTAGCAACCAGGCCAATTTGGTTACCCCATGTGACTCTACATTCCCTAGCAACCGGGCCAATTTGGTTACCCCATGTGACTCTACCCTCCCTAGCAACCAGGCCAATTTGGTTACCCCATGTGACTCTACCCTCCCTAGCAACCGGGCCAATTTGGTTACCTTATGTGACTCTACCCTCCCTAGCAACCGGGCCAATTTGGTTACCCCATGTGACTCTACCCTCCCCAGCAACCGTGCCAATTTGGTTACCCCATGTGACTCTACCCTCCCTAGCAACCGGGCCAATTTGGTTACCTTATGTGACTCTACCCTCCCTAGCAACCAGGCCAATTTGGTTACCCCATGTGACTCTACATTCCCTAGCAACCGGGCCAATTTGGTTACCCCATGTGACTCTACCCTCCCTAGCAACCAGGCCAATTTGGTTACCCCATGTGACTCTACCCTCCCTAGCAACCGGGCCAATTTGGTTACCTTATGTGACTCTACCCTCCCTAGCAACCGGGCCAATTTGGTTACCCCATGTGACTCTACCCTCCCCAGCAACCGTGCCAATTTGGTTACCCCATGTGACTCTACCCTCCCTAGCAACCGGCCCAATTTGGTTACCCCATGTGACTCTACCCTCCCTAGCAACCAGGCCAATTTGGTTACCCCATGTGACTCTACCCTCCCTAGCAACCAGGCCAATTTGGTTACCCCATGTAACTCTACCCTCCCTAGCAACCAGGTCAATTTGGTTACCCCATGTGACTCTACCCTCCCTAGCAACTGGTCCAATTTGGTTACCCCATGTGACTCTACCTTCCCTAGCAACCGGGCCAATTTGGTTACCCCATGTGACTCTACCCTCCCCTAGCAACCGGGCCAATTTGGTTACCCCATGTGACTCTACCCTCCCTAGCAACCGGGCCAATTTGGTTACCTTATGTGACTCTACCCTCCCCAGCAACCGTGCCAATTTGGTTACCCCATGTGACTCTACCCTCCCTAGCAACCGGGCCAATTTGGTTGCTAAGGAGACCTGGCAGGTGTCACTCAGCATGCCCTGGATTCAAACTCGCGACTCCAGGGGTGTGATAGTCAACGTCAATACTCGCTGAGATACCCAGACACAAGTAAATTTTAATTAAGACAACTTGATTTTGCCAGTAATGACAACGTCAGGGTTTTGCAGTACCATAGGCAGCATCATAACTGAAATGGAAGCTCATAAGTGACTGATTTAAAATGCTGTGTAGGTAGGCAGCTCACTAGGGTTTAGACCAGATCTATAAAGTCCAAACTGAGTATTAGCAAAGAAACAATTTGACACGGCAGATTGATGCACGTTCTTAACTTCTCTCTTTAAATAGGGCAAGAGAAATCATGCAATCCAAAACAACATTTTAAATTCATTTGACTGATCTAGAGATGTGAATTGGTTTATTGTGACAAGCTCAGAGCGGCCACAGCAAAACCAGTCACCGGTAAACAAGTCAAATGTGGCAAATCGCATTAGTCTAATCATGCGCATGTGAGAATGAGTCATCCATCCAATCAAAACCTCCCCAACATGGAATATTCCTCCTGTCATGTCACCAGAGAGCCGCATGATCCCTGGAGAGGGACTTACAGCGGTACAAAATATAATGCCCCGATCGAGTGGACGGTCTGACATTGATTAAAGTTCAGCAGATCTGATAATACTCAAATATCCCTTCCTGAAATTTCAGTCGAATGTTCTGTTGAAGTATAATGCTCAATAAGCAAGTCTCTTGGAATTCACCGTCATCTGATATGCAACGCTGGCTTTAAAAAGAGCCTTTGTCCAATTCAAAACACCAGAGATAAATGTACTTATGGTAACAGAGGCCTTAAAGGGACAGTTCACCCAAAAATGGAAATTCTGACATCATTTACTCATCCCTAAGTTTGATGCAAACCTGTTTGACTTACTTAGAAATATATTAATACGCTAAGCTCAAATTGCATTTGTGGAATAATGTTGATAACCACAAAAATACATTTAGAAAGCACAAATGTGTGTTGCAGTGAGACACTTCCAATGCAAGTCAATGGGGATTAATCTGTAAACATTAAAATACTGTTTCACAAGTATAGACACAAGACATGAACAATATGTGTGTTAATATGATTTTACGGTGATTAAATCATACACTGACCACATCTGTGGAAAGATAGACAATTATACAACTTCGTTGCCATGACAACATAACGCCATAATCGCTACAACCCTACAATGATGATTTTAACAACTTTACAGCTCGAATAATACACCAGGTGTAACAGAAGAATTAATGTAAGTGCTTTTATAAAATGATAAACTTCACATTTCTGTGTTTAAACCCCATTGACTTGCATTGTGAGTGTCTCACTGGAACCGGAGGAATCCATTTTTGTGGCTATCCACATTACTGAACCTGTGTTGAACCCAAAATATTCCTTTAACAGTATAGACCACCGTGCACTTTTGAATACAGGTTTGGAACAACATATGGGCTGAGTAGGTTATTCATTCAAAATGTAAAGTGCCTTGCCGATATGTTTTTAAAATGCATTTAGAAGTGTCACAGGAAGCAGGTGAAGGCCTCATCCTCTCTTTTGAGGTTGTCGGAGGAGCTGGCAGCGTTTAAACACACGAGCAAGTGATAACAGATCACCTCGCCACACACACACACACACACACACACAGATCTCCGAGATCAGACGCTAAACATAGCGCCAACCAAATGCCATCTGTAAGAGAGAGTGAGAGGATCGAGAGACCTGTGTAAGAGAAAACAAGCCCATAACAAGCACTATATATAGAGGTGTGACTGACCAAAAACACTGTGATATGTCTGTCATGAATGCTTGAGAAGGGCCGTTCTGCGCTCCTGAAAATGTGGAACAGACTTCTATTAAACACTTTAAATGTGCTGGAAATGACTGTAAACCTCCTGTGATGCACGAACACACTCATGGACATTGTTAGAAGACAAATTAAATCAACCAGTGAAGACGTCCACAGCCTGAAGAAACACACAGACATGTGGGTGTTTGGTACTATTGCTCCCAGTTCACATTATTAGGGTTGTTTTGTTTTTTTGCATGTGCACCCACAAAATCACTGCTGAGTCCGAAGGATGCCGCAGGCCACCATATTTGACCGCATCACATGATCCGGATCACCTCTTAAACAGGCAGAACATGCGCTTAACGAGACCGCGCATCTGCATACAGTATATGCCATGTTATAAGGCTCTTCTCCATCATTTGATTATTTACAGCTCACATGATTGGATGAAAATGGTCACAAACGTTGAGGGTTGGTTAGTGAATAAGACGCGGGTGTTTGTGCTAAAATACCATGTGCAAAAGTGGCGCAAATGTTTAGTGAATCTGCCCCTAAAAGATCAAAAGACAGAAAGACAGGCGCACAGACAGACAGACAGACAGACAGATAGACAGATAGACAGACAGGCAGGTGCACAGACAGACAGACAGACAGACAGATAGACAGACAGGCAGGTGCACAGACAGACAGACAGACAGACAGATAGAAAGACAGAAAGACAGGCGCACAGACAGACAGACAGACAGACAGATAGACAGATAGACAGGAAGGCAGGCGCACAGACAGACAGATACACAGGAAGGCAGGCGCACAGATAGACAGACAGATAGATAGACAGAAAGGCAGGCGCACAGACAGACAGACAGATAGATAGACAGAAAGGCAGGTGCACAGACAGAGAGACAGACAGATAGAAAGACAGAAAGACAGGCGCACAGACAGACAGACAGATAGACAGGAAGGCAGGCGCACAGACAGACAGACAGACAGATAGACAGGAAGGCAGGCGCACAGACAGACGGACAGATAGATAGACAGAAAGGCAGGCGCACAGACAGACAGACAGATAGATAGACAGACAGGCAGGTGCACAGACAGACAGACAGACAGATAGAAAGACAGAAAGACAGGCGCACAGACAGACAGACAGATAGACAGGAAGGCAGGCGCACAGACAGACAGACAGACAGATAGACAGAAAGGCAGGCGCACAGACAGACAGACAGACAGATAGATAGAAAGGCAGGCGCACAGACAGACAGACAGATAGATAGACAGAAAGGCAGGCGCACAGACAGACAGACAGATAGAAAGACAGAAAGACAGGCGCACAGACAGACAGACAGACAGATAGATAGAAAGGCAGGCGCACAGACAGACAGACAGATAGATAGACAGAAAGGCAGGCGCACAGACAGACAGACAGACAGATAGATAGAAAGGCAGGCGCACAGACAGACAGACAGATAGATAGACAGAAAGACAGGCGCACAGACAGACAGATAGACAGACAGGCACACAGACAGACAGATAGATAGAAAGGCAGGCGCACAGACAGACAGACAGATAGATAGACAGAAAAACAGGCACACAGACAGACAGACAGACAGACAGACAGAAAGACAGGCGCACTGACAGAACGAAAGACATACAGACAGACAGACAGACAGGCACACAGACAGACAGACAGACATACAGACAGACAGACAGACAAACAAACAGGCACACAGACAGACATACAGACAGACAGGCACACAGACAGACAGATAGACAGACATACAGACAGACAGACAGATAGATCTCTTAATTCAAACATTAGTTTGTGTGGAGGGGAAAGTGATTATTTTCCTGGAGCTCATCCAAGCAGTGAACAAACACACACACTCTCTCACACACACACACACACACACACACACACACACACGGACCCCTGGGAAAATCTACAGGCACAGAGGAAGATTAGAGCGCTGGTAAAACCAGGTCAGAGAGATGGTGGTGTTGAAATCTTGAACACAAGAAACTTTCAGGCCTCTGGGACTGTGGCAACTAGGGATGTTAATGATTAATCAATAATCTATTAATCGCCATTAATAATTGGAACAATTAAGCATATCAATCATCAATTTATAAATTTCAGAACAAATGCTTTCAGTGATCGTGCCAGCAGACATTGAAAACACTGTCTATGCCAGGACTACACAACATCAGAAAGGTCAGGGGTCACAAAGCTGGATCCCCATACCCTCGAGGGTAAAAACGGTATCATAAATCTCCACTTTCACTTTCACATGCGAAGTGAAACTAAACTAGACTTCGCAGATTTTACTAACACGAGACATTCCCATCACCATGGTAACTGCCTTAGAAACGGTCCCATGTGGATAATTTTTAATAAGTGCACCTATAAATGCCACTAATAAAAATGCCACTTTTTTGTACTTAACAGTGACTTGAATGCACAAACTGGTGGAGACCCACAAGGATGCATGAACTGGAAATAATGCAAATATAAGGAAATATCCCCCTCCCAACACATTCCACACCTCTGCGATATCACACCTGTGCATTACTCGCAGAAGATGCATGTGTTCTTGTCTGGAAAAGCCACAGCTGCATGATGCACGTAAGCCAGCCACACCTGGGGTGTAAATACTGCGCCTAAATCGACAGCGCGCAACCAAGCCCTGGAAGCATAACTAAATAGTGTAGCATTGCACCATAGTTCTTCATAACCTCCTGTCTAAACCCACACAACATTTTAGCAAATTCGTGAAGTTTGCAAAATGTAGCGAAATGCACAAAATTTGCAAGATTTGCTAAATCCAGTTCAGTGCATCAAACTGGTATATTTTAAATTTTGTGAAATTTGTTAAGCTAGCTCCTTAACAGCTCTGGCACCACAGAAAGTGGCCCAGCTCGACCCGCTCTGAATGGAATCCAACTGGCATCAGCTGGCATAGGAGGTGGGCATGCTAACAAGGAGGCTAAAGGTTGCAGCCCTTAGCATCAGTCGCTAGTGCGCCTCTTGAGGCCAGGGGAGTGACGTTTATACCGGTTCGAATCTCGCTGTGAGCAGGTCAAGCAGGACCGGTTACATGTGCATGAAGGTGGATCACATTTCTTCCCCAACAAAAACATTATTTTTCCTTTTGAAATAGGAGCTAAGCATTACTGTCCGATTTATCATTCCAGCAGTAAAAGCAGCCAAACCGACCACAAAACCACATATTCCACTGTCAACAAGATAATCAGTCTTTCCTTTCAAACGCTACGTGTACACAGCAGTCACATTACTACACATCAGATCATATTCTGAGCATTACTCCTGTTTTATTCATTTGCATAATAGACACTCACAATACTCATAAAGGGTGTGTGTTTACATGTTTGAGCTCTTGAAATTAGTGACAGAGGTCAACAATTGTCAACAGCCCTGGAAAACCATCTTCTCCGGTGTCCACGTCATAGGGAAAATGGACAGTCTGCCTTTTTTCTGTCCAAGGTTGTGTAACTTGTCCAAAGACAAACACCATTATAGTCAACGCAAAGGGCAAGGTGTGTTTGTAAGTGCATAGAGGGATATCACTGCAGAGTCCAGTTAATACAGGTGTAGACAACTCAGAGAGACACACACACACATATACACACACACACACACACATATATACACACACACACACACATATATACACACACAAGCACAAACAAGCACACGCACACAAACAAGCACACACACACATACACACACACACAAACAAGCACACACACACACACACACACACACACACACACACACACAAACAAGCACACACAAACAAGCACAAATAAGCACACATACACACACACACACGCACACAAGCACAAATAAGCACACACACACACACGCACACACACACACACACACACACACACACACAAGCACACACACCTTTCTACAGAAAAGAGGAGCAACGCATTCATTTATGTTCTGCAACTCTCTTTAAGTTACTCTGTGGCTGTTTAACCCTTTCAAAGATAACGTGAAAATGAATGAAATTCAGTATTTTTAACACAACAATGAAAATAAAACTGCCGTTAACTGTCGTGTATGTTCTGGGTTATCGAATATTTACCCACCAGTTATAATAGATAATGCCACCTTAATAATATCTATAAGTAAAAACAAGCCCTAGTTTTTATGTTGGATTTACTTAAAATATATAAGTAGCATTTTTGCATCATGCATTTTAAATAAATCTCAACTAGAAAACTGTTTATTAGCGATACACAAAAGTATCGTTCATTTAACTTTATTTACTTAAAAATGCACATCACATTCGTGAAAATTAAGTGAAGCTAAAAATGTTACAAATATGAACATTTCTGAGTAGAAGCTCTTTGTTTATATATGTTAAGATTGTTGAGCCGACAAACATTACTACCTATTACGAACTATTAATTACATCTTCTATAGTGTAATTAGATTACTAATTTGTCTGAAAAGTAATTGCATTACTTATGACTGATTACTTTCTAAAACCCGTATCAACCTCGACCAGATGAACAATACAAGACATGAAAAAATTATTTTAATTCTTTCAAAAAAATCATGTCAAATCTAATTAACTATTCATGAACTGACCAAATAATTTAAAGGGGCGGCGTTAAATTACAAAAACATTTTAACAATAGACGTTACATTTTCGATTTTAAGTTCACAATTGATTTATATAAATTTGTTCTGTTTATTCAACGCAATTACATCAGAAGTAACTGTAATTAAATTACTGAAAATATTTAAGTAATCCCTTACTTTAATTTGTCAATGAAAAAGTAATTTAATTACTGTAATTCGTTACTTAATAATGCATTACACCCAACACTGGTGATCAGTAAGAATGTATCAAGTAACTAGTATATGTAAAACGTAAGTAACACTTTATAATAACTTTAAAGCATTAACAAACATTATTTTACAGTGTGTAACACATTAGATATTATTCTATTATTAATAACAACAACAGTATTACAATATATACAAATACAAGCAGCTCCACACTTACAATTACACAGTAATTAGATAGCTCATTAGTATTATTCAGTAATCATATGTAAATAAAGATCAAACATGATATAATGTTTAAAGGCTCGTTAATGTTCATAAACAGTAAGTTTAAATGCATTTGGCTCATCATATATTTAAATGTCTGATCTGTTAAGCGTTATATAGTCTACACTAATGATAGTTTATAACGTACTGATATTAATAAATGTTGTTATAAAGTGTTACACAGATGTTCTTCTGTAAGGACTGAACTGAGCTGGTTTTGTAATGAAAACACTGCAAACGTGGCAAAGAGTGATCGCGACTATATACAGGGCAGCATATCGAAAATGTATATTTTAAAACCTCTTTAGAATTCTGAAAATCTAGTATCGATCACTACAATCCAATATTGTATCCAATAATGATGCATGAATGCATCCGTCGCTTACCTTCAAAGAGAGCTCCAGTCCGTCGTTTCATAACAAACACAGCTGATACATTTCTCCATCCATGCCAATGTGGATAGTCAGATATGATTAGCGCATAGAAACTGCAGGAAATCCGAAAGTAATTTGCTCCTTTATGTCTCAGTCGTGTCTCAAGCAACGGGAAATCCACCGGACCGGTTGCGACTTGTTGCTCTGCCGTACAGACGCATAGGGGGCGTGGTTTGTACCGTTAACTCCGCCTCCCCACCCCCCGGTGTCACCGACAAAGCCGACGTGATCTGATGGACATGCGAACCCCTTGTGTAACAGCACTTCCTCACACTTTCAGTTTCTTCTAGGGTGCTGCTGGTATTTTTGTCCTCTTCTGTAGGTCATCAGCACTCATCAAATAAACAATAAATACAATAATCATGTAAACAAAAATTAATACCAAATGTAATAAATACAGTATAATGCACTTACTGAAATAAAATACTGAATAAATGTTCAACATAATAATTTTTTTTTAAAAATCTGTTAAGATCCGATTTACAATCATTCTAAACCATTTATGTTTCAAAGAAGTCTGCTGAACGTCTTATTGACATCCGAGAGGAAACGTCTCAATGAAGTCTGCTGAACGTCTTATTAACATCCGAGGAAACATCTCAGACATCTGCTGACCGTCTTATAGACATCAGAGAGGAAACATCTCAGACATCTGCTGACCGTCTTATAGACATCAGAGAGGAAACATCTCAGACATCTGCTGACCGTCTTATAGACATCAGAGAGGAAACATCTCAGACATCTGCTGACCGTCTTATAGACATCAGAGAGGAAACATCTCAGACATCTGCTGACCGTCTTATAGACATCAGAGAGGAAACGTCTCAAAGACATCTGCTGAACGTCTTATTGACATCCGAGAGGAAACGTCTCAAAGAAGTCTGCTGAATGTCTTATAGACATCCGAGAGGAAACATCTCAATGAAGTCTGCTGAATGTCTTATTGACATCCGAGAGGAAACTTCTCAAAGAAGTCTGCTGAACGTCTTATAGACATTCGAGAGGAAACGTCTCAAAGAAGTCTGCTGAATATCTTATAGACATCCGAGAGGAAACATCTCAAAGACATCTGCTGAACGTCTTATAGACATTCGAGAGGAAACGTCTCAAAGAAGTCTGCTGAACGTCTTATTAACATCCGAGAGGAAACATCTCAAAGACATCTGCTGAAGGTCTTATAGACATCCGAGAGGAAACGTCTCTCAGACATCTGCTGAACATCTTATAGACATCTGAGAGGAAACATCTCACACTGCTGAATGTCTTATTGACATCCGAGAGGAAACGTCTCAATGAAGTCTGCTGAACGTCTTATAGACATTCGAGAGGAAACGTCTCTCAGACATCTGCTGAACATCTTATAGACATCCGAGAGGAAACATCTCAAAGACATCTGCTGAACGTCTTATAGACATCCGAGAGGAAACGTCTCACACTGCTGAATGTCTTATTGACATCTGAGAGGAAACGTCTCAAAGAAGTCTGCTGAACGTCTTATTGACATCCGAGGAAACATCTCAAAGACATTACCTTACCGTCTTATAGACATTCGTGAGGAAACGTCTTATAGAAGTATTGCAGATGTACAAACAACACAAAATAGACGTCTTCCAGATGTAAACACACAAACAAACTACTCCCTGATAGCACACATACATCTCCCAGACGTCTATTAGATGTGTGTTTAGATCTGGAAGACATCTATTTTACATTGTTTGCTCATCTGCAATACGTTTATGAGACATTTTGTATTCGTTTCCACTGAGATGTCTATTAGACATTCAGAAGATGTTTTTGAGACATTTATGATATAGAATGATTGTAAATCTGATCTTTTAAAGATGTACAGCACACGTGCATCGCTGAGATGTCTGTTTTAGGTCTTTTCATCTGGAAAGCATCACATTCTAGTGAATATCTGATAAAGATCTTAAAAAGATCAGATTTACAATCTTGAATTTCATCTGCAATACATTTAAAAGACGTTTCCTCTCGGATGTCTATAAGACGTTCAGCAGATGTCTTATAGACATCAATTAATTTTACTGAAGTCTATCGATATATAGACACGCTATTTTATACATGAAAACATACGGACATTATTGAAACTCATAATTATTATAAGACTATTATTATTGTCTTTTGCTAAAAGTCATTCTCAGCAGCTCTCAAACTGTAGGGAAATGATAGATTTTCTTTGTTCTTACAATGCTTAAAACCTCTATTAAAGTCTCTTTGTAGGTCTGTAGATAAACACGTTTGAAAGGATTAACACGTTCGTTTGATTGTTGATTCAGTGACTCATTTCACACAAGACACGTATCTTCCGGCATCACCAGAAATGGTCTCTGAATCATTAAATGGATCTGAACGAATTTGGGTGAACATAGTCAAAACACTCGAGCCACTTGGATGCATTTAAATCCCACAACGCACAAGCACAGAGTAAATATAAAATTGTGCACATGCACATGTACAATTGTCATTATTGTAATTGATTAAATAATTTATTCAGGACCAGCTTGTGTGCAGGCTTTTATTGTTATGTGTGAAACAGAAGCAAGTGCTCCACAAGATGGCCTTTATATTTGCATTTCATTCCACAATACTTGAATCTTTAAAATACTACAAATATTAAACGTAAATAATATGTATATGTTAATATAATACTTATATATTAATATGTAAGGGTCTGTGAAAGCCACCTACTGACAGCTGTGTCCCCCCACTTTTAAAATGACTGCTACACCCCTGCATAGAAGTACCAGTATTTTAAATACCACATAAATAGCATGTTTATCATGTATTACCATACGAAACCACTGTACCCTTTTTTGTGAGAATACAATTTTCTCAAGTCTTATTAATGACATTTATTTTTCTCTTTTTAGATGCAGAATTGCTTCTATTGGATGTATACAGGGGGCTGTTTGTGTTTTGCACACCACGCGCTCACAGGGTCGGTGAAAGAGCTCGCGACTGGAATTCTAATCGTGCACGTGCTTCGCATAATAAGGGACGGAAAAAAAACAAACAAACAAACATCAAGAGTACACCGCAAGCCCCCTCACTCAATCTTTTATGCTGGTGGTCTTCAATACAAAACTAATTTTCCACGGCTTGTTTAAAAAAAAAATTTAAGAGTTTGAAATATTATGGCACATGTGAACCTATTTTCAAAAGTAACACAAATTAATTCATGTTGTTTTTTCTTTCACGCGACGTTGATTCTCCAGCACTCACGCGGGGTCTCCATGGCAACAGCAGAATCCTCATGCACGCGCGCGGCTTTCATTCCCGCCATGGTCACCTGATGTGTAGAGGCTGAAGGGGGGAGAGAAAAGCGCGCCAAAGAGTACCTCAAGGGCAGGAAGTCGTTAAACAGATGTCGTTTCCCATTTTTAACGAGGTATGGCTTGTCACAGAAGAGTGGAAAAAAGTGCGTTTACACATATCTATAAGTTTTGTTTCTTTTACAGCCATAAAGTTACTAAATGAGCTATCAGGAAGGAGAAACTGTAAGTTTTTTCTCATCTTGAAGACAAAACGGTCGAGGTACTTGATTCAAACATCAGATTTACGCTGATTTTGCTTATCAAAAAATATCTCGCTAATATTCCAAGCCTTTATTTCCATCACACGGCTGAAAATAGAAGATAAATGGCTTTACATTGCATAAAATTGAAGACATAAATTAATACATAATAGTACACAGGTTTATTATTTGGTGGTGCAAAAATGTGTCAGGTAAACAGCAAGTACTGCCCTCTTCAGGTGAAAGCGTGATACTACAAATTACTCAAATACTGCTAGCACACATACACTCTGTACATCCCCCAGACATCTATTTGATGTGTTTACATCTGGAAGACTCAGCTGTCAATAAGACATTCAACAGATGTCTTATAGACGTTTATGATTTAGAAAGTTCTTACATCTGATCTTAAGATCTTTAAAGATTATTAAGATCTAAAACAGACATCTCAGAGATGTACAGCACAATAAACATAAAATAGGTGTGGATTAAGAAAATGGAACTGATCCCTTTCCTCAGGTCCTCTACTCTTCAATTCTAAGCAAGTGCCTAAACATGGCCACAACCCATTTCACTAAATTAGATTACATTTAATCAAATTCATACATTTTTTTTTAATTATACTGTTATATTTAATTCAGTTGGGCTTTGGCATTTCTATTACAATCTCAATCTCAATCTCATGGACCCCCTGTAGGTCCATCAGGAACCACTAGGGGGTTGATAACTTTAATTGGCCTGAAATGTTTTTATAGTACGGTTGAAAGCAACACGCACTCATGCAGACAGATTGCACTGACATACACTGGCGGCCAAAAGTTTGGAATAATGTGCCAATTTTAATCTTATGGAAAGAAATTGGAACTTTTCTTTGCCAAAGTGGCATTCATCTGATCACAGTGTATAGTCAGGTCATTAATAACATGAAAAATTACTATTACAATTGCAGCAATGACAGCTTTGCTGATCCTTGGCATTCTAGCGGTCAGTTTGTCTAGATACTCAGGTGACCTTTCACCCCACACTTCCTGTAGCACTTGCCATAGATGTGACTCTCTTGTCGGGCACTTCTCACACACCTCACAGTCTAGCTGATCCCACAAAAGCTCAATGGGGTTAAGATCTGTAGCACTCTTTTCCAATTATCTGTTGTTCAATGGCTGTGTTTTTGTCCACTCTAACCTTTTCTTTTAGTTTGTCTGTTTCAAAAGTGGCTTTGCAGTTCTTCCCATAAGTCCTCCTGAGTCTCCTCTTTATTGTTGTACATGAAACTGGTGTTGAGCGGGTAGAATTCAATGAAGCTGTCAGCGGAGGACATGTGAGGCGTCTATTTCTCAAACTAGAGACTCTGATGTACTTATCCTCTTGTTTAGTTGCACATCTGGTCTTCCACATCTCTTTCTGTCCTTGTTAGAGACAGTTGTGCTTTATCTTTGAAGACTGTAGTTACACCTTTGGATGAAATCTGCATTTTTTTTGGCAATTTCAAGCATTGTATAGGGAGGGGTGGTGGCGTAGTGGGCTAAAGCACATAACTGCTAAGCAGAAGGTTGCTGGTTCGATCCCCACAGTCACCACCATTGTGTCCTTGAGTAAGACACTTAACTCCAGGTTGCTCCGGGGGGATTGTCCCTGTAATAAGTGCACTGTAAGTCACTTTGGTGGTGGTGTAGTGGGCTAAAGCACATAACTGCTAAGCAGAAGATTGCTGGTTCGATCCCCACAGCCACCACCATTGTGTCCTTGACTAAGACACTTAACTCCAGGTTGCTCCGGGGGGATTGTCCCTGTAATAAGTGCACTGTAAGTCGCTTTGGATAAAAGCGTCTGCCAAATGCAGAAATGTAAATGTATCGCCTTTATTTCTCCAAACAATGATTGACTGATGAGTTTCTAGAGAAAGCTGTTTCTTTTTTGCCATTTTTGACCGAATATTGACCTTAAGACATGCCAGTCTATTGCACATTGTGGCAACTCAAACACAAAAACAACGTTAAACTTCATTTAATGAACCAAATATCTTTCAGCTGTGTTTGATATAATATCAAGTGATTTTCTAGTATCAAATGATCAATTTAACATGATTACTCGAGGATAAGGTGTTGCAGTGATGCTGCTGTCTAGATTTGTACAAAAATGACTTTTTTCAAATAGTGATGGTGCTGTTTCACATCAGTAATGTCCTGATGATACTTTGTGATCAGTTGAATGCCACTTTGGTGAATTTAAGTACCAATTTCCTTCCGAAACAGCAAAATCTACATTATTCCAAACTTTTAGCCACTGGTGTAAATTTCACTATACGCATGCGACTCATTCAAACAGATAAGACACAGGTTTACAGGAGTGATTGTCTCATAAAAAGATTTATTTTCTGCCTAAATGTACAAAGGCAAGTTACAGTATTGTATAAAAAAATGTAGCAATTTACACTTTACATAAGAGATCCCTAGGAGGAGAGAGTGGGACAGAGGCAGCGAGACCGTGAAGGGTAAGGAAAGAGCGGGAGATGGTTTACAGAAAAATGCATCCAAACACAGAAATGAACTGGTGTAAACATCAATCTTTCACGTACCGATGACAGACACCGAGCCGCTGCTCTCTGCTGATATGGGGTGGGCGGGGCATGAGTAGTGGGACGGATTAAAGGAGGGGCCTAATTAGATTGGAAAATAGAAAATAAAAAGCGAAATCCCTCATCTCTTCCCATGAGGATCGCCCAGGGCAGGCTATATTAGCACCGTCTGAGACAAATATGAACAAAGGTGTGAACTGTTAAAACAAAACCGGTTGCTTCATCTTTCTACGAGGTGAAAACGTACTAAAAAACAACAACATCAACAAAAAAAAAAATAACCCTCAAAAAATAAATTAAAACAATCAAGCGCTTTTTTCCCTCAACAAGTCACCAGACAGCACAGGTTTACTGGCTAAACAAGCAAAGACAGAACAATTAAAAGTGAGGTTATTACTATATATATATAAAAATGTAGACACTCTTATTAGCGTGTACTGCGTGGCGAGATGTTGCCTTTTGTCGCCGAGACCAGTGCTGCAGTACAATCTGTTAAAAATTTTATTGTTTGCATTTTGAGTTCAGGTAGCGAAAGCAGATCCTAAATAAGCATATAACATGTTACGTTTTCCATCGCCACTTTAAAGGGATGCAAACCCCCCCCCCCAAACCTTAAATGGTTCTGGCCTGGGCATGTCCTGCAACAATAAAACTAGCTGTGTATGCATGAGGCCTCATTTACATGAGTTTTAGTTCAAAACAGTCAAAGGGAGGCTTGAGATTAGCATTCTTAAAGGAGAAAAGAAGACACCCGAGAGATATTAAATACTTGCTGATTTCCTGTGTTCCTTTGCTGATTTGTAGGTTAAATAAGGGCAATGAATTGGTGCGGTTCAGACTATACTTAGTCATCGCGCGAAAAGGCGGAAAACAAATTGTTGTTTAACATGGGAGGAAAAGCTGCCTCCTCACTATAAATTATTTAGCATTTTGAAAAACGCATTCTTCCCTGTGGGTTTCCATAATCAAGTTTTCCTGAATAGAGCCGAGAACGATGAACATGCCAAAATGATTTCAAAGGCTCAGATTTCAAATATGCTCTCCTGAGAGTTTCATATTCAGACAATAACGGCGAGATGATGAACTGGAAAAACCAGCACCAGATAGCACCGGGCTCTTGTTGTAAATTCCTCCCCATTTTGTCTTTATATTCGGAAAAGGGGTGCAGATGAAAAATCCCTCGACTGTATTACAAACAGTAACAGAAGTAAACTGCAGTAAGATGTGCTTCTAAAAAGTTTTGAGCGGTGTGGGACTGACTTGCTGTTGAAGAGGAGGGGTAGAAAAAGTAGAAAAAAACACTTCTAATATAAAGCTGTTATACCAGCTACATGTTGAAAATATGTCAACAATGGTAGAAAAAAAGGCTTAAAGACCAAAAAACAAAAAAACAAACAAAAGAGAAAGATAGTAAGAAAATCAGATAGCATCCAACAACCTTTTTTTAAAATATTCCTTTTGTACAATATATACAAAAAGCACATAGTGAGGGAGAAGAGGAAGGACGCCTGCACGTGTCGCTTTGCTCTCTGTTTGGGTTAATGCTTTTACCAAGTGCTGAATTACACCATGCAGACAAACTGAAGAAAGTGAGGGAACGTTCGAAAGCCTCTTTTAAATCCTGGATTTCCAACAGCAGCAGGCAGAGCGTATATTTCCAGCCACAGTCTTCCTTGTCTGGCGAGTCCGTGGGTCAGTTCGGACAGACCCAAGTTTGAAGTCCAAACTTGTGCTGGCTCTACGCCTCTCTTGGGGTTATCAGATCACTGTTAGCATTGAAGCTCTGCCATCGGACTTTACTCACGCAGTCTAGCACGAGATTAGCAAGCAGCATATCAACGTATCCGTGAGTGAAGAGTTCAGTTTGTGACCAGACAAACAACAGTTCAGTACAGTCTGGTAACTCCATTGGCAAACACGCATATTGTGCCGCAATCGACTGTCTGGGCTTGGGAAGAGCAGCTAGCCCTGTGTCCACACATGTACGCCACTGATAACAACGTTAATGCTGCAAAACTGTCCGGAAAAACCTCCAATTCCTTGAGTCCTGTTCGGAATACACAGTTGTCGCCAATGGGAACACTTCATCACTGAGAGCGGCCGATGTCTCATCTTCCCTCCACAACCCGGACAATCCAACGGTCAGACGTCCGTACGGAACCGAAACACACGCCATTGCAGAACCAACCAATAACAACCCATTTCCTTTGTCCTGGTGAGAAAAAGAAAAACTCCTGCTTTTGACTTGCACAGGAAAATGTCCAATGACTCTAGGCGACTTGTTCAATATCCACAGCTGAAAAGTAAAAGCAACAAAAGGACATAAAATAAGAAAAAATGAACATTGAAGATGGCGGAAGTGCGTTTAAAAACACAAAAAAAAACAGATGATTCAGACAACCAGAGATGAAGAATGTGGACACGATGGCGTTGCAATGGTAAACCTAACCGAGTTTACTGCCCTGAATGATCGGAGTGAAGAAATCAAGCCTTATCCACTTGCAAAGTCCTCAGACAGAGAGCGAGGGATTATGTATATGTAGAAAGCTGAAAAGCGACAGCTAATATGCTGGCATCCTTCTCTCAATAAAAACAAACAAACAAACAAACACCATTGTAATCCTCAGGGCTCTAGAGCAGCAGTCCAGAACAGTAGCACTTCATGCTTTCCATAAAGGCCCATGCTTTAGCACAACAATGTAGTGACTTCCAGAATGTCTTTGTTTCCGGGTTCATTCAAGATTTTTTCAGAGAGCTTGTTTTAGAGAGCTTGCAAATCGTGAGGTTCTCTGCAGAGAGGCCATGTCTCCTCTCTCCTGAGTATGTAGTCAGCAGCACAGAGAGGTGGGCACCCGGACGTGCGCTTCCAGAGGCTGGCGGAGGTGGGGTGGAGTTGGACGATTACGAGGCTGGGCATCCCTTTTCCTTCTCCGACGACGGTGGTCAAAGATGCCGGGAAATCCGGGAAACCAAAAATAAACCAGGAACATCATTGAACTGATGTCGTAACAAGCTCCACACCATGTCCTCATGTGAACCAGTCACATGTCTGCAGAAAAACGGCCTGTCACTTCTCTCTAGAGGAACAATGAGAATAAATCTGATTAGAAAAATCTGCAAATATTACTTATTTCGGAGGAAATGTTTAATGATGGACAGCATGCAAGTATTCTGTCTACTTTGCAATATACAGGAAGAGCTTTTGACCACTAGAGGACAGCAAAGACTGCAGAACTACACAACAGAAAACAGGAGAACTTCATTACAAAACTCTGTCTTGTGGTCTTGACTGATTCTCTCAATGTCTAAGATGAAATGTGAATAGCTTTTGTGTTTTTAAGTAAAAGATGAGCAAACTTACCAATCTCACCTCCGTGCTGGGGGGTACAGTGAGGGGGCAGAGGCTTGTTGACTGGCAACAATGGCTGAAGAGGAGATACCTGTGAGATGGAGAAACACCTTTATTATGTATCAGCAAACCCAAAACAGACTACTTGGCAAGTAGTCAGTGTCAAGGTGAAACTTTGCACCCGTAGCACTTTGCACCTGTAGCATCTTCACTCAAAGAAACCCAAACTACACATGTCAACGAAGCAAGACTAATTCCCAGATTACATCACAGAACATCCCTATAAGCAATGATATTTCATAGCTTAACTCACCTGAAGCATAGGACAAGTCATACTGTCCTGGGAGTAGTGGGTAGCCCAGGTGATGGTGAGAGGGCATAATTCGATGAGAGGGTGAAGATCTAGGACGTTCGTTATCTCTTTCCCTCTCACCCCCGCTTCGATCTCTTTCATGGGGTGTCCTTTCACCCACCGTGGGCGATTTGCTCTTGTACTGGCTAGCATGCTGATGCAGGATGTCCAAGGCTTTGGACTCAGATGCAGACTTGCCGCTCACTGTAGGACTGGCACGAGCCTTCTCGCCCTCCTCACCAGGGGGCATCTTACCGCCATACGGGGAAAAAGAGTATCCTGGTGACAGGTACGACGCTAAGAGAAGAGATGACATTGGTGTTGATTATGACCATTTTGTATATCAGCGTTTTGGCAATCAGTATATTAAATCTATTTTTTATTTAAAAATTGTGTGCAATTCCTCAAAAGGGCTTAAACCATGCACTCTGAAGTCTTCTAGTTTTCTGTGTGCCACAATTGCATGGTCAAGCTCCAAGCCATTCAAAGTATACATTGTTAACCACAAACCAGTACTGATGCATTTGATGCATGTGCACTATGACTGCTTTGTGTTGCTCTTTTAGGACAGTCAACTCCAGGCGCATATGCAGGAAATGTGCTTCAGAGCATGTGAGCGGAGCAGGAGAAATTAAAAATATAGACTATCTGTTCACATAATGTTTATTTATTGTAGCAGATGGAAACAAATAAACAAGACTGTTAAAAAAGAAATTATGTCTCACCAATAGTTTTATACAAATTATTTTTATCAAACATAGGCTATTTATTCTTACTGAGTGACGTAAATGATAAACAACATATTCAACAGACAACTAAATGAGCGAATGCACGAGCTAATATTTGAGCGGGGCGACTACTCGATCTACGCTGCTCACATGCTTTAAGCGCATCAAACACGGACCGTCACCGTATCTAGCAAAACAGGGCTGCACGCTGTCAGTATGCACGTACAAAGCTAGCAAGACTGAAGTATACTTTGGCATTATTACCCACACAATGTACTTACGAGGGTAATTCTGCATCATCACCCTGTATCCCGGATGGCTGGGGTCATAGCCCTGGCTATAGGGGTATCCATGCATGTAGGGCATATATGACTGGTGATGCGGCAGAGGTGAGGAAAACTGCATATGTGCTCGTGGGTCTTTGCTGACTCCTCTATGCTCCTCTGAGGCCGATGAGGTTCGTGGCTCTGCCCCTTCCCTGCTTTCCTCTTTAGAGGGAGTGTCTTTAGGAGGACGTGACCTTTCATCTTTGCCCTTCCTGTCTCTTTCGCGGTCTCTGTCTCTGTCCCGATCTCGGTCCCGTTCTCGCTCACGATCACGTTCTCTCTCCTCCTTCCACCTCTCATCATCTATCTGTTTCTGAGCATCGGGGTACTTGCTGGGGTAAACATAGGGCCACAGTCGAGAGTCTGGCTCCTGGAAAGGAGAGTGGAATTTGAAATGTTCATTATGACAAAAAACTACATGGTGAGTGATTTTATATCTATATAATAAAAATGTCACTTATGTGAGTTTACATTTCACAAGAGAGCCATAAATGTTAAAATTGTAATTAAAAATATTAGCCTCTACAACTAAATTTGCAAAAGGAAAGAAACTTCAAGCAATGCCTGAAGCATCTTAATTTCCATACCTGTCTATACATGTACATGGCCTGCTCCATAGCCGACCTTCCAGACTCTAGGCTTAGTTTCTGCTCATCCTTTCCATGATGTCCCGCTTCACTTAGCTTCATTTTTAAACCCTCAACCTGCTGGGTCTGCCCCTTGCCATCTTCTCCTTTAGGGATTATGACAGACTTGCCTGGATCTGTAGGATCTTTGGGCTTGCCTTGTGGGGAGGGCTTGCCTATGTCTGAGAGGCTTGGAGCCTTAGACAAGGTAGGGGGAACTGAAGCTTTCTGCTTCCATTCTTCAGACTTCATAGCAGCTTCCCTGTCCTTCTGAGCAGCCTCTGATTTCTTCTCAGCGACACGATGCTGTTCAGCTGCTTGTCGCTGCCGGTCCTCACACTGTTGCCTGTAAGCAGGGTTTGTGCTCATCAGGTGGTTATGGTAGGCCTGATCTGGGGAATAGCCATAGGGAGATACATAGGCATACTGATTGTAATAAAGGGGCTGCATGAACATGCTAGAACGCTGCTGAATGACTGAAGGCTGCTGTTGCTGCTGAGAGGATGAACCCATGTCTGGCTTTCGATCTTCAGGTTGTTCCAATTTGCTCTTGTCGTTCCCTGGTTCTTCCTCTTTCTTCACTTTTACTGCACCATCTTGCAACGATGTGGCAGTGTTTGAGACTCCTGGACTGGGGTTTGGGTTGCCATAATTGGGCGAGTAGTAGGCTTCATAACCTGGGAAAAAAGAGGAGTCTTTATTTGGTGGTTGGGGTGGGAACAGGGATTTCTTGGCACCTTCACGAACAGCCTGATCCTCAGACTTGACCTTCACACCCTCCACTTTGCCCTCACCATCCTCCCCAGCATCAGAGATGTCGGAGTATGCTGGGCTGTTGGTCTTCACAGAAGAGTTGTCTGCCCCATTTTGGGCTACCACATGAAGTGGAGTGAGAGGTTGTGCTACTCCACCACTTTCTATCCGACTGGCTACACCAATGGATGGACTGGGAGAATTGTCAGAAAAGCTGTAGATTTTGTCTGCCTCTGCTTTCATGCTGGCTAGCCGACTCTGATGAGGATCTGTGGAACCATTTAACAGCCCCTCGCTCTTAATACCTTGGTCTGAGCTCTCAGAATATGGGCTCTTACCTTCTTCGGGTTTCCCTCCTTTTCCAGGGGCTTTTGGACTGTCTCCTTCCTTACCACCCTCTTTCTTTTTCTTTTCTTTCTTCTTCTTGTCCTTAGAGCCACTCAAGGCTGGGTTCACTGAGGGATCTCCGATTACTACTGGTTTGGGTTGAATAGATTTTAGTTGGGGGCTTTTGCTAATGGACTGTACCACAGAGCCCATACTAGAGGAGGAGCCAGAATTGGGGGCAGGGAAGCCAGCTGTGGGTAAGCCATACGACTGTTGTGTTGGTAATGAGGGAACAAGGGGCCTTGCCGACTTAGTTCCCTTCTGAGCAAGCTTGTCTGCCTTAGTACCACTGCCAGACTTCTTGGCTTTATCCAAGCCTTTTTTATCATCAATGCCATCATTGCTCGTCTCATCTGTAAGACATGGGCCATCTTCACAGCCATCCATAGGCACACCAGAATCATGCTCAGCCTCTAGTTTCTTCTTGCCAGGCTGCTTGGAGCTGAACCTGCCTGATGAGGGTGATGAGCTCTGCGCATCAAATCCTCTGCCTTTGGGGGTGAGCGACCTTGCGGGAGACGCACAGCCCTTCTGGGAAATGGATGCACCATTGCAACTGCCTGGCTCTGGGTGCAAAGTAGAGTCCTCACCATATTCACTATCGCCATCTATGTCTAGCTTAATGTCATCATCATTGTGAGCACGAGCCTGGTGATACTTCAAGCCGTTAATGTGCTTGTACTTCTTGTTGCAGTTGGGATGTGGACAGTCAATGAGCACTGGTGAGGGGCAGTTGCGGTCCAAAGAAAGGGGAAAGGGGTCTGCTTTGATGTTGGAGAGGGGAAGAATAGGGTGAGGTATTCCACTGTTCAAACTGGTCCGTATACGCTTGCTACCCTTTGTGTCCTCTGAACTGGAATTGGGCTCCATGTCTGAGGCAGGTTTGTTCTTGCGTTTGTTAGCAGATGATGGGCTAGCCTTTACATCCTCAGTATTACTGTTTGGTGGGGTGCGGCGTTCAGAGGAATTCTGACTACCCCGTCGCCCCTTACTGTTGGATGCAGCACGAGTCTTGCTGTTGTTGCTGCCTTTATTATCAGAAGAGTTGCTGTTCTCATTGACTGGCGTGTTGCTATTGGGCCTCATTCTCTTACCACGCCCACGACTGTTCCTCATCTCCAAGTCACTTGTGGGTGACTCACAAAACCTGAAGAAAACAGCAAATAGGGAAATTAATTCCTAATGTGTTTAGATTCTGAATAATAAAAAAAGAACTGTTCCAAAGATAGATTACATTCTGAATCATCAATCAGCATGACTCATAAATAAATGCACTGATCTCTACCTGCATCACCTTGGTCTAATGATGGACTACACTCTTAAAATGGAATACACAGACTATCAATTAGTTACCAACAAAAGCCTCTTCAGCCAAGTAACAAAGGACAATGCATCTATGTGAACTTCTGCAGTTAATCCAGGATGAACTTTAAAAGACATTGGTCATTAATCTTACAGTTCAAACAAAATCGATGTTTAAACACTGACTCTTAACACTTACTTAGTTTAATCATTTTAAACCATGACTTTAACTAACATAAGTAATATTTACATTATATTCATGATGTTAGCCAGAGGGGAACTGGGCCCCACAGTGTGTCTGGTTTAGGGTTAGGGTGGGGTTAGTCAGAGGGGAACTGGCCCCCACAGTGAGTCTGGTTTAGGGTTAGGGTGGGGTTAGCCAGAGGGGAGTCTGGTTTAGGGTTAGGGTGGGGTTAGTCAGAGGGGAACTGGCCCCCACAGCGAGTCTGGTTTAGGGTTAGGGTGGGGTTAGTCAGAGGGGAACTGGCCCCCACAGTGAGTCTGGTTTAGGGTTAGGGTGGGGTTAGCCAGAGGGGAGTCTGGTTTAGGGTGGGGTTAGTCAGAGGGGAACTGGCCCCCACAGCGAGTCTGGTTTAGGGTTAGGGTGGGGTTAGTCAGAGGGGAACTGACCCCCCCACAGTGAGTCTGGTTTAGGGTTAGGGTGGGGTTAGTCAGAGGGGAACTGGCCCCCACAGTGAGTCTGGTTTAGGGTTAGGGTGGGGTTAGCCAGAGGGGAACTGGCCCCCACAGTGAGTCTGGTTTAGGGTTAGGGTGGGGTTAGCCAGAGGGGAACTGGCCCCCACAGTGAGTCTGGTTTAGGGTTAGGGTGGGGTTAGTCAGAGGGGAACTGGCCCCCACAGTGAGTCTGGTTTAGGGTTAGGGCGGGGTTGGTCAGAGGGGAACTGGCCCCCACAGTGAGTCTGGTTTAGGGTTAGGGCGGGGTTAGTCAGAGGGGAACTGGCCCCCACAGTGAGTCTGGTTTAGGGTTAGGGTGGGGTTAGTCAGAGGGGAACTGGCCTCCACAGTGAGTCTGGTTTAGGGTTAGGGTGGGGTTAGTCAGAGGGGAACTGGCCTCCACAGTGAGTCTGGTTTCTCACAAGGTTATTTTTCTCCATTAACCATCATCTTATGGAGTTTTGTGTTCCTTGCCACAGTCCCCTTCAGCTGCTCACTGGGGTTATTAATACAATTATTTATTTTTATACACAATTTACAATCATATTTCATCAAACAACACAATGACGACTCTTAAGACTTTATAGATATTACTGTTCCATTTTCGGATAATGCATGATCTTCTGTAAAGATGCTTTGAAACAGTGCGTTGTGAAAAGCGCTATACAAATAAAAATGACTTTACCCCCCCCCCCCCAAATCTAAATTATCTGCATACCACAAAGGGCGCTTACAGTGCTCCAGAAATTCTCTAGGATGAGAGATTGCTTCTCCTGAAACATGCATCCCCAATTGGATGCCATAAGTGCCTCACCAGTGGGCCCAGGAGAGCCAGCCACTTGCTGTGCGTTTTTATCCTCCCATTAACCATCATCTCGACAGCAACGCTTGTTCTGATGAATGACACACAGTGGCACTCTGCTGCAGGATTAAGCCAGGATGACCTGACTGCTGATTAGATGTAGTGTGATAACATCCAACAGATAAAGCACAGGCTCTAAGCCTGTAGGGCTGGGCGATGTGGACCAAAAATCACATCGTGGTATTTTTAGGCTGAATGGCGATGCACAATATCTCTGCATTTTCTATGAAGTGGACTAAATGTTCAGTTGTAAGTCAAAGCCACATGTGAGATGGTAAATCAAGTTTGCAACACGCTTTGTTTGGGGTCAGAAGACTTTCCGGGCTGCGAAGGCTTCATGGCCGGGTTTGCAGCAGCAGCACAAAGTTTAACACATACTGCAGTTTATGGCGCTGTTGTAAATGGAGGAAGAGATTTGAAGTGCTTTCACTTTTGGATGCAACCCGTTTATGGCATTCTCAACAGATGACATGCAGGGCTCGACATTGAGCATTGTGATGTGCTTCCCCTTCAGACAAGTAAATTGGTCATTCAATTGTCCGAGTAAAACAGTTACTCATCCAGAGAGGAAAAAAAGGACATGTTTTGGTTACATGCTCAAGTAATGAGTTTCTGTTGTATGTTTTCTAAAATTACGACATGGCCAACCTAATAGTACTATACCCATGCAATCAACTAGATTCTCTGGGACAGAAATGTAAACTGCACAGGGTACTAGGGGAGGTTAATTTATGTTACATGTCAAATAAAGGAAAGCATCCATCACCATCACTTACAGCAGGGGTGCTGACACTTCTATGGACCAAGATCTACTTTTCCATCATGCTATTGCAAAATTAAGAAAATTAATAAAACGGAAAGCTTTAGAAAGCTTTTTAACAGCTAGTATCAAGTATTCAATTAAACATACAGAATGAATTTGACAAATTACTACTGGTCTTCCCTGTATGAATAATACTTTTATACTAGAGTTATACAAGTAACGTTATCCAGCTAAGGAGCAGTCAGGTTCTTGTTATTGTTGTTCGATTAATATTAAGGATACACTAGACAGGTCTATAAGGTTATATTTAAGTCCTATATTTCGATACAAATCAGCTTTTTCCCCCAATGTTTACTTTCACTTCAGATGTCACTCTCTGGGTTTACATGATCACCTCACCAAGACGGGTATTTTAGCTGAATTTTGAAATGTATTGGACCGCAATCGTGGAGGCGCAAACGTTCTCCAAACACACGCACATTTAAAACACGCCGCACACACACACAAGCTGCCTGTCAATCAAAATAGCGCGCAGCTGTTTTTCTGCTCATCTGATATTTGAAATCCAAACTATCTCCAAATAATTGAACCATTGTTTTTATTTTTACTAACCAGGTCTTCGGGAGTGTGAACTGATGCTGTGTCTCCCATGTTGCTGGAGAACTTGTGAGTGATTGGGGCGCACATACACAGAGGGAAATTGGAGGCGGGGTAGCGTAGAGAGAGGAGACATGCAAACACGGCAAGGCTTTACGGAAGAAATGGTTATGTAACGCAACATCAAACTATATCATATAAACAGTATTGTCTCATCCTATATCTCGTTTGAAAATATATCGATATACCGCCCAACCATAACGCAGAGGCAGGAGCACCCAGGGTGTTCAAAGCACAGGCATACAACCACAGTAAAACAAAGTTGTTCCGGAAGCTTCTGGTCACGTAATTGTTTTAATGATTGATCAGTGTTACTTCTGAGTACTCAAGTACTTTTGCCCATAATTAATCTCATTAATTAGTCTTTTGAGAGAGGCTTTTGCAATGGTTAAAAGTAAAAAAGAAATTGGCATTACATTTGCATTCACCTTCATTACTTCCTGTTCCAAGGACTTCAGATTATGTGACTCTGAAAGAAGCTCTTACTGGAATGCTCAGAACATTCGGAAGAAATGCTACCACATGAATCCACTGCATCATCTTTATTGGCGTCCTCCCAAGGGGCTAATGCTGTGTTAGTAATGTTTGCATGCAGCCTCTTGCAGCCAGTAGATAAAGTGAACCGTGGAAATAAAGCCTTTTCTGGAGCAGTCTGATTAGAAATCACAAGCTGCCTCCTGAGACCAAGTCTCTTAAAAGTACATAACGTTATGTACGGAAAATAACTTGCACCATGCAGCGCTGGTATCTGACCTTGTGCAGGATGTAGCCTGTAAAAACATACGTTTTGCAGTGCCGTTCTGTAAAAGGCATTTAAAAGGTTAAAAATATACGTTTTTTGAGTCTCATTTTCACCTTAACACACACCATGGCCTTATGCCATAATAGCCCAAATTTTGGGGTCAGACAGGGAGATTGTGGCACAAGGACATGGCAGAATCCTGGCTGAGATTCTGGTCCATAACAGACTACTGCTGCTTTGGATCAATGAAAGAGGAGAAGAAAAGGGGGGGAAATTAATTCCTCCACAATGTTGCATTTCAAAAGGTGGGTGTCAGCAGGAGAGAGCGTTTTGAGACATTACCATCCAATGTTTCCTTCGTTATTGCAATGGCAGCACATAAAAGCCCAGAGGAGATGAGGGTGTTTGGCAGGAGTGTAGCGGCCAGTATAAATTCAATCAGATCTGTTTTCTCTTACTTCTATTTTAAAAAAATGAGCTGCTTCACACTCCATTGCATTTTCATCTTAATCCGTTTGTTTGGCTAAACGGTCACATTCCAAAAGGCACTGGTTTATAGCATTGGGAATTGGGCTTTACAAATGGGGAGGAAAAAAAAGGAACGTTGTCTTACCGTGGGGGTGCCCAGTCATGTCGAGTGCAGTCTAAAAGTGTGCCCACATAGGTTTTGTTCCTCCAAGTAACATTTACAACCAGCATACCTGCAGGACAGAAAACAAAGACAGGAAATAAGATGATTATGTTTATGACATGGTTCATTAACATAAAAAGGTTGTCCGAGATGATAACAATTAGAAGTCTTTAAAAAACCTAGTTTAAATCACACGTATCAAGTTTTGAATCATGTACTGTAACATCTGTGTCCATGTTACATTTTTGAAAAAAACATTTGTTACATTTAAAGTAAAAGGTAAAATACTTTCCATGCCCTAGAATACAATCGAGTGAACGCAACTTAATCATTCATTCTAAAGTTTTCAAACATATTTAAGGTGAAAAATATTGACATTAACATAAATTAATTTTATTCCCAAATATTAAGATGTTTTCTCAGGGTTACCCCACTTGACTTAACAAAATATCAGATTTATTTGTAAATAACACAGTGTAAATGAGGGTGTAAAGATGACTTTGGTGTTTTATGGTGTCCTGCATGTTGGCTGCAACACCCGACTTCGATTTGGTGGATAAAAGATGTTTCACTGCATATAGGGAAAACAATCAAGTAATATTCTGTACTACTCAAGCCAAAAAATTCAGAGAAATTCAGCTTTTAATTACTACCAGAGACATTTTATATGTTAACGTAATTGAAAACATGTTCACCATAGTAGAGAAGTATTCAAGCAATAGTTTTGTGTGAATGGCATTTTTAATGTATTCTTTAATGCGTTAGACATTTAAGAATTAGCAGTTGGTTCAGAGTTTTATGGCAAGCCAAGAAAGATAAATGAGTCCAGTGTACCTGTGCCAAAAAGCACTCAAGATCCGATTTTACAATCCACAGCACAGATGTCCAAATCTGGACTTGGTGCCCATTTCTCCATTAGCACTGAACACCTCTAGAATAAAAACTACAGGAACAGCGGGGTGTACAAAAAGCTATCAGTATGCAGTGGAAAGTAAGGGATAGAGAAGGAAAGAAGGGGGTTGGGGGAAACTCGTGTCCTCCATCTGACATTGCTGCAAAAATCAGGAACTTGTTTTGGGACTGGACAAGGTATATAAAGGAGTCATACGGGTACACAGTGCCCAGATCTGTCAACGTCAGTTTTAGCTTCCTGCAGTTTGGGTAGTCTATCTGTCACTTGGCACAACAAAACCCCTAGACATGGAGATATCACAGTGCCAAGAAATTATCCTGCACTTACCCAGACTCCTCGGTTGACACCAGGTGGCAGCAGCGATCATCGTTTTCAAAACTGAGTCACAGGAAATGTCCTCCCACTTCACAAGGCATACACCAAACAATTCCACCCCACGCATGACAATCATGCAACTGACCTTCCCGAACTCTCAACAACATAAATCTATGGTGCTTTTTAGGGGAAGCCCTTGCTTTCTCTCATTGTGTTTGGTAAAGCACAAGAGATATCTGTTTGATTTCAAGCTGCAAGGTGCTATTTGCAATGGGGCATCAATTGCCTGCTTCTAAAACAGCTTATCTAGAGGTGCCAGGCAATAAAAATTTCACACCGCAGTCGACTGCAAAGGGAGATAAAAACACACCATGTTCTGTTCTGCCTTTCACGCTGCGTTTCCTTGACAACTGGCAACGGCGTGCAGCCACTGCAACGCTCATTCCATCTCAGTGACACAAGTGGGGAAATTAAAAATATTCGAATCATGTCTACAAATGGGAAATGTCGATAGCTGGCCTTTTGTACCAAATGGAAATAAATACCACTACATCAGCTAACAATTAGCATGACATCAGGTTTAGTTGGAATGGCAACCATTACCACGAAATTAGACCCAGGAACACTGACAGGGGCAAGGTGAAAAGCAAAGTTACCCAACGTGCCGATTCATATGTCGTTCACCAAAACATATAATGTTATTTTAAATTGTATGCACACATAGGCTTATTTCCAGAACCTCATACAAGGAAGCCATTATTGGAAACCAGCCTCATTAAAACGCACTACTCAAACAATCAAGTACAGTATGGGCTGGGAAACAGGTGTGTACCGATTTTCCTGAAATAATACAGAGTAGTATGACACTGGTGTGCCCGCCAGCTGAAAGGGAAAACACTAGGACGTACAAAGGATGTGTGTGTAACTTGCCTACCCTGCCAGTGACCTCAACGTGTCAGCCAAGACTCTTAGCGAAACCTGAACCCTGGACGTCAGCTTTGAAGCGACATTTGTACCCTCCCACTGGACTACTTCAGTTTTTATAAGCTAAGAGAGAGCAAAGCCACCCGCTCACACAATGTCTTGTAGTCTTTGCTGTATAACTGCAGGTGTGGCTCCACAAATTCTCCCGCATGGCTCACATTTCCACAGTAGATCGTTAGTTCTGTAAATGGAAGCTTTGACCTGCTCAGAACGGCAGACTCTTGATGTCTGTCAAACACATACTTAAAAAAAATCTAAAGGCTGGGGTATACTTAGTGTGCACGTTCAGTCTCTCACGTGGTAGAGCGCTCAGCCTTTCTCTTTTGATGCATTCAATGCATGCACACTACAACTACTCTGGCATACTCTTTAGCACAGTCAATAGCAGGTGCATGTTCTGATGGCGTGCAAAGACGCAGAATGTCTGAGAGTCTAGAACAGGGGTCGGTGAACTTGTTGACATGGAGTGCCGTTTTTTATGTTCCTGGTCAATAGCTGTATCGATCATGTGGAAGGATTACATCAAGATATAGATAGGAATGTCATATAAATAAAAAAGACTACTCCTCTCTCGCCATTGCTGGCGTGCCAGTGATTATCCCTCCATGTGCCAATGTTGGCACATGTGCCATAGGCTGCCGACCCCTGGTCTAGAGCCTGCACATCAACAGAATTTGCATCGCATTCACTGTACGCAATACATACCAGCATGCACTAAAGCGAAGAGTACTTTTTTAGCCCTCCACACCCCAGGTCTTCATTTATCTGTAGTAAGTCACCGAAAATGACATGACGGTCATGTTAGCGTTCTCACAGTTTTGGTCCCAGAGAGATTAAGACAATGCTGCTAATTGTGGAGATTAAGGCAAACGAGGTGCTGAGAACAGGGGTTGGAACAATGAGATGTAAAAAAATTCAACCTTGTTCCCATCTGCTCATGAAGCAGCCACTTATTCACTCCTGAAAGCCACCCAATCATTAACCAAGCTTCAACTCTCTCCCTCTCTCTGGGGAAGGGAGCCTCAGGCAGTTCGTTCCACTTATCTGGTGAATTCTTTCAACGTTACACATTTGCCTCCCCTCTATGCCAGTTCTGCAATTCTGCAAATGGTTATCCACAGATCGACAAACAAGATGTTTTGCAATAAACCATCTTAATCCTGAAAACTAATTCCTTTATCAAGACAAGCTGCACTAATACATGCTGTGCTACATCAGAGGGTTTGAGCTAATTCAATCTAACAAATTTACTGCAGCCATCATCGACAAGTTAAAACAGCATGGCATTGTTTGTTGATTTTGCAAGAGCTTGCCCAAACTCTCACCGCGTAACTCGTAATCTGGTGAACTTGCTTAGCAAAGCCCTATTCTGAGAGCGGTTTATTGTGCTAGCTCTGGCTGTTTTCACCCCACTTGCTGTGTGAGGCTTTCAATGGCTGTTTTGCATACCTCTGGGCTGCCGTGCTGCCAAGAGAAGCAAATTGGTGTGCCAGACAAGTCCAAACTAAGACTTCAGACTCATTCTCAGTGCTAAGAGAAGAGCTTGCTGCCTTCGCGAGTCAGGAAACTGACACTAAAGAGCCCTGAATGATTAAAAGGTAGTCACGTTTTTTGTTTGTTTGTTTGTCTTTTGTTTGAAGGGCAGGTAACTTTTGTTAAATTGCACACATAACCGCAGGCGCTTTATGTGCTTGCTTTATGCAGAACTATTCAGGGGAAGAAATAGCTTATGAAAAAAAGATAAAAAAGACTGTGGATGTTGATGTACAGGAAACAGCTTTATGCCACACCAGAGGAATCCCAGGGTAAAATGGAATTAAAAAAGCAAGTTTTTTTGAAGAGAAAACCAAACATGTAATCTAATCCCAAACCATGTTTTGGCAGCTTCTGCAAATTCAGCCCAACTGAGGGTAGACTCTAGCCCTTTATGGGTTAAGCCCATAAAGTATACTTCAGTTTTCTGCATGCTGCTACATTTCATGCAGTGTGCGCATGACACAAATTTCATCAGCACTGTATGCGTGTTGCGTGTGTCGTCTGCACTTGTAAGAAACTAAACCATACCCTATTTATTTACTCTACAATGTTGAGGATTAACAAACCAAAAGTAGCAATTGCTACAAACTTAAACTACATTTTTGGAAGCGTGACCAAACTACAATTTGTCAACTCTGTAAAAAGCCAAAAACATTTCAGTGGATCATTTTGCTTGGATGGTTTACCGAATTAAATCAACGATTTACCAATTAACTTAAAAAGTGCCTTGAAGTCCAATTCATTTTAGTGAATCAGTTTGTTGGGACGTTTCATATAAACAAATTAAACCGTTCAAACACATGATTCACAGATTCACTTAAGCCTCAATATGAAATATTTAGTAATAAAGTAATTTTGTATAATTTACATTTACATAGCTACTTTAAGTTGCGAGAAGCTTGTAGCTTGGCAAGCTATGGTTTCAAATTATATTCGCCAACACTGTTAGTCTAGAAGTAAACCCTGCTGGTGACTCGAGGAGTGGAAGTCTGCTCCCAAAGAGCAGTGCACTTGTCATCTTATATCCCGTTACCACCCAGCGCCACTTGCCTTCAAACAATAAAGGGGTCACCACCATTACTATGGGCCCCGTTAGTTTCCCCCAACCTTTCCCCAATAGCCCCATCAAAGAGTATCCTATTGACAACAAAGAACTGACAAGCCCAATGGAGGAGGGGAAAAGCCCAGGGGTCCTCACCGCCTGGGTCACCAGTCTAATTTTTCCTCTAAAGAGTTTCATTAATGGGCAAGCATGACCACTGTAATCTGGCCCTCTGTCCCGCTGGTGGGGTTCAAGGCTGCAGGGCCCCATACAATGACCCCGCATCTACTTTCCTATTCTCTTTTAACTCGTCTTTTTCCATCGTCCCTTTTTCACTGGCTGAAGGTCAAAGAGAGAAAGTGGAAAAGGGCATCTATTTGAAGGGGTGAGACAAAGGCAAACTAACAAGTCACTCATAAGCGCAGGAATAAGGGTTAAGGGGTGTTTCAGGAGTTATTGTGTCCAATTAAATTGGGATTAGCCCCGTTTTTAGGACACTGGTGTGAATGGGATGGATTATGGAAGCAGGCAGAGATAAGGAGAAATGGTTAAATAGACAAGATGCCTGTATAGGCAAAGACATACTCAATCTGAAACAAAGATAATCTCGCTAACATTTATATAAACAAACGCAAATCTGTCCACCGATCTATGCTGGTTTTTGCACAAGACAAGAGGAACATTCCTGGGTTTACGCCAACCATCCATAAAAGCACCGAGTATTGAATCGGTTGTCAGAGACCTGATTTTTTTTATGAGGTTGTGATCCACTTGTTTGCTCGGGTGGCTGCCTCGACTGATTATCTGGGTCACATGACTGAGGTGAGCGGGTCTCCTGAGAGTGTGGAAGGGAGGGGACGTGGAGGGCCCTTCTTTTGTAACATCCACACTAGTGATTTAGCACAGCTGAGTAACTTGCGCTCAGCAGAGTTGTGAGAATGCTCCCAACCCCCCCGGCTATACACTTTCTGCACTTCCCAGCAGCTTCCCCGAGAACAATGAAGGGTTGCCAGGAGATGTTTATAAGCAAGAGCAAAGGTATCCTGAAAGGTTGAACAGTACACAACAGTGATTCCTGTATGAATAATCATTGCTGACGAATCTACAGTGGTAATGCAATACCTCTGAAAAAAATCTAATCAATAAAGGTCAAAGTTCATGATATCAGAAAGACACTGGCTAAAAATGCCATCAGTGGAAACACTGCCAACCCAGAAGAACATTAAGGCTTGTCAGAATTTTGCCAAAGCACACCTTGGTGATCCTTCAAAGCTTTTGGGTCGAAAGTGGAACTGTTTGGAAGACAGGGGTCCCGTTACATCTGGTGTAAATCTAACACAGAATTCCACAAAAAGAACATCATACCTACGGTCAAGCATGGTGGTGGTAGAGTGATGGCATCAGTATCATTACTGCTTCAGGGCCAGGGTGACTTGAAATAATTGTGGGGAACATTAAATCTGCTCTCTACCAGAAAATCCTAACGGAGAACGTCCGGTCATCGGTCCGTGGGTTGAAGCTACTACATTTATCCACTTCAACCACATTCGGAGGTGGTCAATAGTGGTAGAAAACAAAAGTGACCACATTGGATTCGTAGTGTAAACGCTCATCTGTTCAAACTGCCGCAAAAGTGCTGCCTATACATCTGTCAATCAGACACTGCACTAAAACAAAGATCTGTGTTGCCGGTTTAACGCGGCTGAAGAAAGGACATAAGAGTCCAATTGAAAAAAGTTATTGCATGTACATGCACAAAAACTTCACAGAACTTCCTCAAGAGATAATATCTTAATATCTCACTCCCCTCGAAAATAGTTTTTCTTGATTTAAGTAATTAATCCAACAACCTTTAATGAGTCATATGTTTAAAACAAGAGAAACTATTTTCCAATCGGGTTAGAAAAGTCAACTTATCTCAAGAGTTTTTCTCTGAAAGTAATTCTCGTGCAGTTTTGCTTCTCAAGTCATTTGAACTGGTTTTAAGGAAGGTTAAATGTTTTTACTGGAGTAAAATACTTAAGATAACGATCTTGTTTGGTAAGCAAGACATTTAGGGTGCGCACTTGGGTTCGTTAATCGCGTAAGAGAATTGCTATTGATGAGGTCGAATTTGCATCATTGCATGCATCATTTCATACTTTTCTCATACAAAATCCTTTATCCTTTCTTATTTTATCACACATTATACATTTGTGCATATACAGTGAAATTAGTTTTTTGCATATCCAGCTGAGCTGGGTCAGCCATGATACGGCACCCCTAGATAGGGTCAAAGGCCTTGCTCAAGGGCCCAACAGTGGCATCTTGGCGGTGTTGGGGCTTGAACCCCTGACCAATTTTTTTTTTTCTTTGGATTTTCTCCCCTCTTACTCCCCAATTTGTAACGGCCAATTCCCAATGCGCTGCAAGTCCTTGTGGTGGCGTAGTGACTGGCCTCAATCCGGGTGGTGGAGGATGAATCTCAGTTGCCCAACAGTGGCATCTTGGCAGTGATGGAGCTTGAACCCCTGAACTTCTGGTCAATTAGTCGTTGAGTTAACCACCATTCTTGCCTCATATCCTGGGGGAGGTAAAGTAATTGAAATCTGGTTCAGACATAGTGTGAAAGCACCCTTAGAAAAATGAAGAGAATTGCTTAAGCAAAGAGAGGAAATAAAACAAAGTTAGAAGCCTAGTGAAAGTGACATGTTGTAAGTGCAGCGTTGTAATGCACGCTGACCCCACAGGTCTTGATTCTGGAGTCTTGACTCTTGCCACCTACTGACACTTTGAAATGTCAAGCCTCAAGTGTTCCTGTTGTTAATGGCTCCTGAAGTTCCTTTCTTGGAAAAACAAAATGCCTGTGGGGGCTTTGGTGAAACTGCCAGATTCTTTGCTGAGCCAAAGATGTTCCTTTGCTGGCCGGCAATCCTCTGCACACAGGTAACATGTAACACCTTTGAATCATTTTGATTTCCAGTGTGCTAATGATGTCTTTGAGAAAGTTCCAGAACAGTCACTCTTATATTGGGGTGTTGGCAACATTCATCTTTGCTCTGTAACTTTTTGAAAGCAGGATGTTCTGGTTTTGCAATGAGCCTTAACCACAAACCTGTTGTCATTTCCAAAAATAAAACAAGAGGAAAGCAGCTCTTGAATGGAAAATGGATTTCCAATTTTGTCATAAGTGAAAACAAACTTTGGTCTGGAAGGCCGCCAGGTCTTCTCAAACAATCAGAGGTTGTTTATTCGGTCATAAAGAGGTCCTCTGAACTTTATAAAATGTTAAGTGGCACATTTCCACCTCAACATCATGGAGTCGTCCAAATCCAGAGCAGAAGTCTAGTGTCGAGGCTATTGTCCCCTTTTCTGAAGGAATGTAATGAAGACAGACACTTGACATGTCGATGTTGTCTCAGACAAGGCGGTTGGAAAACACACAAAGAGCCCTGTTGGGCTGTCATGTTTGCCCCGGAGAGTGCAGTATTTATCCCTTTCCGTAGTCTCCCTTGTCTCTTTCTTCTTTCTGTCAGTCAGACCGATCAAGCCACGCCAAGCACTTACAGAATGCCAGATCTACTCTTGTCTGTTTCACGCTCAGCTTGTGGTCAAGCCTCAATTCAGCCTTGCTTTGCTTTTGGTTTTGTTCCATACTTCCCCTTTCGTCTCTATCATCTCTCCCTTTTCCTCAGATCTTCCATCAAAGTCTTTCTCCGCCTCGGCTAGCGGCCCTAGCATTTCACGGCAGGGATCCAGCTAGCTTCCTCAGTTCCTGTCAGCACACGGCAGGCTGTCGATATTGGACAACAATGTCCAGATGCAGCACACTCTCGCTCGCATTTCTCTTCTGACTTTTGCAATCCGCAAATTCAAAGCTAGTGGAGGCATGCTAGCTTCAAATGGACTTGAAATGACTTTGAGCTTTCTCCATTAGTGATTATCGCCTGTAAACAGGAAGTCATTACTTTTCTCATCATTAAACGGGAAGCTGTGTTGTGTATGTTTTTGCATTGGAGTAGCTCCATCTGTTGCAACAAAACTCTTGTGTGAATGTGTATCTTTAACTACACGCTGTCATATAAAAAGCCAGTTTGTGGCATAATGTTGATTACCACCATTTCAACTTGCCCCTCAATTATTTTAAAAAAGCACACAAAACGTGGTTGCAGTGAGGCAGTCACCATGAATGTGAATGGGGCCAGTCCTTACACAATAAAATACCCACATACTCAAGTATAAGTATAGTCACAAGGAAACATTACACATGTTAACATGATTTTAATGTGGTAAAATCTCTTCCACCTGAATGGAGTGTGATCAAAATCTATTACAAGGTTTACTGGTGTTATTTGAGCATGACACCAAAGTTGGACTGGGCTGTTGTGTGTAGAGATCCTGTGGCCCGCATGTGGACAGTCCACAGGCCATGGAGGCTTCACGGCATCCACGCTCAACTCACCACGTGCACCACCAAGAACGAGCCACATTGTAGCGACCACGAGGTGGTTACCCCATGTGACTCTCTCTACCCTCCCTAGCAACTGGGTCAATTTGGTTGCTTAGGAGACCTGGTTGAATTCACTAAGCATGCCCTGGGATTCGAACTAGCGAACTCCAGGGGTGGTAGCCAGCGTCTTTACCACAGAGCTACCCAGGCCCCCTGGTTGTCCCACCAGCAACAACTGCAACCAAAGGCTTCAACCCATCTTAAGTGCCGTCCCTTTTCATATGGATCACTCAAAATGCACCTTAATACCAGACGTACTGAAAAACAAGACAAAATTACTGATCAAGGAAATTATAGTTTGCAGTCCTCTCCCAATCTACTGTTGTCTAGTCTAAATTGGCCCAGTGATGATGAGCTGTGACAGATGATGGAGGAGGGTTTGGGTTGGCGGGTCACGAGCACGTCCCTCTCCTCCCTCGCTCCTCATGCTGACAGCTCAGGAGGAGGTCGCTCTTTGAACCGCACAGTTCTTCATAAATACTGCAGTCCCAAAGGTCAGCATTTGGTAGTCAAATTTAGCAGCAGAAAGGCTGTTCTTCTTTAGGTTCAAATGAACATGACTTTGGTTACACAGAATGCAACGTTTTGGAGGAGAATCACTTAACAAATCTGCAGGAATAATTCATGCACCAGTGATGCAGAAAAACTAGCCAAATGCACGAGTAAATTTAATTAATATGATTTATTGTTGATTGCTAACTCCATAAACAAAAGCTACATTTACATCTCAATGTCTTATGCAGAGATATTGAGATTTGGTAGGCATTGTTCAGTGAGTCTAGCATGGATGTTGGTGTGCATGGGAGGGTTCACTTGAATAGAGCAGTTTCATCTTTTGTACCATTTTGGTAATTATTGGTATTTGCCAATACTGATATTTTGCCACTTAGTCGCCTTACATTGTCATCAGATCACTGTTTTGCTTAAACATTATGCTTTAAAAATGTACAGCGGTACACCTGCTATTTTACTGAGATAAAAGATTAAAAAAAGATTTTTAAACACAAAATTCAACATAACATGAC
Source organism: Moxostoma hubbsi (assembly GCA_032164185.1). Taxonomy (NCBI): domain Eukaryota; kingdom Metazoa; phylum Chordata; class Actinopteri; order Cypriniformes; family Catostomidae; genus Moxostoma; species Moxostoma hubbsi. The sequence goes on from JAVLUX010000040.1 coordinate 2,097,115, forward strand.
GATTGATGTCTAAACATTTTTTTTTACAAATTGACGATTTTTTAAAATTCCGTGACAAATTCATACTTTGCATTTGACATGTTTTGGTTTTGCAGATTTCATTTATTTTGGTAGGTATTTCTTCATATTATGCAGAAAATGTATTATAAACTTTACATAATTTAATTATAAGCCACTGGTATTTTATATTTGGGTTTTCAGGCTTTTGAACGATATTGCCGTTTGTGATTTTGGAATTTGGTCAATAATTGGTTGTTGAGGGGGTCTGGGTATCTCAGCGAGTATTGCCGCTGACTATCACACCTGGAGTCGTGAGTTTGAATCCAGGGCGTGCTGAGTGACTCCAGTCATGTTTCCCAAGCAACCAAATTGGCCCAGTTGCTAGGGAGGGTAGAGTCACATGGGGTAACCTCCTCGTGGTTCTCGCTCTCGGTGGAGCAGTGGTGAGAGTAGCGTGAAGCCTACCCAGGTGCCATGTCGCCACGGTAACGCGCACAACAAGTCACGCGATAAGATGTGCGGATTGACGGTCTCAGAGGCAACTTAGATTCGTCCTCTGCCACCCGGATTTACTACGCCACCACGAGGACTTGGAGCACATTGGGAATTGGGGATTCCAAATTGGGGAGAAAAAGGGAAGAAAATTAAAATAATTGGTTGTGGCACGGTGGAGGGCAGAGCCGGTTCGTGACTCAACATGCCCGGTCCCCTATTAGGCTAATCAAGGGTTAAAGGTCGACTGCGGAGGACGTACGAGAGAGAGAGAGAGATCGTTCACAGACATGTCCGGGATTGAGCTCTCTCTCTCGAACCGTCATCACTGGCCGCCTTTATCCCTCGCGCGCCCCATCAGGCCGATTGGGGACCGGGCGTGCAGCATTCCAGCCCGGCCCCCTCCACTCAACACTGGTTGATAAATATTGGTGACCAATATACTGGTGCATCCCTGCACACACTGTAAAAGCCTATATACAATGTTTACATGCAAAGCAAAATGGGGATAATGGGCAAAAGAACACATTAAGGCGTTTACCTGACGCTGCAGATTGTCGCATTAAAAATAATCAATAAATAATTGTACATGTAAGCGCACTTATTCATTCACAACCTCGCCAAGCAACTTCCTAAACACCACGCTAGCTTTATTCACAGCATAACAGTTCAGATGGACTAAAAGCCTAGAAACCATTTATTACACAATTTTCTACAGAGCTCAGAAAGCCTCCAGGTATCCAATCAGACATCTCTAACAACTCTGCAGTCTTCATATGCTGGTTTGGCTGTTATTGCTCATTCCCGTGACTCTCTGGAGGCGCTTTCAGACCTTCCTCTGGCTTATTTCCTGCATTTGTCAAATGGAGGTTGCTGTGCCATGAGAGCTTGAGGACAGAGACAGCACTAACACTGAATCATCACAACTAGAGATTGAGTGTATATAGTGTTCACAGCTCTGTGTGCACTCAGCAGGGTATATCTGTAGAAGTTCACTTGACAAAATGACAGTCCTACATACATACAGTACATGCCCTGCTAGGGCTAATTTCACATTTATGTATGCTAAATACACACAATCATATTTGTATACTTTTTGCATAATTTGTCAAAATGAGAGCTTGACTGGAAATGACGCTCAAAGGAGATATTTCCCTTGATGTTTCTTTGTTTTGTCACATATTTCATCTCAAGCGTGCTCTTCACTCACACTCATGTCCACTTGTTTAACAAGTACACTAACTTTTAAACTTTATTAGGGGTGACATTATTTTTATAGGCCATTATAGAAATAATTTTCACACCGTAAATATTGAAATGGTTTGTTTATTTCACTATTTAGATTATCATAATTTTAAACATGTCATAATACATACTTTTTATAATGGATTTTCATAGTTTAACCCTTGTGTTGGGTTTGTTTCTGCGGACACATTTTGGGTTCCCGGTCAAAAATGACCGGCCCACTAAGATTGCTTATAAATCTCTCATATTGCATATATTATCATAAGATATTGCATTACATCTATTTAATATACATTTTTATTGACAGAATGATTCACTGAACTGAGCTTAAATCAGGCAAGTGCGGGACTCTGTCTGCGGGGAAACAAATGACTTAATAAATGAATCAACATTTGTTTGATCTGAACGTGTCATTTTAAAGCTTTGAATCTGGACTTTACAATGATAAGAGCATGAACCTGTTCTTAAATGATGCTTTTTAATTCACTGACAAATCAGAACCGTTTCGTTCTCATCATTTGCCAATTTGAGATCACAACAATTATATTCAGAGTTGTTAAACCATAAAGACGACGAGATATCATGTGTTTCACTCAGAGGTCAAAGTGCAGCGAGTATTAGTGTATGAAATTCACACTGACGCACATAAATATAATAAACACGAGTGTCTTTTTGTCACATTTTTCCTTATTACTTTCCAAAACATGCATATAACATAGATAATGACATATCATAACTTACAGCAGAATATCCCGATTCAAACAAGCCCAAACACGACATAATACGATGAGGAGATCATGAAATATCACTCAGAGTGTACATGGAAAGGTGATGCACAAAATAAATGTGTGTGTGTGTGTGTGTGTGTGTGTGTGTATACAGTGTTAGTGTGTGTGTGTGTATACAGTGTTAGTGTGTGTGTGTGTATACAGTGTTAGTGTGTGTTAGTGTGTGTGTGTGTATACAGTGTTAGTGTGTGTGTGTGTGTGTGTGTGTGTGTATACAGTGTTAGTGTGTGTGTGTGTATACAGTGTTAGTGTGTGTGTGTGTGTGTGTATACAGTGTTAGTGTGTGTGTGTGTGTACAGTGTTAGTGTGTGTGTGTGTTTACAGTGTTAGTGTGTGTGTATACAGTGTTAGTGAGTGTGTGTGTGTATACAGTGTTAGTGTGTGTGTGTGTGTGTGTGTGTGTATACAGTGTTAGTGTGTGTGTGTGTATATACAGTGTTAGTGTGTGTGTGTGTATGTGTGCGCGCACACGTCTAAGGACTTTGTGTGTACACACACATCCACATATGTGCTCATGTAAAGGATTGTGATGCTCCTGAACGCTTAATATTTCTGTATTTTGTAGTCTAATCCATTCATTTCCATATTTGACCGAGAACACAAATGTGTGTTTTTGTTTGTTTTCAGATACCATATGTGAATGAGGTCAATGAATATGATCCCAATTGGATTAAGTAAAAAATAAATAAATCATACTAAAAAAACAAAAAGTTTTTAACAACATAATGGTTAATATTGAAAGTGTTTGAATAAAAACGATGTTGATGAAATACCTACAAGCTCTATAAAGTCATATTGAAAACACCTAATGGAAATGAAAATAAATGTGATTTGGTTAATGTACAATATGTTTCCTTAACTGTTATGCAACCCATTGTCATGATAATGCATTGCAACATTCACTTATCTCTCTACACTCTCACCCAACTGTTTAATACACACTCCTGAAACATCTGCTCATCATGCCAAGGTGGTGCACCATAACGGATGTGTAAATGCCCCCGTCCACTTCCTGTGAAGTCAAATATATAGATGCACACTTGTTCCCTATGCAGCTTCAGACTGAACATATACACCCCCTATAATCAGGAACATTTCTTGAGAGGGCTAAATATACCCCATTAAGTCCACACTGTAGCAACAGAGGAAGACAGGAAGTGTCTGATGTGGTGTGAACTAGCATGTTTCAGCCTTGCCGGTGCCGCTGTATGTTAGTGGCGCGAGATGTGATTCAGTGCACAATAGCTAATGGAGCTGATGGTACATGTGGGCGAACGTGAAAGTGTTCAACACTTGCCTGATTTTTTAAGGCACTTAAAGAGTGATTCTGCAAATAACTGCTTTTTACTTGCTTGTGTTACAATACACAGTACCGAGCTTGCCATCAGGTTAACTGACGGGTCAATGGCTTATCAAACTCCACACATGGGACGAAATATGACCGTGTGAAGGGTCTTTAACGTTGACCAATTTCAAAAGAAAACCACTGGATTTAGTTTGTTGTTGCACAGCTCAAATAGACACAAATGTCTTACAGCTACAACGAGCCACTCATGATGCTTCCATCTCGCTGTTTGACCCCCCCCTAGAGGTCCTGGATGAAAACCATCAGTTTAATGGGAGAAAAAGGATGGCGTAATGAGGCAAACGGCAACATTGCTGTCAATCATTATAAGTGTTTAGTGCAAGACAGCCACTAAACACCTGAAGTCGAGCTGGAAACGGTACAGGGAGCAACATGCCTTTGTCAACAAAGCACATAACGTAAAACTGTGCACTTGTCTTGATGCATGACAAGCACAAACCACCAGCTAAATGAATGTTAGGATAAACTGTACTGGGCACACTTTCAGAGCAAAACAACTCAAGGATGTGAAGGCTACATCGGTTACATTTCAAGGACTAAATTATGATTTGATTAAGCATCATTTACACTAGGTAAAAATACAGAAGTTTAGAAATGATATTCATTGGATTCTTACCGTCCTCCGTCTCCTGCCAGACTATGCCCTCCAGGTTGACACTGGTTCCGGGTTCACAGGGACCCAGACACTCCGGCTCAGTGGCAAGAGCCACATCAGAGGTGTTGACGGCCACCGAGCGCGTACGAACCATGATCTGCTCGCACGAGGAGGAGATCTCGCTGTTCCCGACAGGTGCGTGTAGGTGGAGGGGTGGCGGTGCCGGCGTAGACACCGGAGACTCCATCTGTAGGGAGATTTCAGAAAACATTCAGTCAGCAATTGAAAGCATCACCAAAAACCTGTGCTTCAAGGACTCCCACATCCAGAATGACTTCATTGCATTACATTTGCATGGTGATGATTTATAGTGCAACTATGAGATGCCCAAACGGCTCTTTCTTTGCCAAGTACAGTGTATTTAAATACTCCCAAAGTTCTCTCGGTTACAACACGCCACAAGACTTAGAGCACCTACAGAGCATCAGAGAATGCTGCAAATTCACTGATTCAAATAAATGACATCTTGTATAGGTAATACAGTTAAAGTGAAGCATCGAAGCTCCACGTGCAATTACAAAACTGGCCAGGGCGAAATATCTGCACACAGCACCGTCTTGCGTAGGGGTGCCCGGCTTACTTAACCTTAATGCCAAGAACCATTAGCGCTCTCTGTGATTATTACTCATTACAACCAACAATGCTTAAGTGTAGAGATTCAGAATAAGCCGTGAGGTAATAACTGCCACAGCTGTTCAGCCCCACCGACACAAAAGCTATTTGGTTTTACAAATGTTGCTGCAAATTCAGCACTTCAAGCATGAGCCAATTTGATAATCTAATTATGGGCTTTTTTGCTGGGTGACAAAGAACTCAATCCAGAGCTGAGATAAATGTGCCATCAATGGCAAATTCATGTTCAAAATGGACCTTAAACTACTCTGTATTAATTAGTCCATTTCGTCGTTGGCATGTGGCTTCGTGTTTAGTTCATTTGAAAATCGATGGGTTCAGCTAGCGTACTGACCAAACAACCTTTGAATAAACAGAATAACGCCATCCCAAAATGAAAGACTTTCATGTAGTGAATTAAATTCCCACACACAGATGGTCAAAGGAAATCTGTTCCCTTCCAGAATTATTCAAGAAAAATGCAGAAAACCTGATAGTGGAATCTTGTTTTCTGAATGACTTTACAGTATATTGTTATTGTTATTATGACAACTGATAATAACAACAATTGTAATGATAATAATTAGGGAGTACCAATTCATAGATTTGATTAAAGTAAATGATAATTTCTGACTATTAATAACCGTCGAATCTGCAGAAGTAGTTGGTGTTTAGAATAAACTTTAGGAAGGGGGTCTGGGTAGCTCGGCGAGTATTGGCGCTGATTACCACCCCAGGAGTCGCGAGTTCGAATTCAGGGCGTGCTGAGTGACTCCAGCCAGGTCTACTTAGCAACCAAATTGTCTGGGTTGCTAGGGAGGGTAGAGTCACATGGGGTAACCTCCTTGTGGTCACTATAATGTGGTTTTCTCTCTCGGTGGGGCGTGTGGCGAGTTGTGCATGAATGCCGCGGAGAATAGCGTTAAGCCTCTACACGCGCTATGTCTCCACGGTAACGCACTCAACAAGTCACGTGATAAGATGCACGGATTGACGTCTCAGATGTGGAGGCAACTGAGATTCGTCCTCCACCACCCGGATTGAGGCGAGTCACTACGCCACCACGAGGACTTGGAACACATTGGGAATTGGGCGTTACAAATTGGTGAGAAAAGGGGAGATTAAAAAAAACATGTAAAAATAAAGTTTAGGGCAAAAGCTGTTGATATTTCTCACTTCACACACATGGTTCTGAATGGAAAACAGCACATCCAGTTGGCTGGTTGCACACAGACTAGCCGTACAAATTGAAATATGTGAAAATCTGAAGATGGTCAGAAATCCACACAACCTCGGTGCGACTCCGGTCACTGTCTGTCGTTTGTAACTGAAAATATGGCTTGAGAGAACAGGTCTGCTTAATGAATTTAATATGTTAATACAATATACACCATCTTATTCTTGGTCAGCAAAAGTCAGTAGGCTGTGATATAAAGTTCCTCATTCCATGATGTGAGATTTTAGTAATATCACAAACTGAACACCAACTCATAACTGCATTACAGAAAACACCACATCCTCCTTGTACAACATTCACCATGTCCCTCCCTTCCCCAGCGGGTGCTCTGAATTTACAGACTTGTTACTAAAAATTCACAAGACCACAGTGTTTGAGGGAACTGTGGAGTCACGCACTCTAATTCCAGTTCCCTGTTAGCCATCCCATCTTGCTCGTCACTGCATGACCGCACATGCTTTTACATAAAAGGAGAAGCGTTTTGCTGCAGCTGCAGGATCAAGTGAATTTCATTGGATGAGAACATAGTGTCGCAATCTCCAGTGGCTTTTTTATGACCAGAGTATCAAGAATTGGGGGGTGTCCATTAAAGGGATGGTTCACTGGGAAGAAATGGAAATATTTGGGTGAACTACCACTATAGGCCTAAGTGTTGCTCGCACAAGTTCAGAGAGTTTCCATTCGACACTGCGTATCACAAGCCCAGTTCATCTTATCCTCGCTGGCTCCCTTTCAGTTGGATGCTCTCCATTGGCTTTACTTTGCTGTTCACTTGTGTCGGCAATAAGAAACTGAACACATGGCTTCAGACGGGATTACGGGATGATTAGGCTAAGGGTGTCACATTCAAACACCTGCTCATTTAGCACAGTCTTTAAGTCGTGTTTACGCATACACCATTATGAGCAGCCTCAATACCTGAGGCCTATTAAATGGGCACGTAAGGTCATACTGTCGTGGTCAATGCTTGTGAAATATATTAATAAAACTACCGCAGAGCTCTTGGCAGTTGGCGGTCGCTTGGCAGTAAAACTAGCAGCATAGTTTTCTTTTTCTTCTCTTCTCTATCAACCTACATCTTATGGAGTTTTTGATCCTTGCTTCAGTTGCCATTGGCTTGCTTACTGGGGACTTAAAAGGCAAGAACATTAAGACGTAAATTTCACTGCTACTTTCAATGATGCTGTTCAATGGGGACGCAATGACAATTATTATTATACAGACATTACAATATGATTTTTTGTAAAGCACTATACAAATAAACATGATTTGAAATCATAAAATTAACAATAAATGCTTAGAAGATGGACTTAACGAAGCATATAGGCAAAATGATCCACTCTTAAAGTGCTGACAAATTAGAAGAGTTTCGTTTTCATAACACCAAAAATATGGTCAAAACATTGTACAGATCGGACGGGTCTAGAGAAGAACATTATATGCATATCGTTTCACTTACAGACAAAATATATCTAGATTAAAAGCCGTAAAAGCCGAGATAAGATGTAAACGACGTGGCTTTTAGTTGCATTTTCGCTTGCCACCTTATGAAACCTACAATATAAAAACAGCAGATGCTCCAGATTAAAACAAGCCCAAATACAAAATGTAATTTCATATATAGATCTTAAAATAATTTGAGAAAATGTGAAGCTACCCAAGATACCTTTATTTTCCTTCTGGTTACAAAGCAGACTGGGTCTGTGTAGCCATGACATGTAGTTATATTTTTGGAGAGGTGCGCATCACGCATTGGCTATGCAGTAACCGCACTAGCTTCACATAGCCTATGGCGTAGGTTCACAGCAAAAGTTATAATTGGCCTTGAGGCACATCATACAGTAGAAGCGAGAAACACTAGATTCAGAGTGCCTGTTTCTTCAGGAATTGACCTGTATGGAAAATATAAGTGAATAACTAAAAAGTTGATCTAATATCGTGAGTAAAGGAAACAGGAATATCAATATATGATTGTAGCAACATAACCAAACACAAAATTAGATATCTCCCACACTATAAACCAGCCCATATAACTGCACAGCGAGACCACCAAATGTTAACCATACACAAAAGAGCTCAGAGAGAGAGAGAGAGAGAAAGAGAAACGCATAACAGAAAACAGCCTCTAGACTCAAACAGCGTGAGGTGAACGGCTTGTGTGAAAAAAAAGTTCTGGAAATGAGCTATATTAATAAGGAACCTTAGAGGGAAAGACAGCTACGTTCAACAAAAACAAAGTTTGCTTCCACAAGTTCCTCATTTGTGGTCTGGAGCACACCATTGGCGGTTCTCAGCTAGTTTTCAGCGTACACTAGCCTTGGACTCCCTTTAAGCCCTAAGCCCTGATCTGGGGTTAAAAAAAATAAATCTTGCATGCTTTCATCCCCAGATGTCCTTTTTCTGAAACTCTCTTTTAAATCATCTCAAAAGGACATCATAATCTGGGTTGACGACAGGCTTTTTTTTATCAAGTGCAATAGCTTGAAAGAAATACCTCTACAGGACAGAAACATTATATGCCTTGGAACGCAGCACTCTTCAGAACAGTTCAACGTCTACCGACAGCCCAAGCGAGAGTGACACCTGAGAGGATGCTTGTAAAAGGACTCTCTGGTGTTGCAGTTAAGGAACCCTTTCCTTGCCAATGAAAATTGGCTGGGGGTTGGGGATTCTGCAGTTTCTCAGATCTGGAAAGCATCAAACAACGTCAAAACCTGCACTGTGCCCCTGTGGAAAGCATTTCAGCTGTGCAAATGATCTCCCACAAACCTTTCAAGGCAGAGAAGGAAATGAAGAAGTCTGGGAAGTCCAAGTGGAAATCTCTGGGGCTGTGGTACAATATACTCAGGATTTGGTGGGGCAGTCCAAATTAGAGTTATGACTCCCCTGGATTGTGTTCCAGGGTGAAGCAGTACCAGTTCAGGACTGTTCCTGCTGCCTGGGAGATCTTACGTCTTGGAGTTCTTGAGGACCCAACAGAACCACTCTGAGGGACTGGATTTGGTCCAGGTCTGGGAAGCTGGTCAGGTCACGTGTCTCTAAAATAAAAATGTGGCCTTGGCCCCCCCAGCTGAGGAGAATCACATCTGTTAAACTAGTGTCACACATTAACTAGAGACACTTGAACTGCATTTCCACCACAACTGTGAACTACACACTGATGGAAATAACAGATGCCTCGTGCTCAGCGAGCAAGTAATGTCAAGCCACAACAAAATGACCACAAAAGGTGGGTGTGCTCAAATGTTTGCGAGGAAAAACCCCAAGAGTGTTTGCCAAGACAAGATGAAGCAGATATGCAGCACCTTTGAGACACTCTCTGTGGTTGAAAACACCAGCCAGTCCATTACATTCTCACTCTATGAGGCAAACAAACAGCTAACACCTCCATTTGAGAGCAATAAGGAAATGGCAAAAGCAATATGAACAGCTTTGTAATATAATTACAAATTATAAACCTGAGTAGTTGCAACAAGAATTTCAGTAGTTGACACCAATGCTTTTGCTTCTGCATTTACTTCTGTTTTATCAGAATTGAGTAGAAGGATATTTCTAGCCACCCACTTTATATCTTTTATACACTCTTGTTAATTTGGAAAATTGTGAAATATTCTCAGGTTTCAAAGAAATATAGATTTGGGTATCGTCGGCATAAAAGTGAAAACTAAATCCATAGTTGCTGACAACGTCTCCTAGGGGGAGCATACACAGGGAGAATATCATAGGCCCTAAAACTGATCCCTGTGGCACTCCATACTTAACTTTAATTTGATCTTACAGTTCCCCACTGGTAGCGGTCAGAGAGACAGGGCCAAAACCAAGCTAATGCCTGTCCACAACAATCAATTAGGGCTGAGTATCGATACAATACAGATTTTCTGTTGGATTCGATTCTGATACACAAACTCACGATTCAGTTCCAATTCTGATACCTTTGGGTAAATATTTAAAATGACAATGCACATTTTGTTTACATATGAAAGATCATGATGTTCAATTGCTATTTATTTAACAGATATAACACAATAAACAACCAAACCTAAGTAAACTTTTGAGAAAAAGGCCAATGTTGGGATTTAAAGAATCGATATCGGCACTGTTCAAATGAAGATCATGATTAATTGATTTTATGCAGCCCTACTATCAATCAACACCTTCCCGTGTTACCCCTGTGTTGTCAACACAGTTTAACAAATGCCACATTAAATTTAGGGTCCTTCAATCCTAAACAGAGCTATTTAAATCAACAGTCCACTGGACATTTAAAGCTGTAGGTCGCAAGAAAGATTTTGGCAAGCCGTTAAGAAAGAAAGAGGAGTTAGAAGACTTCACACATCCTCTTGTCACCCCAACATCCTGAATGAAAGAATCGTCACAGAGCCTACACGAGAGGGAGCGTGTAAACCTCTACATTCCAGTGCATGAAAAAACAACCTCTAGTAGCCAATCAACGGCTAAATATCAAATGAAGAAAAAGAGCCACAGCTTCCACCGTCCAAACCAAAACACTTTCACACAGCCAGCCAAAACACGGCCATCATGCAATGTTGTTTCTAGGAGGCCTGTTTTCTTTAAACGCACAATGAGAAGGTGTCAGATTCAGGAGCCCTCGCCTAAACCTCAAGACAAGGCTGGCCAAATACCGGATAACTGATTAAAAAGGCCAAATGATTACCGTAATTAGACAGAGCATTTAACCTGCTCACGTCACTGATAAAGTGTCACTATTGTTTATTCAGTTCACTGACATCCGTGTGTGCTTTTTCCCATCAAACTTTATCTAGTTTAAACAACAACAAAGAATTACTTAAATTACACACACACTCACACACACACACACACACCATTTAAAAAGCCTATTTCTTTTACCTTTTTTATTATGGCATTTTCATGACAATTCTCATTCTAAAGAAAAAATTACAGTACGGTATTAGAGTAAAAAAAGATGATGTTGTACACTCATTTTCTAAATTAAAATCAGCGAAAATGAAAGGCAGTAACAAGGGAGAACTACTATGAAGTAGCCTATGAATAACTTACAATTTTAGAACTTACAATGTCACAGTAAACCATCTTAATGGCACTAAAATAGGGCTCATTTTTTTGTATGCAAAACTAAATTTAAAATGTAACTCTTCATTTTGGAGTAAAACAAGTTTCGTGAGAATCGCCTATTATGGTAATGAGAACTGGGAGTGTATATCTTTTGTCATGGAAACAATGTAAAAAATTTGAATGGTCCTAAAATGGTCCCTCAGATTTCATCAAGTTAAACAATTTTTTTCTCTCTGACTTTATGGTGAAATACAACCCGGACATATTCTTGACAGGTTCCAAGAGTTTAAGTATTGCTTTATCAGTCTGCATTGCACTTTAGTTGGCAAAAGTCCTACATAGTCTGAATCCGCTAATATCTTTTAAGGCCATAAAACAAATGGGGCTCTAACTGCCCTGGCCTGTAATTACAGAGTAGAGATGACTGAAAATCTAATTCATGGAAACCAAAAACTGTCTGTAATTTGAGTTTGAATGGCCTATGGAAGCTGCTCTGCTGACCACATTTGAGGTGATAAATTGGTACGTCCAGGTGCCAACCCTTGGCCTGAATGTTGTGGGCAGTAAGGAGGAAAGCACTTTTAAACAAGTATTAAGAAGCAAAAATCCTTTCAAGTTAGCCAAGCCAAGTCAAATGTATTTGTATAGTTTCACAACAGGCGTCGTTTCAAAACAGCTGTACATAAAATTATGGTATAACAGAAAATAAATGAATATAATGCCAATATTAGTTATTTATGTTTAGAACTAGGTGTATAAATTAGGTGTATATCTGGCTAAATAGAGGAGTCTTTAGTCTAGACTTGACAGAGAGTGTGTCTGAATTCTGAATACTGCTAGGAAGACTATTCCATAGTTTAGGAGCCAAATATGAAAATGATCTCAATTCTTTTGTGGATTTTGATTATCTCGGTATCATTAACAGGCCGGAGATTTTCTATCGTAGTGTGATAGAGTGTGATGGATTATAGCGTATTATAGGTCACTTAAGTACTAGTAAACTTAAATTGCAGGAATAAACTTGCAGGACATCCACCTAGTAATGCATTACAATAATCTAGTCTTGAGGTCATGAATGCATTAATTAGTTTTTCGGAATGAGAAACAGATAGCATGTGTGACAACTTAGCAATATTTCTGAGGTGGAAGAATGCAGTTCTACAAATATTGGAAATGTGTTTTTCAATGGTTAGAATGCTATCAAATATAACACCTAATTATTCTGCTGTAGAAGTTGACGTAACAGTACATCTTTCAAGAGTCAGATTATATTTTAGTGTATTATTTTTTAGGTTTTGTTCCAATACTTAGTACTTCTGTTTTATCAGAATTGAGTAGAAGGAAATTAATAGACACCCACTTTTTGATATCATTAATACACTCTTGTTAATTTGGAAATTCGTGAAATTTTGTCGGGTTTCAAAGAAATATAAAAGTTGGGTATCGTCGGCATAACAGTGAAAACTTATTTCAGGATACCTGATAATATCTCACAGGGTGAGCATATACAGGGAGAAAAGAATAGGCCCTAAAACTGATCCCTGCGGCACTCCATACTTAACTTTAATTTGATCTGACAGTTCCCCACTGGTAGCGGAGGACCTAAACCAAGCTAATGCCTGTCCACAAATGCCAACATAATTTTCAAGCCTACCCAAGAGAATGTCATGATCTATGAGGTTGAAGGCAACACTAATATCTAAGAGCACTAGAAGAGAAATGCAGCTGAGATCAGATGATAAGAGCAAGTAATTTGTAACTCTGATAAGTGCAGTCTCTGTACTGTGATGGGGCATAAATCCTGACTGAAATTCTTCATTTATATAATTTCTCTGTTAAAATGAACATAGTTGTGAGGACACTATCTTTTGTAGTATTTGACAAATGGGAGATTTGAAATCGGTCTGTAATTAGTCAGATCTCTTGGATCAAGCTGTGGTTTTTTCATAAGCAGTTTGATAACTGCCAGTTTAAAGTTTCTTGGGACATGCCCAAGGGACAAAAAGTTAATAATATTAAGAAGAGGTTCTGAGATTACAGGAAACACCTCTTTTAGGAGTTTAGTCAGTATTGGATCTAACACTCATTTAGTTGATTTTGATGTTTTGATAATTTTTGTTTGCTCTTCCTGACCATTAACAGCGAAGGACTGAAGCTGCCCGAAGTGAATCATATTTAGTCTTCTGGGGTGCTGTGGCAGATGGATACGAAATTCCAATTTTGTTTCTGATGATTTTGATTTTAACACTAAAGATATTCATAAAGTCTAATATGCTGCGATGAAAACTGTTCAACCTAGGTTTTATTCCTAACCAATTTAGTCACAGTACTGAATAAACACCTAGGGTTTTTGTGGTTATTTTCTATGAGTTTGCTCAAATATGCAGACCTGGCAGTTTTTAGAGCCTGTCTGTAGTTAAGATTAAGATTAAGATTCAACTTTATTGTCATTGAGCTCCTCTCTTGAGTTCGTGATCACTGTACCATGGTGCAGTATTTTTCTCTTTAATTTACTTTAGTCGAAGGGGGTTGACACCAGCTAGAGTGCAAGAGAAGACTGTAGCCATATTTCCTGTGACAACATTAAGTTCGTCTGAACTTTTTGGCACACTGAGTATTTGAGACAAATCTGGACTATTATTAGTGAAGCTATCTTTAGTAGTTGAAAGAATAGTTCTACCTGATCGATAACGTTGCATAGACATACAAGAAAAAAATGAAAAAAATTAGATCTAGCATATGATTTCGGAGATGGGTTGGACCGGTCACATTTTGTCTAACCCCAACAGAGTTGCCAATATCAATAAATGCTAGTCCCTGTGTATCATTTTCGTTATCTATGTGGATGTTGAAGTCACTGACGAATACAGCTCTATTCACAGCAACCACTAGATCTGACAGAAATTGCAAATTCTCGAAGGAATTCTGAATATGGCCCTGGTGGTCTATATACTGTACTCTAGCAAAAACAAAAGACGGCAAATATTTTTTAATTATGTCTGACGATGTCACATTAAGAATAAGTTCAAAAGAAATAACCTTCTATCCAGACCCTTGAGAAACTGAAAATATCACTGTAAATTACAGCAACACCTCCTCCTCAACCTTTCAGATGAGTCTCATGTTTGTAACAATAACCTGGGAGAGTAGATGCATTTAAACTAATATATTAATCTTGTTTTAATCAGGTTTCAGTCAAACAGAGTGGATCCAAACTATGATCAGTAATAATTTAATTTACATTTAGTGATTTGGATGAAAGCAATCTAATGTTTAGTAGGCCTACCTCTATATGATGTTTAAATTATTTAGAGGAATTTGTGGGAGTTCGGGGAACAGACACAGTCTCTATACGATATGTAGGTGATTAATTCTCTATGTGTTGTAGTTTATGTGAACTGTGTGATGTCTCAAAGCAGCTAGCAGATGTTCAGATCAGCCAGTTTGTCTGCTTCCTGACCTGGGCCCCAGTTAGTCAAATAATATCATTATATAAATCTCACTACCACACGCAGGGAGGGGGCCAGAGCATTGCAGTGTCTGACATCGTTTTTGCAAGTTCACACAACTCTAACATTATCTTTAGTGATCTCCGACTGGCGAAGCCGAAGATCTTTAGTAACGACATGAATAACAATTTTTGAAAATCTACATTTAGCATTAGCCAGCACTGTCAAGACACTCTGGCCCCCGAAATACATTTAACAATATTGGCTGGATTCTCTTTTTCCACGTTCCTTACAATAGTCACCAATAACAAGGCCGCATACATCGTGATTCTCAGTGGGTGCATCACTGAATGGGGAGAATCAATTGGAAATCCTAACAGGAATGGGAGAGTGGTGCCGCTTTGCCCTACGAGTATACTACTGAAAGGTCACGCAAACACTCTGCTGCAGGGGCTCTACAGCTGGAACCAAAGTGTGTGTGTGTTGCTCGCTGTACTTCCAGCATCTGAAACAGTATCTACCGGCTTCTCTTTCTCACTGACCTCAACTAGCATTCAGATGCGTGTCCACGCATAGCTGACTAGATAAAGCCATTTGAGTCTCTCTAAATGCGCTCATTTACAGAACCGCTGGTTTTCTTAAAGAGACAGTACCAGTGTTCAACAAATGTATGTAAATAGAATAAATTAAGTCATAAACATGAAAAAAATATAAGAAATATAACTGAATGCATGGATTTGTTAATTTTTAAAAAGCCAAAATGTGACCAAAATGAAAAAAAAAAATGTATTATTATTTATTTATTTTTATTTATATTTTCGTAATGCACCTAGAAGGTCCTCTGTATTAGCTGGCATTAGCTGGGAGAGAATTTCTTTCATATGAACGCAAGAAACATTATAATTGAAATATACCCATATGAATTGTTAACTAATCAAAAAAAATAAATCAAAATAAATAAATAAATAAATAATAAAAAAAAAAGAAAAATCGAAAGCTTGAGAATTGGAATCAAATCAAGAAATCTGTATCAATACGCAGCCCTATTCAAAAGGCATACAGTATGTGGCGACAACGAGCAGAGAAGCGAGTGTGTTAGAGTGAACAACGCGATAATGTTAGAGTGAACATGTTTTCGTATGTCTACAAAAACAAAGGTGCACACGGACAGTCTGCGCATACGGTGCTCATGGCGAAATTTGCGTCATACTGTGCCATTATGTGGAAAACCAAAGTATATTTTGGTCTTAAGAGCTCAGGATGTACAAAACTATAATAATTTTAAAATGTACTAGTCATTGGGTAGTTGACTAATCGACTTACGCAAGCCCTGAATATTTAGGCTGATTTCTTGTGTTAAAAAACGGCTTGAGGTACCTCACTGATGGACCAGTCCATTGTTGGACAATTAGTCAACCATCATGACCCATCCCTAGTAACAGTAACTAGTATAGTACAACAAAATGCCCTTAACAATATAGCGCTGTCTATCTTTTCCACTTAATTGTATAGTCATGACAGCTATGTCTCCATTGGCAGAGTTCTTCCCATTCCAAAGAGAAAAACTTTAAAGAGTCTTCTTTCCATTGTAAAGCATCAAAAACACAAAAAGCGTTAGAGAGAAACCACATGGGGAAACAAAACGAGAGCAAGAGAAACATTTGTGAACCAAAATAGCGTCTTCAAACAACAAAAGCACAAACAAAACAAAACCTCACATAAAAAGCCTAGATCTAGTACACAAGAGCTCACTTTCATTGTACACTTTCCCCCTTCAGAAAGGAAGTTTATTATATTCAAAACAGCCATATCTCTCATCAAAGGCAGAGAACATCGTAGGAAACATATGCTTGTCCAGCATGTAAACTGCCTACAGTGCTGTATTTGTCTGTTCCAGACCTTTCAATAATTTGACAATGTCCAGGAAGCAAACATTGATATGGTAAAATATTTAAGTCATGCTTAAGGTACTTAAACAAGCCATAAATTCACTAGTCAAACTCACTAATGGACTGGTTGCTGGACAAGTAGTTGACTAGTTCCTGACCCCATTCCTACATGGCTCACCTTAAATGTTCAGATAAGCATAGTGTCAAACAAACAAATACTAGATCTGAAAAAGATCACTTTTCTGCCTGACATCTCTTCATAACAGTATTCCTGTGGAGATCTTGTTGCATTAGTTTGAAAGTGATGGGCGGCAGTAGCCACTCTGCGAGGTTAGCGCTCGGTTGCATAACGACTGAAGCTGAGCTGGTTCCTTATTAAGAGTACGTAGCAACCTCCAACGGCCACAGAGGAGGGGTTGACATCAAGACAAACTGACAAGTGAACAGAACACAGTGTGCAGAAATAGCCTGTCTGAGAATTATAGCCGTGTTAACCACAGAAACCTTGTTACCACACCTCAACTACCTCACTGAGACTCTTCACAACAGCAGAAACAAACACATTGAAGAGGTTTACGTTCACACCAATGTGCTGATAGCTACAAAATGTACTAAACAACACTTGTGCACATTAGGTAAGCCGGTAAGACCAGCAGTAAAGGTGTTTAAATGCAATGCGAAATCGGGGTAATGGAGAAAAAAACGAAACCAAAAGAATGCGCATGCAAACGCGTTAGCATTAGCCTAACATTAGCCTTGGAAACAGGCATTGTGCACAGCTAATTGGGTTCAATTTGCAAACGCAAGCCGAGATTGATGTAGGCAGTATATAAATTTTGAAAGTTGATGCTTTAGATCGATAAAAAAAACGCCTCTAACCATTAGAGGTGGGCAATATAACCAAAAAAAGGGTAATTACCGTCTTTATCGTGGTTATGCAAAATGCCGTTGCACGGTAGGGAGTGTGCACTCCGAATCAAAACAAAACTTATGTTTTAAAATTTAAGTATCAAAGTAAATGCTTATAATGCAAAAATAAGCATTGTTTTTCTTTACTTGGTTGAAAAATTATGCAGAGTGTATTATTGATTATTTACAAATAATATTTAATTTATTGCTAACAATGGGTCTACCATTTTTTGTCTACCAGTTTTAAATTTTACTTTATTTTTAAACACTATTAAAAATGTCTATAGTCGATATATGGGTCAATGACAAGATATTTTGCCAACATTTCCTTTTTTTGGTAAACTAGTAACCCTTGTTTTCTCCACCAATCTACCAAGTTATTAGACAAACGATTGACTTTGCTCCAATCAGACTGCACACATTGCCAATCACATGCATTGATTTGTAGCTGTTGAATGCGAGGGCTGGAAGGCCAAACAGTGTCTCTCATGGAAACAGGGAGGTGGGCCAAGTGCAAGGAGTTTCTCTCATTTGACTGCCCTTAGCAACAGCCTTTCAGAGAAATCACCTGTTGCTAAGTGGATCGAGCGACATCCTAGCAACAGCAGACTCCTCCATTCCTGTGGAGAAAGCGAGAACAGAAAGATGCGTGCATGCCATGCAAGACAAAGCAACAATAAATGCTAAGAAAACAGACTGAAAGCTCCATGCACTCGCTGAAACCACAATGTCAATCTGCAGAAAATGAAATGCAACAGCACTAATGTTAGTCATTATCACAAAACCGTACATGCACAGAAGCAACATACATCTATTTACCTGTAAACAATCCAGAAGACACCTGACACAAAGAGCCGACTCGATCCAATACTATGTGCTAAATGTAAGTGCATGCATTGCTGTGAACGTGGGAGCGTGAGCATGAGCATGAGCATGTGTGCATCTGCTTAACAACTGAAAGAGAAAGCCTTGGAAAGGATGCAAGGAGTGGTAACCTCAACAGCACCTGTGTGCTGTCGCAAGCAACCAATCGCATGTTTTTAGTATGTCAGCAGAGACTCAGAGCTAAATATGGAAGCTCCTATTAATGATGTGGAAGAAACAAGTGAATTGAGCTGCATATCAGTGCTACAAGACCAGCTAAACATTGCATTAATAAACATTTACTAAAAAAAAAAAGGAGTTGAAAAAAATATTGTTAAAGTATAAAGTATAAAATATAAAGGATGAGACACCCTTTGCAAAAATTAGAGACAGAATATCCATTCCTTTTGATTCAATTCAATTCCAATTAATTTGGGTATACCTCAGTTTAGGGCTGCACAATTAATCAAAATAAAATTGAAATCACAACATGACCTTGTGCGATTATTAAATTGCAAAGGGCTGCAATTTAAATAAATAAATATTCTGCTCTCTTCAAAGTTTATTTGCGCTGCTCTGTCCAGTCTATATTAAATTAGCACATTGTTACTGTGTTTTCAGAGCAGTTCTGTGCTCCACAAATCCCGCTCATGCTTAGAGTAACTGCTTTGTTTACAAGCTCTAAACGCTTTATCATAATTATAACGCGGAAAACAAGATGGGGTATAATTCAAACATCTTTATTAAATGATTTCTGAGCAAACAGCATTAACACCTGTAGTGTCCAGAAACCTCTCTTCCGCTAGTCATTTGTTTACCTCACGAGAGAGCGTGTCGCCCTTATTACAGTCCCCACGGGAACAAGTGAAAGCGGAACTAATATTACCAACATCCAACGCAATGAAAAGGAAGGAACGTCCATATAATAAATCTATATTTAATATTTAGTTACTATACTATAATGCATTACTAAATTAAATATAATAAAATAATGAATAAAAATAATTAAATTAAATGGTGACAAACTAACCCAAATTTCACATTAAATGTAATTACACCAATGGGTTATCAGTTCAACTGCAGTTTGACATTAAGCCTCATTCTTTAGGACTGTCTTATATACAGTAAAGAATAGTTTGTATAAGCCAGCTAGTTTTTAAGGCCTAGAATAAAAAGTACAATTTATATTTAAAAATTATATTTTGTGTTTATTGCATTATTCAATCGATCAACATTATTTTTGACCGAAAAACTAGGCAACAACTGGTTTTACCAACAGGGAAATGTAGTTAATAGTGACATTGAGCAGAATGTTTACATATAACCAGTTTTGACAGAGCAAATGATAAAAGTGAAATGATCAGCATCGATTGATGAGATGAAAATTGGAGTTCGGTATCAGATGTTAAAATCCTGATTGGAGCATCCCAAATATTCAAGTTGACTGTTTCAAAAACTAATGGTGATGATTAGTGGGCTGAGACCCTATCACAAAATGGACAAAAACAGGTACATGGTGGATGGTAACATTTGGATATGAAGACTCTGTTTCACTGTTTAAGAGGGCTCAAGCATGAAAACCCCAGTAGCCTCTTTGCAGTTGAACATGTGGAAAACATTACCATCATAATCGCAGTTCAAATCGCAATCGCAATATTTTTCAAAATAATTGCAATATGACTTTTTGTCCAAATCGTGCAGCCCTACTTCAGTTATACTGTCCATTTTGCTTCCATATGAAAGCAATTTGCCAATATTTGCGTGAATGTCAGCTTCAGGGTGTTGAGTTGAAAGCCATTTTATAGAGCAACATCTGGGCAGTTAAAACAAGCAATGAAAAGCCAAGCAGACCTGTGTCTACACATTTGCACCAACACCACTAAAATACAGCTAATATCAGAAAAGAATGAGCTTCATGTCCTAAAGGCGCAGTCGCATTTACCTTTGCATGGTGGAATTCCGCGGGCGAAGGCAGCGTGGGCGCATGTTGAGCACGTGTGAAAACAGCAAAAAACTACAATTGCCAAGCAGGCTCTTCTCAATGCTCCACATTATACTCTAGAAGAGTGAAGTTAAAAAGAAACTCTCCACTAAAATGATACCCTCGTCTGTAATAAATATATAGAGTGTAGCCGCGTATGCAGCACCGCACACAGAGGTCACTGCCAAACCAAACAACTTCCTATTGGTCGATGTGGCGAATTCACCTAATGTGAACACCAGGCAAAGTCTGTGAAGGAATGTTCTGGCACCAGAAGCTTGTTTCACGAAATTCACGGTCGCACAGATTCCCATTGACATGAACGTATTTTGCCTGCGGAAATTCTCCAACGAGACCAGACCGCGCCATTTACCAACCATTAGGCCTATATGGTACAGTGGTCTAAACTGATGTATATAAAAACATCAAACAACAATGGCTTGATTTATCAAGCTAATCTACTAAAGCAAAACGAAGAAACCGAGGACATGCAAACAGATTAAACGTTTTTTGTTTTTTTTTGCAAAATAGCATACAATTGTGGCCAAAAGTTTGGAATAAATGTATAGATTTTGGCATTTCGGAAGGAAATTGGTACTTTAATTCAACAAAGCGGCATTCAACTGATCACAAAGTATATTCAGGACATTACTGATGTAAAAAAAAAACCAGCACCAATTAATATTTTTACCCAGCTCTAAACGGAACGCCACATTGGCATCAAGTTGAACTGTACTCAACTTTGCCGCACTGCATAAATTCTCTGTCACTTTAAAACGCCAACGCTGTCAGTGTGAATGCTTCTTTGGAGTGCATTGCTGACCTAATCACTTCAGAGTTTGAGAATGTAAAAATAGTCTAACTGAACTGCATTAAACCGGAAAGATGGGAATTGCAGCCCGCATAACACAAGGCATTTACTTACAGCATTTAAGCTACACTTCTACATATTTCGCCCCAGTTTCTCCAAGATGGATTGGTGCCAGCTCACCTCCGGGGTGCTCTCACTTTTCAACCCATGCGTGAAAACAGACAACTGGAGAAAAAGAGCAAAAACAGAGGAAGAGGGCGTATGGGTAGAGGGGAATGCTTGTGTGCTCCGAGAAGAACAGGCTTGTACTGCTTTTAGTAATTCAACCTCAACGCAAGAAAGAGCTGAGAGGAAAATCTCCCTTACAGACAGCATAACAATCAAGATAGTGTTTCCTGTGTGGGAAAAAGAAAAAAAGACAAGGCCTCGAAAAGTACAAGCATTCAGGGCGAGCAACCTGCATTAATCCAGATGGTAGAAGATCAGTCTGTGCAGAACGAACGACGGCGGGATCTCAGATCGCCTGATAAACAAACAAGCTTTAACGGATGGCTAAGCATCTACTGATTCCATAAGGAAGTGCACGCTAAGCTGTCTGGCACAAAATGAGATTCAAATTGAAGCAAAGGCAAACAAACAACAAGTAAATGCACATGAGACAGCAATTGTGTGCAGTCCATCTCAGTTCACTTCAGCCCAATCAGTCGCAATTGGCATGAACGCAACTGGCTCATGATACGCTCGGCTTGAATTAGAGCAGCCTGGAGAATCTCTGCTTCCTTTCAAGAAGGTGGAATTAATTTCACAGTATAAACTCATTCAAACAAACTGCACTGATTTTTCTGTCTGGAAATGACCACAACCAGAGAACTACCCCAGGCTAACGCGCAGCTATGAACCTCAACAGACCGACTGCAATCCACTGAGGTTTTTTCTCCCCATCTCAACTAGTCAAGGCTCGACATAAACGTTAGTCTGCTTATCAGGGACATGTCGATTTTTGAGGGGGCAAGTGAAAGAGAATTGAACTTGACTGACCGGACAAGCAGACTGATGTAACCATCAATAATGTAAAAACAACCGACTATGTATGTGATAGCCTAGGCTATGTGACACTTATTAGAAAGTTCATATTCTCATTCTGCTGTTGAAAATAATCCAGAGCACGTCATTTTAGAATTCACTAGCAATCTAGTATCAGCTGCGCCCTCAAGAACTGAAGGGGGAATACTCGCAAGTTCAAGTTACTCAACACGTTTATAATCCAGCGGTCAAACTCGCGCGAGCAATGTGAGGCGAAAAGTTTCTTCGCGTTGTATGTGAACGCACCATAAGCCAGTGACACGCCTCAATCCGGGTGGCGGAGGATGAATCTCAGTTGCCTCCGTGTCTGAGACCATCAATCATCGCATCTTATCACGTGACTTGAGCGTGTTACCGCAGAGACTTAGCACGTGTGGAGGCTTCACGCTATTCTCCGCAGCATCCACGCACAACTCACCACACACCCACCGAGCGCGAGAACCACATTATAGTGACCACGAGGAGGTTACCCCATGTGACTCTACCCTCCCTAGCAACCGGGCCAATTTGGTTGTTTAGGAGACCTGGCTGGAGTCACTCAGCACACCCTGGAATCGAACTAGCGAACTCCAGGGGTGATAGTCAGCTTCTTTACTAGCTGAGCTACCCAGGCCCCCTCTTTAAGGATTCTTTAAGTACTTCTGATGAAGAATGTGTTTTTTTTCAAGAGCCTTTAGCAAAATAAGATAATTTCAGATTTCAACATTAAATTCTAAACAAACAAAGTTTTGCTGTAGAATCAAAATCAGAGGACTACACTGGACACACCGTGCTTTGCACTGTAGACTCTCATTAGATTGAGAGATGTCGACATTCATTAGATTGGGAATCGGACTACACTGGAAAGTGTTGTGTTTTTTGCTGTAGATTCATTAGTGGGGCAGACGCTGAAAAGCGCAGTAGTAAACCAGATTATTTTAGAAGTGTTCAATGCACTATGGCGAAAAATTGCAAGTTTGGGAACCATTAACAGAACCGAACGCCACAAAAATTACAGCAGAATAAATAACCAAAAAAAAAAAAACACTTCACAGCTAATTGTGAGTTTTTGGCTAAACTATCTAGTGGAATTTGCGGAATGGCCCGCCAAAAAAAAAAAGAAACACTTCTCTCAAATTCAAAGGGATTATGAACTGTCTCAATGGATTAGTCAAAACAACTCATTCACTCCAAGAACTTCAGAAGTTACAAATTAAACTGGTGAAGAAAATTACAGATTGCCAAACCAAGGTTCCACAGAGTTCCATCTGTATTCCGGAAACTACTGGAATCCCTCTTGTTTTCCCTCGTCTTCTCTCCCGACCAAGTCCCGCCCCTGACCTCAGGTCATTTCACAGAAGCAGTGCTCATTCCAATAATAATCCACATTCAAGGTCAGGTACTGGTGCACCAGCAGTAGGGGGTGGAAAAGGGCAGGACGGGTCAAGAGAGAACCGATGGAGATAAGGAGCCCTCAGGGTCCATGGAGAAGAAACAACTCTTGGAATTTGGCAGAGCTCCCAACGTTGACTAAACGGAGAACTGGGTGTTATCTTTAGAGCGTTCCAGAGGAGATTAACTCATCTAAATGTTGGATAACAACCCAGCACATGCCAACAATCACAAACAGATTTAGGTTCGAATCTCATTTGTAATCCTATTCATCAATGACCAATGATCTGCAATGAACTTTTTAAACCCAAATGAGCAAGTGTGAAAACGCAAAGACAGATTTTGTTTCTCATGCTAGACACTGTTGAAATGCTTCTCATTCCTCAAAATAATGTTTTGGTTTTAGGTGTTGCAAGCAAATGTTACCCCAACTAAAATTAGTTGACCTTCTGAACCATAATTAGTTGATTTCTTTACAGAACATTCTACAGCAAACCACCACCATTTCTATACTTCTGTAATTGAAATGTGTTACATTAATTGGGAAGCCAAAAATTCTTGCCATTCTGGATGCCGATAAGAGCAAAAAAAAAAAACCTTCCAAACTTACAACTGAACAAACAACCTCAGACCACCGACGTCCATATCAGTGCACAGTTTAAAGGTTTATCTGCAAAGACAGCAGAAGATAGAAGAGTATGATGAAGATAATGGTGCAATCCTGAGTCCATGCATGATGCTGAAAAAGGAAATCTTTATTTTTTCGCAAAGTAAAACCAGAAATTATTAGTAAAAAAGATGTTGGGTCTTGTTTACAGAACTGCAAACATTAAATAGCGAGCTGCTAACACAGAGTAACTAAGTGAAAATGCAATATTTTTAGATGCGACTATATTTTGATGTTGCGCTAAGGAGGAAAATGGATCCTCGGTATACATTAAATTACCAGTAAACAATGTGAAACTCGTGAGCATGCCGGAGTGCCAGAATCCACAGAACTTTTTTGCATTTTCCAGGGAATAATTGTGGAATTCTGCTAAATTGATTTAAGCCTAAACATGGTGAAGGTAAACGTACTTCACTGTTATTGGTGGCTGAAAGCGTAATCAAATTAGGCTACATTTTTAATAAACGAACGGTCAAGGGGCAAGAAATGCACAAAAACGTAGTCAATGACGAGCCCTCCAATTTTGTGTAAATCTGTAGCACCTTCAGTAGTTCGGTGGGTTCAGATTTAGAGAGAACAGGGAATGAAAGAGAGAAAAACAAAATAGGCCAAAACGGGAGAAACGGGGTCAGACTAGCTCCACCCCCTAACAAACAAAGTGTTTTGCATTCGTTTTGGTGGTTCGTAATAGCTCGCTGGGGCGAACTATTAGAAAAAATTCTTATTGGCTGTTGAACCTTCTTACTGCTATTGGTCCACGTCATCGTTAGGTGTGACCTAGAGCTCCACCTACTTTTAGGCTGACATCAAGTCCTGTTTATGCCGCTTTGTGAGTCAAAATGAATCAAGATTAACAAATCGTCGAGTAGAGTTATTAGCGACCTGGTGCAACTTACCTAAAATCTGACCGTTTGCTTAGCGACATTTTCCAAGAACATGTCATGCGATTAATTTGTTGGATTAGTCTCCTAAATCAATCAAATCTTCTCAAATCCTCTCAAGTGCCCATTTACTCTTGTGCCATCTGCCCAAAGATATGCCCATGCTCCTTGTCTTTAACCTGAACATTATCATTTTTATACACTTATCTTTGCAATAGTATTAGTGTCATTCTTAATCCCAATAACAGTGTAACCAGTGCACATAATGGCCGCGTATAGCATGTTAGCGCATTAGCGTCATGAATTCAGAATATAAACAAGACAAATTAAACAATTTCTACTGAAATGCAACGGTTGTGGCATGAATTTAAAACAGTAACTTTTCTGAAAATGTTTTATAGTGCTGATTGTCTATATCTATAATATATAAAATTGTAATTTTTATTTTATCTTTTTACATCAACACATTAAACATATATATGTATATACACACGTGTATATATATATATATATATATATATATATATATATATAAAACAGCTCTCAAAATTAACGTATTAATGCATGAGATTAAAATGTTTAAAGCGCTCAAATTTTCTTTTAACGCGATTAGCGCACTTGCCAATTTTCACAAAAGTTTCTGGTATATTTTTCAGCTCTGTGTGAGTTGTAAACACTGGTTGGAATGGGGCAGAACCTTCACGATGTGTGTGCCAGGGGTCAATACACTAACACACACACCATAAACACACACATCAGCGATTTCACGTCAATGATCAAGTAATGCAGAAAGGACCTATTAGTAGAGTCTTTTAAACAAAACAACCCATATGAGACCTGTGAAATGCTGCATTCACATAACCCTCTGCATTTCCTCATAACGTGTTGCGCTTTCAGGACAATTCGTATGAAATATAATTTGCGTATGCAGTTACATTTATGCATTTGGCAGACGCTTTTATCCAAAGTGACTTACAGTGCACTTATTACAGGGACAATCCCCCCGGAGCAACCTGGAGTTAAGTGCCTTGCTCAAGGGCACAATGGTGGTGGCTGTGGGGCTCGAACCAGCGACTTTCTGATTACCAGATTACCAATTATGTGCTTTAGACCACTACACCACCACTCCAGTTCCAACGCTCGGAGCAAAACGAGGTTCCCTGCAAGTGCTTTTCATGTGGAGTTTGAAACGACGCAAATCATGTGAACGCAGCTTCACGCTTGCTGTAGCAAAGCTGATAGTCACGATAAATACGATGGAGGATGAGGTTTAGAGATTTAATGCCAATTGCCATGAGTACCCATGGAGACTAGTTCTTTCAATTAGCAAACCTCTTAGACTTTGGGAACCATTTAATGTTACTTGATTTGTTGCTGTTTTAGTGCATTTCTGTCTTTATACTGCAGAACACTGTTTGGAAATGCCATAAACATTGTTGCATATTGTATTTTTTATGCTTTGTTTATCAAAGGAGGAACTAAATGCATTTTGACAATAGATAGATAGACAGATAGATAGAAAGATAGATAGACAAATTTAAGCAATCGCAATCAACTATGAAAAACCATGCGATTAAATATTTAATCGACTGACAGCACTAATATATATTGACTGTGATCCATTCTTAATCCTCAGCCAGTGAATAACCTGTCTCTTACTGTGAGCTATCTGGAGGGATTTACAAAGGGTGAGAGAGAATGAAAAATGTAGAGAAAGAGAGAGGGGGACAGAGCAATGACTATTTATAGTCGCTCAAAGGCTTCCTGTTTCTGCTCAGCAAACCAGAAAGGAGGGGCAACCTACCAGAGGGAGAAAGAGGGACTGAAGGGTAATGGGAGATAAAAAGAGATTCTCCCCCCACTTTAATCCAGACAGGAAAACATGGCTACCCTTCAGCAGCCAGAAAGCAACACCAAAGGCAATGTCCTGAATATGGACTACATATTGAACAGAATGGAACAAAAATTGTCAGCTGTCATCTTACAGAGAACACATCTAGGATAGGGGTGGGATATCTCACAAAGATCACAGATTTTGGCACCAAAATTAGATAATAGCATTCAGTTACTCAGTGTCTACACAGCTACTCTGGCCTTTAAGCAATTTGAGCAAATGAGTCCACAATACACTTAATAAAACAATCAGACAGATCCAACAAGAAAATCTGTTCAGAGAGAAAAACCACTGTACACATTTGACTCAACAGTGCCAGCATCTGAAAATATGCCCAAAGCCTATGGCATGAATTGGACACTGGCAAAACATTTGCATACAGAGGAGTGAACTCGGGTCAAAATACATATAGCAGGCAAGGCTGTAGTCTATACTAATAGGAAAAAACTGTTCTGAGAAAAGGCGATTAAGAGCAGCGTGTCACCTGTTAAGTCGACAACCAGCCGTTGTGCTTGCAATCACCATTATGCAAATCCCAACTGTACATCAAGTCCAAGGACGCTTTTTCCTCTCAATGATTGACAGGTGAGAACAAACATAAAGACACACTGGAAGCGAGCCAGTACCTGATTAAAGACAAGTACTTGTGTGTGGCCTTCAAGACTGACAGCTCTTGGCCAGACTGTAGGGATACCACTTTTAGAGGTTGACTGATTAATCGGTTTTGATGATTAATCAAGCCGATTTTGAAACTAGCGGTTATCTACAAAAACCAATGATGATATTTTATAGCTTGTTTTTTTCCATGTAGACAGTCCTGGAGGTTTCACTGTAAGTAAAGACTAAGATTTTTTTTTAATGTTCAATAAATCTATTTTAAACCCTATTGGCCGATTAATCTGTATTTTCCACCACCTTTGTTATTGCTAGCCAACTCAATTCGGTAACCAATATTATCATTGGTATATTAACAAACATAATTGGGTATGTCTCTAGTAGTGTATCGGATCTGTGCAATAGACCTTCAAGTTGAAATATAACAGGAATAACTTGCTTCTTCCGGTTTAATCACTTCTTTCTTTGTTCTTGTATTAAATAACTACTAGAGAACTGGAAGCAATTATTTGCTAAATTGAGAAATACTTGAAGACTAAATTTCAATATTAGAAATTTGGTTATGCTTATATAAATGTTTCTCTATTTTAATAAAGTAGTATAGTTTTACTGTGGTATGGAAAACTGAGAGAATCGTCAAACTTTACTGGCACTGGTCTCGAAATTTGGTACAGTGACAATGCTGATAGACGGTGTTCTGGAAACTAAAATGAGAGGGGAAACTAATTCACACTCTCGCTCTGCCATTCTCAGAGAGAAGCCTCAGTTTGATGACCTCGTTAGTTCAAGCACTTAATCTGCTAATGCCCACATAAAACTAAATGAGAGAGGGGGGGAGGTGGTGAGAAAGAAAGGAGGGGGTTGGATGGAGAAAGAGAGAAGTAACAACTGCGATTAAAATATGCGTCAGCCCACAGGAAATGCTGGCTAGATGCTTGAGATGGAATTAAATAGATTCAACAACCTGGAATTCTGGAAAATCTTAGCCTATATCCATTGGAAGCCCCTGGCACTGCTGCTAAATGTAGCTGATGCCAAATACAATATAAATAATTTTCAATTAAAACTATTCATCTGGCATTTATCCAAAACAAATAAAAAAAGTGTAAAGCATGAGCAAAAGCAATTAATACAAGTAGTGCTACTGAACAAAATTTCACTTGAGTACTAGAAGAGTAAAATGCCAGAACAACGGATGATTCCAAGAGTATTTCAAGTGCAAATAAGAGATGCACTGAAGTATCTGCAAAACATTGGTATTGGCCGATAAAAGCATTTATCTGCACATCAGATCAATTATGCACATTGGATCATTATCAACAATAATCAATTAAATACAGCCGATATCAGGGTCAATTATTTTGTCAATCAAAAGGGGGTTGAAAAACAGGACAGTTAGCATACAACTCAGTGTTTACACAACTAATTAGATTGCTCACCTTAATATGCTAAATGAATAAACTAAAGCAAATGTTGCTTGAGATTCATCCTTCAGAATTCAGTTCATCCAAGTACATTTATTTAAAATCTTCAGAAGCATGGTAGCCTAAAAAAAGCAGAACAACCAAACAATCAGTGTCTGTATCGGCATACAATGCTCTAAATAATGGGATATCGTATCGGTGCATCACTAATACATACAATGGAATTTTAAGCAAACCATTAAATCGCATAAAACAATCCCAAACTCTAGGCTAAAACGCCAACTATGAACTATACAGTAGATCTAGAATTGAGCCTAGAGGCCGTTTTATCCATTTTTTGGTCTGTTGGTTGCCTTCAACTTCGGTCAAGTTGAGCTAATAATTGGATAGACATTCTAGAGCCCCTGCTGTTTGGCCGAGAGTTCAGCCATTCTGATTAAGGTCATAATTAACTGTGAATTCTGGAAGCAAGTTAAGAACTTAGCCTTGAATTATTGCAAAAAATGAAGCACCAGCTCTCTTTTGGCTCACAGCAAAACTCAATTTATTCTTGTGGTGCAGTTCCTTATGAGAAAAAGAGGTTTATCAGAGAACTCTGCAACTCTGCCATTTCATCCAGAGCCAAAGGATCAATTTGCAGGGCAGAGAGACAAAAGGAAATGAGAACCCAGAGAGCATTTCTTGCACTCAGTGAAGAGGTGAACTACAGACGAGAGAGAGAGAGAGAGAGAGAGAGAGAGAGAGAGAGAGAGAGAGAGAGAGAAAAATAGACAGTGAGAGATTCTGGCTTGCCTCCAGAACAGACTTGAGGACTTTGATGTGGCCTTTCCGATGCCAAGAGGTCAGTATTTGTTGCACCCCCTGTTGTCATTTCAAACACAGTCACACACTGTGCAGTGGAAAAACAGCTCTCTTCTCTCAGGTTGGTCATCCCAAGAGGCCCAAGAGGTCCAAGAGTTAGCAGTGCTAAGCCGACAGACATTCAGTGGCCAATAGAAACCTTTTGTAGAGAAAAGAATGGGAGAAAGCACAAATCTTAAAGTGTCTGTAGGAAAGGAAATAGAAATGGGAAAACGATAAGAGCCAAAAGGCACTTGAAATATAGTTCTCCATCTCTGTCTTGATCTCAAGAAGCAAAAGCTAATGATAACATTGTCAAATACCATTGGTGATTTGACATGTTAATAAAATGTAAGTTTAGCAGGCAGTTTTGGAGACTTCTTTTTAAGATGTCTTTCCCCATTCAACTAAACCAGATCTGTGTTTGTATGACAAGAAAATATCTGCAACAGCAAACAGCAATGGTACATTTGCTTTTAACCGCAATCCAAACAAACCCAAATGCTAGTCCAAAGACAAACAGGAATCCTTTAGCACACTGTTAATCTCCACAATCATAACCAGAGGCCTCATGTATTAACCTTGCCATAGATTAGACCTAAGTGTTATTTAGGGAAAAATAAATCAAACTTTAAAACTACGTATGGCAAATCACATGCAAAATGATCCCTGTACAAACAAAAGCTTCATTACTCATCTCAAATCCTGTTTGAAATAACCATAAATGGAACTTGCGTATGTACATTTCAATACCCATTTTAGTGTACGCAATAATTAAATCAGGCCACTGCTCTTTGTACACAGGTGATAAATCCACAAGAACATCAGTCAATGAAGTCACAGAACGTTAATGAAAGTGATTAATACAATGCTTTTCTTTATGGGAACTTTGAAAACATTTCCAGAGAAGGCATTAGGGGAAGAAACAGAAAACAACTTTGAATTCTTATTCCCTCCCTCAGGCACCGTCTCACTCATTAGCTCTCCTTACAACAGCCATGTCAGTGCACATCAAGAAAGGTTCTTTAATATCTGTCTCCTTCATGTGATTAAAAACTAATGGAGAGCTACGCCTTTCACCCCTCACTCCAGACGAGGACTGTTCAAATATTTAACCCATCACAGCTTTTCTAAAACTACACAACGACCAGAATCAGGCAGCCAAGTGTATCCTGTGTGCATCTCTCCAAACATATCCATTTTTGCAAAGCCGAGTCCACAGAGACGAGCAGATCTGCTGGACTTTGATGAACAGCCAGATATATTCTGACTGTTCGTCGGAAAAGGGTAGAGCATAGGGACAGTCTCGAATAAGAATTACCAGCACACTGAGAGACAGTGAGAGACCGCGAGGCCTGAATACCAACACACACCTCCAGGAACAGGACATGGAGTTGATTACTGATGCCTGTCTGATGGGGTGGAGAAGTCCTCAAGTGGTCTCTGGAGGGAAGCATACAAGCAAGTTCTCCAGGAGAGTGAGAGAAGACTTCAATCCATTCTGATTGAAGGAAAGAGAGTAAAAAAAGTAAGGGGAAAATATGTACTGGCTGAGTCTCAAGGAAACATTCTGGGAATTCAGACAACACAAGCGTCTGCTTGAAAAACAATGTTGTCCTACAAGACCACACATAGGACAAATTAATTCAGGGACAAATGATGACAGGTGTCCCATCTTTCGGGGCTCAGCACCTTCGCTTTGCCAGGAATACGAGGGGAAAAACGATTGTGGTTTTAACCACAGGGCTCTCCAAGTATCTAATAAGGACAAATCCTCCTTGAACTGACCTGCATTGCCTGACGAAACGCAGGAATGTACAAAATTATAAGGGAGGTAGCACTGGTGGTTTTCCAGAACACACGCAGGGGTAAAGATGTGGGAATATTTGCTTTCCCTGCCTGAGGTGGAAGCAGCTTTGGGGTGATTTGTGGGGTCAAACCCTCCTCCTGCCTGGCGTGAGGCCCTGGCTAAGTGCCGGAGACTCTTCTCCGCAGCTCGGCAGAGTTCTGGCCTGAGGTCACAAGTTTGTAACTTGTCCCATTTAATTATATTGTATGGGGGGAAAAAAGCAATGCCAACATTCTTTAAAATTTCTCCTTGTGTTCCCTGAAATAAAGCCACACATGTTTGAAACAACAAGAGCCTGAGTAAGTAACGGACAATTTACAGTCCGTCGAACTTTATCGCAAAATAAACCTGATGGCTGACTGTAGGTTATGCCGCTTACTTCATGGCTACTTACCAAATAAATAATTAAATGGACATGAAATACTGATTTGTGGACAAGATCTTAAGTCTCTAGAAACAGCTGGATTCCACCTTTCATCAGAGTTCAGTAAGTGTTTATATTGACTGCTCATTATCCCGCAAGACTTGACTATACAAGACTTCTTGCCAAAGAAATAAATAAATAGGCTAAAATATTGTGTTCCCTAATCCCTAGATATGCAGTCATTGTTTAGAAAAATCAGATCGTTGGATGGCACACTTGACCAAACAGAATGGAGTATTCAAGAAAGATATGTAATGGTGATAACATCATCTTTGGTTGAACAAACCATTTAAATGATTACCATATGGTGGAAATCAACAACAAATCATGGATAAGACATCTTGAATCAAGTTGTTTAGGGACTCTTACTTTTGGGACTTGGCAGATATATGACTTACATTATACAGGTTCTTCTGGTTTAGTTCTGCATGACTGATTGAAGAGTCAGAGCATCCAGTGTTCCTTTCTTCACCTCCACTTGTCTTGGAATCTTATTTCCTTCCGATGGTAACCATAGTAACAAATGCCCAGCAAACAAACAATATAAGGGTCTGATACGTGGCTCTCTTTTCGCTTGAGTATTTGGATTAACTATCACAAATAATCAATCATTTAGTTGATATCACTATTTCTATATCATTTCAGAGCAGTGCCCTCCTCAGAATAGACTGATAGAGCCTCTACAGATGGATAGCCAGCCATGTGACAAGGTACTGCTTGAAGGGCCCATCTGGCCAGCCACTTCCAGGAAGCCAGATTCCAGGGCGTTAATCCAGAGAGACTCAGAGGCCCAGAAATGCCATCAGGTTGCCTGGCAGAGAACACATGCCCGCTTTGTGTCCCAGGCTGTTGTTGGTGGAGGGCTGCAGGAACGTAAGCTCCTATGCAGATCCCCAAGCGGGAACCAAGGTGCCCCTTGTTTCATTTCTCTAGAAGGCATAATCCTCTACGTAAAGCTGGGGAGAAGGTGGAGTGGAGAGTTTGAGAATTCGGAATGAAGTCGTCAAGTGGGGGAAAGTGAGGGGTGTTAATGGCAATGACGTGAGATTCAGATTTTTATCAATGGTTTAGGGTCAGCCTACAAAACAGATTCAGCACAGATTCCAACTCAATCACACGCTTGGCTTATCTGTAACAAATCTTTTCAAAGCTGTGGTTTCAAAGCATTGCTCACACACTTTTTCAGCCATCTTGGTTCTGGAACCAAGTGTGTTTTTCCCATTCCTGTTTTCCAATTGAATTTAGTTAATTCCTACATAAAAAGCATTCTATGCCATGAACGAAATCAATCAGCTTCGAGGTGAAGCACAACATTACAAACTTTGATTTAAAGCAAAAAAGTGTTTTAAAATCAAACTGAAAGACAAAGCAACAAGACTGTGAACTTAAAGTTTATATGAGGAAATAAACTATAGAATGACGTAATCGAATTGAAAATTATGGAAAAATATTAAACTATTGATTTATATTTGTCGATTATAAGTATAGTATCAATATATTCAAAGTGTATAGCAAAATATTTTTGCAATGTAGAGCGCATCTCGATTGCATTATTCACAGTGCATCATGGGAGTGGGCGGAGCTGCAGAGCTCTTTTGGCGCACTTTGTTCACCGCGATTCTCTGATTGGTGGGCCTTTCTCTTCAAGATTATGGGTAGTGTAGTTCTTCACCAGGCATTTTAAGAATATTAAAAATAATTTAATTTTATATAGTTCAACATAAGCGTATACCATCAATTGCCAACCTCAGAGCTCATGGTAGGACTGTCTTTGAAGGTTTTGAACCTAATAATTAATTCACCCAAGAAAAAAAATGAATGTGATTTTTACTTCTGGAACTGGATGGTTCCTCTTAATAGATGTGTTTATCTTCAGAAACACTCAGTCTGCTGGTCTGTTTCACAGCTTAGGGTATAAAACACAAGCAGCACGGGGACATGCAGGTTTCAGAGATAAACCGTGAACTGAAAACACATTCCACAGTCGAGCAGTCGCTCTCAACAACGGCTCTCACAGAGACGCAGTTCACAGCATGCTTGACATTCTCCAACACAGAGCGCAAGAGGCCAGGGGGCCCCTTCATGCTAACACCTCATAAATCCCTCCATCCCTCCCTCCTGAATGCACCTTCAGGGCCGTATGGATACAAGGACAATTAGTCAGAGAGGGAGGGTGGTGAGACAGAAGAACAGATTACATTGTAGAGAACAAAATGCCTCAGAGTTTTGAGATCTGTGTAACACCACAATTCAAGACAGTCATACTGAAAGTTGTTCTTTTTCCGCTTTTGTCGATTAGACAAACACACGCACTTAATTAGACCAACGCTTTCAACTGCAACGCTGCAAAATTCAGAGCACCTTACAGGTTAACCATAAGTCTGACAGAGGCGAGACATGCAAACCAAAACCAGGTCACTAACACATAAATAAGAAGTTCGAGGACAGCTGAAAAACCTAGGGTAAACACACATGATACAAAACATCTTAAAGGATAAACACTTTTGAAGACCGCTTAATAACAGTAATATGTTGGTACCATTGTACAATGATATATCAGTTGGTAGGAACACCATATATTCCATGGTACTAAATGACTATATTAAAACATTTCTATGGTACTCAAAGAATATCAATGTTCTGCTATGGTTCATGTAAATACATGGCAATAGACCTTATCCACAGCACCGCCATCTTTGATTTTTGACGGGAATGACAACGAGGCTGAGAGGGATAGATGTACAGTCTCTTCAATGGGTTGTACTGCAGTTTTTGGACCGTTCCATGGATAAACATTGAAAACATATTTTCAAGACATTCAGTAGACATCAAACTCCAGACAACATGAGTTGAGGAAAATCAGATGTGATCTAGGAGCTTTGTACCGTTCAAGCCATTGAAAATATTGTAAATCTATCCCTCACAGCTCAGATTCATTTCCATTAAAAAAAAAAATCAAACATGGCGCTACTGTGAATAAGGTCTATACCACTGCACTTGGGTCAATGACGAAAAGCTAATTTGAAAAATCTAATTACACACAACACAATTATTGAATACAGTACTACTCTATAATATCATTATTCTATCAAATCAAAGTCCGCTGGTATAACCAAAATGCAGGTTTAGAGCTTTAAAAGATTTCTAATGCAATCACCTCGGACATCCTTATGTGTCAAAAACCCAAAACTCAAAAACAGAATTTTTAGGTAGTTTTCGGTTAGGTAAATGTAGCTTAGGAGGAAGCTACGACATTTCAGAAATTCTCCTGGGGAGTGACATTATTGGTTCAAGGTCCACTTGAGAGGGGCCCATCAGAGCCATGACAGAAACATAATCCCGTGAGATGGCCCAAATAAACACATATGTAATGGTAAAGGAGGAAGACCTCTGCCACCCTGAGCCTTGATTAGGTGTTTGTCCGAGTGTGTGTGGGCTGCAGATCTGAGAATATGCTTACGGAGCACTTAAAGACAGCAGCACAAATCACTTGAACAAGTTATTGAGATGCACTTGACATTAGCCCAACAAGCTCAGAGCTACTCAAAACTCAGAGACAGACATCTTAACGAAATTGGACATTTAGCCCAAAACATATTCTAAAATATCTACTCGATCATTTACTGAAGCGTCTCTCCCTGGACTCAAATCCCCTAAAAAAGACAGAATATTTAGTGCAACAAGAACAAAAAATAATAACTTCTTGCGTAAAGTTTCTGGCCTAAAATGCATGAATTTGCAAGACAGCGAATGACATCTGATGCAACCAGGTTAAAAAGAACTGAGTCACACTGAGAGGAATAGGGAAAGAGTATAAACAAAGCAATGTCTCTGGAGATATAGGATAGGATTTCTCAAAACTTTTCGTTTGTCTGACTGTAAAGTTTGGGTCCTGTCAGCAGAGATAAGGTGAGAGGAGAAGCTAACTCTTATAGAGGCTGAACCGAGCTGGCACCTGCCTTTAAACATTTATGCCAGATGCATTTTTTACAGACAACACAAAAGACAGACAGTCCCGCTGGCTAGACTAGTTGAATATTTTTTCCCAACGTGCCGTTACGTCTCTCACAGTCTTGAGAGCTGTAGCCTTACGAAGTATTACTCTTTTGACCAAAAGCCAAAATGTACAAATCCGATGCACACGCGAGTCGTGAAAATAACGTATAAATGTTTACATCTGTCTTTAGCGTCGGTCTGTTTCAAACGGGTTGGCCAAAATAATACAAATCTTAATACAAGGTGTAAACGAGGCCTGGGAGATATTTGTAGAACCCCTGACCAAGAACCAACTGTAAAAAACCTGCACAATTTCAGCAGAAAGAGGTATCGTATCCTCTGTGGTAAGACACCTACACTATAATCTCATTAAAGCAGCCTTCTCTGTGAGTCCGACCTCATCAGACTGCTTCACCAGACAACTGTTAACCCGACAGTGCACCTGTCAATGTACCTGTCCAACAAAAAGCAAAGTTCTTCCATAGTCACTCACCAGACCGGGCAGATACATCACAACCAGAATGATATATGACACTAGCCGAGCTCATTAGCAGTGTGAGAGGTGTGTGTGTTGTAAATGAGAACAAGGCCAGTGCCAGCATTGGGGTTTTTTTTGCCATCAATTCAGCAGGCACTGCTATAACGCATGGGGTTCAATTCAGATGCTTATTAGCAGGCAATTAACATACTGTCTGTTAGCAAACAATAGCTCAACACAATGCCCGGCGATAATCTTGAATTAAATGTGACTTTCTTGTGATCTCCGGCTCTGCAACTGAACCGTCTTATAAAAGACGACTACCCACAAATCCAGAGCTTTCACACAGCTGTGGATTTATAAAAAATAAAAAGGTGTCGATTTAAGCGGGGCATCACGTGTGATATACGCCCCCTAAAAGGCACAACTGTTCTTTAAAAGGTGTGTTTCGGATAAAACGCCACATAAGCTTTAAGGCCTTGATTATCTTCCTACGAAGTCGATGACTGAATGGTTGTGACGTCAATTAGAACAAAATATGGCCAAAAAGATGGTGTTTTTGCGTTCGTTTCGGTGGGTCGTAACCGCTTTCTGGGGCAAACTTTTAGGAAATCTTCTTATCGGCTGCTAAACACCTTACTGCGATTGGTCCATGTCATTAGTAGGTGTGACCTGGAGCTCCACCTACCTTTAGGCCAACAGCTAATTTTGTTTAAGTTGTTCAGTCAGTCAAAATCAGTCAACATGAACTCGTAAGCTGCAACTAACGATTATTACAATGATTATTCGACTATTTGGGTGATTATTGTAACAATGAATCAAAATATACCTATATTCAAGATACATTCTCTGAAAGTGAGTCTTAATATTTTATATGTTGCTTCTCAGGAAAATGTATCTTTACAGATTTTTAGATATTTTTAAATATAATATTCAACATTCTCCATTAACAATTTATTACAAGAAAGTATACATTGTTTCACTATGTCATGAGCCATCACGTTATAATCCAGCTGCAGCAAGCATGCGCGAGTGATTAGCGTCTCCGCGCGAGAGTGTATCAGCCGGGAGATGTCTGAAACTCACCTCGCGCTGTTGTTCACGCGACTCATATAAGCTCATATACGTTTGTGCTTATTTATAGAACTAGTTCCTTATTATTTTAACTTTAATAAAGGATGCATTAAAGATCAAATGCTCAGACAGGCAGGTATTGCTCAAGAGGAACGCCAGGTATAGCTCCGCTTTATTTCACATCATTATGGCATTGCTTTTGTATTTAATTATTTTGTATTTTTGTATTAGAATTCCCTCATATTTTGCGATCTACATCACCTGAAGCGGTTTGGAAAGTTTGGACTGGAGTGCGTCCGGACTATGAGCTTCTTTTCCTCAATCAAGCGCGAGCTCAAGTGCTGTTCTCCCGCGCAATCGTTAGCATTTCAAATGATCTCGTGTTGCATTAAATTATATCAAACGACTATTCGATATAATTATTTATTGTCGATTACGTTGACTAACCGTTTCAGCACTATGCTGTTAAATTTGCTAAAAGAGCACCATAAAGCAGTGGTAGTGTGCATGCACCAAATGGGTCAATATGGGCTCGCAGTCAAACGAGAGAGTACCCAAGATGGTACAACAAGCGCAACAATGGGATATACCTAGCCTTGGATGTTAACGCCCAATGTTTTTTGCTTGCTTTAACAAACTGTGTGCAAGTAAAGCATGGCTTCAATTCGAAGCAAAGGTCTATTCACACCAAGGACAACGTGGCAAAAATAACATTAATTGCTTCACACATACGATTCACAAGGGGAACAGTGAAAATGTTTGTCAGCCTTTGAAAAATGCTTGCATACCTGATTACAATTTTTTTTTTTTTAAAAGTGCACAAAAATACACATATCTAAACCACAAATCTGGCTTCTCTACTGCAAAAAAAAAAAGAAAAGAAGCAAAAACAAAGGGGGCCAGTCCAAGCTTAACCAATAGGCTTGCACATAATGCAATGGCCCCTTCGGTCTGAGCACGTGTCAGCCTGCAGTGGCTGGACAGAAGAGAGGAAGTAGTGAGAGTGAGGTAAACAGATGAATAAACCATTGTGGTTTAGTGCAGTCTTGACCTCAGTTAACACTATGCTGTTTACACACATGAGCAGTGTGAATCAGTGAAGGGAGTGCCACAAATTCACTCAAAAAGGCATTGAGCATGGAACAGATACGCTTGTGTTCCCTTTTCAGAAAAGTTATACCAGACAATCAATAGTTTGACTCAAAGCTCCTCTGTCTTGCCTCATTTATAGACTATAAGAAAGTTCTGAGACATCCACAACAGACAAGAGCCCATGAAAAAACCTCCCGATTATCGTGGACACAGAATTCTTCAACCAGTTTATCCTACCGAAACGTAATGTACACAAACAACTGTTGGGTGCCCTTCCGTCTAATGTACGATTGAGTACTGAGAATTTCAAAATATAGTCTTTTAACTGCAAGGCCGTACGGATGCATATGATGTATGTGATCCTCTTTAGTACAGTCAATGCCAGGCACATGCGTCTACGACAAGACACAAGACGGTCTTGCACGTCTAGAAAAACTTGGCGACACGCGGACAGTCCACGCGTAGACCTACTGTGCCGATAACGGAATATGCATCACATACACTGTGTGCGAGACAACGCTGCATGTGGGAAAAGGAAGTTCACTTTGGCCTTTAGCATCAGGAGTTTCTTCAAACCCCTGTGACAACAACTTTTGAAGACGACGTTGGAAAACGTGACTGCTTAAAAGATCACTACAACGGAGATAAGAACGTTTCCCTTGTGTTCATAAGAACTGAAAGCAGGCTAATAACCAGGATGACAACCGTGACTAAATGGCTAGTTTTGGGGTCAAGCCTGGTGGAAAACCCTCCGTGGAATACAGCGAGCTTGTAATCCGGTCCTGGATCAGTTCCAACAGGAGCATCGGAACGTTGATGAATGTTGGGATGCCACAAAAGGTTCTACAATCTAATGGGGACGTTCAAACTAACAGCGCTTTGCAGCGACAACCGTAAGCATTTAGTTTTCATTGAAAGTTGCCGATTCCAGGCAACGTGAGCATTAGCAACCGTTGGTTATGCAACAAATTTCAGCAGAGTTCAACTTCATGCAAATGCTCAAATAAAACTATGCATTGACAACCAAGTGCAGACAGTGGAACTTGCGTAAAGTAAAACAGCGTAAAAGTGCATAGGTAACAATTTAAGAGAAAAGGAGAAGCTAATGGACATTTAGCATGACAGTTCCACTAAATAGTTTGTTTTACATTTACATTTATTCATTTGGCAGACGCTTTTATCCAAAGCGACTTACAAAAGAGAACAAACCCAACATTCACACAATTCATTCTTGTTAGAAAACTCTTGTTTCACTTTTCAAGCCTCAACGTTTTCCCAAAGTATGCGTAATGGAGAGCGTTTTCACTCGTTTTCGTCAGAGGAAAACACTGTTCTAGTGTGGAAGAGAGGCGGAAACTTAGTTCTTACCCTCCTAGCTGGTGGTGAAAGCTGTCTGGATGTCCTTTGCTTTCATAACTGGAGCTCAGGCGAGTCTTTCTCTCAGTTTGAGCTGTAGACACGACAGCATGGGCGTTTCCAGGCTGACTAAACTCAGGGGCCTAAAATACCCGAGGGCAGCTTCGCAAATTGTGCGGCGAGTGAGTTTAACAGCCTCTTCGTTCACGAGACTCTGCCAAAGTTACATGAGGGAAAGGGGTGGAAGGAGAAGAGAACTCAAATGTGAGACAGGGAAAGACAGATAAGCAAAAAGGTCACAAGCCTCTAGAGAATTGTGTAAGCAGGAACACAGATCTACAGAGCGGCAGGAAAGCTCTCGATGTGGAATGAGTCGCAGAAAAGAAACAAAAGACTCGGAACATCAAGCCCAGCATGAGAGAAAAGAGACGAACAAGAGACCCAAAATGAGGAGACATTCCAGGAAGACAAACCCCCCCCCCACCCACCCCCCCCACTCCTCCTCTGCCGACTGGAAGAGATTTGTACTAATGGAGTACAGGCTTCCTGGCCTCTGTCAACTCTGGAATGGACTCGGATGAGAATAGAGCGGTTGCATATCTCAGAGCTAAGCCATGAAGGAGTTCCTTTCACCAGTCGTCTTTGTGGCATCTCATCAGCTTCTGTAATCGCTTTATTTTTACTTTGCGCGACATAACGGCATTTGCGACGCATTTAACTTCCACAACACTGTGTATCTCCAAGTGAAAATTAATAAATCACAGGGAAATAATCCAGGGCGGGACTTGATATCATCCATCAGAAATGGATTGCATCTTAAAAAGTGAGCAATGGAATTATTGGTTTTTGCTCCGCCCACACAGCCTTAATGATGTCATCAAAACTTTGAAAACAAAAAACTGACATTTTGACATTTTCTTTAGAATGATGTACACTGCACATTAAGTAGCATATATTAAGAAAGTAAGATTTAATGGCACCTTTAAATTAGATGATACCTTGATGTAAAATAAACTTATCTGGCTCATTCTTGTGTAGTCACTCTTATAGATATGGAAGCCAGATCTCACAATGGAATAAAAGAAAAACATGTCTCACAATTGTGACGTCATCTCTTAAAATTATGACTTTAGGCCTATATCTTGCAATTGCAACTTTCTTATATATAAAATCACTCATTACGTGCAACTTTTGAGATGTGAAGTCACAACTGGAAAAAAGTTGCAATTGCAAGTTTCTGACTTTATCTCACAATTGTGTCTATTTCTCTAAACTGCGACTTTATTTTTATGAAATACGTACATAGAATTAGGGCTGTCGCGATTATGAAATTTGGCTGACAATTAATTGTCAAAAAAGCAATTGCGATTACAAAACAGTCATACAAATTGTCATATTGTTGTCAAATGTCTTCAGAAATCTTCACAAGTAATTTATTCATATTTAACTTTTACAGGATTTCCTTTAAGGCTTTAAAAACGTATGAATGACATAAATAGTATTTTAAATATCAATATATTTAAAAAAAAAAACGTAAAATATAGGTCTCTCTTTTTCGTCAACTTTAGTATTGTTTCAGTGAGACTGAATTAGACACTAAAACGTGCCGTTCGTTCCCTTATTTGGAATATAAAGTGTACAAAAATCGCAGTTATCTCAAATAATCAGAATGTAACGATTATTTAATAATCACTACAGGCCTAAATAGAATCACTCATATACTTTATATACAGTTGCAGATACGAGATATAGTCGCAATTATGTTAAAGTCGCAATTGCGACAAATTAAGACAAAGTCACAATTGTGAGATGTAGTCAGAATTGCCATTGTTTGTTTTTTTGTTTAATCCATTGCAGCGCCTTACCTAGCTGAGAGCTTTTTTTCTTTTTTTAACTTGGATTGATAGCATGCAATTCCATTCACTTTCATAGTTAGATATTTTCAAGTGAGTTTAAATCCAATAATATATGCTAAATGTAGCTAGCTTATACATATGTATCTGTATTCCTCTCTTTTCATGTGCCACCTTCAAACATGGCTGCCACCCCATTTGAGTGTGCACGTGCACAAGCACACACACACCCATGCGCACACACACACTAAAGGACTCTCAACACAGAAACAGCAAAGAACTGAAAACTGGACGGTCTCTTTGCACTGAAAACTGCATTTCCTACCAGCCGGATAGATCTTCCCCTCCCCGCGTCCTCTGCATGCACCGGAGCCGCGCGTCTCTGTCCCCTCCCCCTCTCTTCTGCTCCTCTTACTACTCGCGCACAGAGACACGGAACGAGGCGTGTTGGAAATGCGCTGGCTGACATCGAAGGACAGATGCTCTCTCTTGCGCACTCTCTTCCCTTCCCCCACTTCTCGCTGTACAGCCATGCACACACACTCTTACAGCTAGCTAAGAGACAGTGAGCGAATGAGGACGGAGGGAGAGAAACAGAAGGAGGGAGGGCAGAGAGGCGGCCATGAAAGGGCTTTGTTCCTCGGATGGCTTTCACAGGCCTTAAACTGCACTCAAACTAGGCATTGAGTAAGGGTTGCCGATTTAAGCGAAAATTTACATACCGATATTTCATAGCATTTTTCACTTTTTCGGCTGTCCTGATTTCAGGAGTATTTTTCACATTCATTTATTCAACAGGGATTTCATGAAGTACTTCATTAAAAAGAGTTCTAAGTCATGCACCAAACCAACCAGCTCTGAGGTAACTTTGATTTGAAGCGAAAAAAGTATTAAAAAATTGGAAAACAAGTTACGCAAGCTAATCAAATTATGAAAAAATGGTGGTAAAAAATATAAAACTATTGATTTATAGTTGATTATAAGTGTTGAAATTATAAAATGTATTTTTCTTTTGCAAACTTTGCCGTTTTAAAGAAATATATAAGTAGTTCAAGAATGTCGGGAGACCGACTAATGGGAGTGGACGGTTGCTACAGAGCTCTTTTGGCGTGCTTTGTTTGCTGTGATTCTGCAATTGGTGAGCTTTTCCATTCAGGCTCTTTGAGTAGTGCAG
This sequence comes from Moxostoma hubbsi, assembly GCA_032164185.1. NCBI lineage: Eukaryota > Metazoa > Chordata > Actinopteri > Cypriniformes > Catostomidae > Moxostoma > Moxostoma hubbsi. The sequence goes on from JAVLUX010000040.1 coordinate 2,140,539, forward strand.
TTTGACCACCAATAATCCAGCTCTTAACATGATCTAAAAACCAGAGTTAAAATAACATGGATTGATGGCTTCAACATAAGCATATATCATTTATTAACTACTAGGAGTGGGCGATATACCGGTAGACATGATAAACTGGCATAAATTTGGCAAACGGTTAACATTTTGGTTTATCGTCTATATCGCGGTAGCGCAAAATTGCCAAAATCCCCTATTTGGAAGGCTCAATTCCCAATGCACTCCAAGTCCTCGTGGTGGCGTAGTGACTCGCCTCAATCCGGGTTGCAGAGGACGAATCTCAGTTGCCTCCGCATCTGAGACCATCACTCCATGCATTTTATAATGTGAATTGTAGAGCATGTTACTGCGGAGACATAGCGTGTGTGGAGGCTTCACGCTATTCTCCGCGGCATCCACGCACAACTCACCACACGCCCCACCGAGAGCGAGAACCACATTATAGTGACCACGAGGAGCTTACCCATGTGACTCTACCCTCCCTAGCAACCGGCCCAATTTGGTTGCTTAGGGAGACCTGACTGGAGTCACTCAGCACACCCTGGGATTCAAACTCACGACTCCAGGTGTGGTTAAATGCATTACGTTTTTCAGCAATTTGTGCTACAGTAACTCTTCTGTGGGATTGGCCCAGGCAGGCTAGCCTTCCTCCCCACGCGCATCAGTGAGCCTTGGGCGCCCATGACCCTGTCGCCGGTTCACCGGATGTCCTTCCTTGGACCCCTTTTGGTAGACACTAACCACTACATACCAGAAATACCCCACAAGACCTGCCGTTTTGGAGATGTTCTGACAATTTGGACCTTGCAAATTCGCTCAGATATGTACACTTGCCCATTTTTCCTGCCTCCAACAAATGAAATTCAAGAACTGACAGTTCACTTGCTGCCTAATATATCCCACCCCTTGACAGGTGCCACTGTAACGATATAATACATGTTATTAACCTTCACCTGTCAGTGGTTTTACTGTTGTGGCTGAGCAGTGTATTCATTTAATTTATAAACCAATTTTTATAGATTTTTTTTTGTTGAAAAATGTAACTATAATCGTGATAGAAAATTTGTGATATCATGATATAAGATTTTGGTCATATCGCCCATCCCTTTTAACTACCTCAGAGCTCACGGTAGGTCTGTCTTTAAAGGTTTAAGCTATCATTTATAATAAATTTCCTTATATGGGGATTTTTACTTCCGGAACCCAACTGTTGGTCTTTATAGCAATAGAGGTACTCGCCTTAGCAAACACCACTAATTAAAAGAAAAAAAGCGCCTGGAATATGACAGTTTAATGGCTGAATCACAAAGCAGTCATGCAGAGAGAGAGAGACAGAGCGAGAGAGAGAGAGAGAGAGAGAGACCATCATGATTCAACGGTTCCCACCCCCCTACTTTTATCTCTAAGTGAATTTATTGGTGAGGATGCAGCAATTATGCACAGGCAAAACAAGCAGCAGATAGTTAATTTTTCAAAGGGAGACACTCCAGTGTCTGAGATTGCTAAGGAGAGCGAGAGGCTGTTCTATCTGCCACCGCAAACCGATAAACGGCAACATAAACCTGTTGTTGGCATATCAGCCAAGATTATTCAAAAACTTCAGCCTTCCAAAACCATCGAAAGCTCTCCGATACAGATTGCCTCGGGGAATGCATTCTTTCCAAGTAATAAAATCTTAAGTGCTCAGAGTGAAAAATAACTACCAAAAGATCATGAGAGAGAAAAAAAGAAACAATAAATCAATCAGTGTGCCTGTCAGCGTCTCTTAAAATGGAGTGTGGCATGCCAGCTTGTGTGGGTTGACAGATTGGTACTGAAATACTGCATGCTGTTACCGTGGCACATCTGCAGACAAGGTTTAAAATAAGTATGCAGCATGTCGTGTTAATCATTACGTACCGACCATTTGCACCAAACCTGGAGTGTTTTGATAAGGTTCTAGGAAACAAAAGCAGCTGCCAAGTACAGCTCGAAGAAAAGCTTAACGCATCTCGAGGGATTACGAATCTGCACACTCAAATGTGCAAGACCCTTCAGGCACGGAACTAACAAAAGAATCAACTTCTGAACACTTTAAGCATCAATACTTAAAGAAAACAATCAGCAAAAAAAGTCACATGATTTTCCAACATTTCCTATGTTCAAAGCTTTAAATTAATTACAAGCAGAACAAATCCCCCGGCTCCAAAACATACTGGAATAACTAGATCACGTTGGGAAGAAAATGTGAGTGGCGACTGCCTGTGCAAAACTCATCACCAGACGCCTACATAAATCTTTTTAACACTTTAACATTTGCATTACATAACCAACTACATTTACAAACTTGATCAAGTGAGTTCATATTGGACGATAGCTCAACTGATGGAGCATTGCACTTGCGATGCAAAGGACCCTGAAAAGCACGAAAGTCAACACGTTGGCCAAAGGTATCATGCAAGCCACAGGTTTAGAGTATGCAACTTAAATTTTGAGGTACCATTTAATATGAGATACCATCATCCACAGATGATTGCACTCTATCATAACCAGATCTTTATATTGGGATTATCTTAGAGATGTTTTATTCGCTGGCCACCTTACAAATCCACTGAGCTATAATTCCCTGCTTGAGCAAATAACGTAGACTAGCAAGAGCGCGAACCCACGGGCAGCCTGTTTTCTGTCAAGTGGAGAACCAGATGTTGGAAAACACAGTTTATGATCACAATATTAAACATTTGCTCACCCAGCACACCACCCTTACCCCTCAGAAAAGATTTCCTGGATCGCCTTCAGATGGGGCCATAAACTTAGCAACTCACATCAATGAGAGTTACAAGCGTGCACTGTGATCTTGGAGCTGGACTGAAATTACTGTGCATGTTGTGTGGTCAGAGAGCAGCTTCCATCGACTCTGAGATCGCCTCTAAATTTAGGGTCAGAAATTCAGACTGCTGAATCAACACGACCAGAACGAATGACGAATGTGTAATGCATAAGCTACAGGCGTGTAAAAGGATTCAGTGTCAACAGAAGCTTCAGCAAATGTTCAGAAACAACTAAAGTTTTTCACTGTCTTTGATTAGCATCTTTGAAGAACGCTTTGCTAAGTTGACAAAAAAAAATACAAATTGCACATTTCATGAATGCTCACTGAATGCTCTTTATTGTCCCAAAATTTAGAGGTGAAGTGGGTAATTTCTTCACCGCTGGTGGCAACACAAGGAACTGCAAATCAATTGCATCAACTAGAAACAGCTAGTTAAAGAAAATAATTCGCCCTCATAGTTATGGTCATCCGATAACTACAGCGATGGGTTAAATTAGCCTGTGTTATTCTCAGGGTGATAATGACTGCGTGCACAATGTTAGTGGATATGCCAGTCCGGCAGAGGTTCGCAGCGTGTACCAGCACTCTCGCATTCCTTCACGGCTAAGCAAGGCTTCCGCAAGGTGGGAAAACTGGCCCTGCCTGCCGTCAGAGCGCTTGAGCCAACATCACCCCGCCCAGCAACATGGAAATCTGAAACCACTTTAGCAATGGTTGAAAAAGCCGGTCTGGTCCCCCTCCCTGACACATGATAGCATCCCCTCCTCACACCTTGAGATCTTGTTAAAAGGCAAGAGGTATTTCATATTTTGTTTGAGCTGTTGTCGTCCCTCCCCCCCTGAGGCCCCGAGCGAACCCCTGGTGCTTGTTCAAGGAATGCACCAGAAAACAATCGAGCCAGTCAGAGATTGCATGAATGGGGGCCACTGGTATCGGAGTACTAAAGTACCAACAGAATTGATTCTCCCAGAGACAAAGCTCAGCCTTCCTCTTCTTTGGCTATAACACTTGGCTAATCACCATAATCAGGCAATGAGCCAGGCAGAAAGCTGGACTTTGCATTAAATAAACATGTTTATGAGAGCTAACTTGTCCAGCAAGATTCTCTTTCAAAATGTTACGGCCAAAGTATAATTTGGTTTTCTGCACTGTGGTACGTCTTGCACATATTTCAGAATGCCTCACCATGTGAAATCGGGCTTGCATTGCCAAGTGTTCATAAACACATGTAGAGTAGGTGTGGGAGCAAAGAAAATGGATTATCAATGCGTCGTAATTCTCCAACAATTCTGGATCAAATCTCAAAAATCCAGAATCGATTTGGTGTTCAATTTAAACCGTGGCAGCGGAGGGGCTCTTATTCGCACGCCAGAGACTGATTTCGATGCTAGAAACATGTGCATATACTAAAGTCAATTCATAAACTACACGATTGATCGCAGACTGTGTGTGTATTAACCACATGACCATTCGTCCCCAACTGAAACTAAGATCCCAAAATTCATACCCAAACTCAGGCACATAGCAATGGGAGAGTTTATTCGTGATAACATGTCAACAACATGAAAAACGGGCTCGCACCCGTTATTGCACTGATTTGCGTAGAACGGTTCAGGTGACGGGTAATGTTTTACATTTCCATTTATTTTTTGCACTCTCCATTTCATTGCCGTCTCTCCAAAATGGTTATTTTTATGGATTTTACATGTTCTGTTCACAGCTCATGCTGATTGTAAAGGGACAATTTGTTAATAAAATAAAAGTCATGAGATCCTAATTTTTTTTTGTGTGAGGATTTTGTAGGTACATAAATTTTCTCAAAACCTGGTTATAGTTGGGCCAGACCTGTCTATGTTATAGTTAATATTAATGCCTTTGCACAGCAGAATCAGCAATAAGTATAAATGTTTCAGGAATCATTTTGGAACTGGATCGTGACTCCCAGCATCGAATTGTGAGGTGCCTAAAGATTACCACCACTAGTGCAGACAGAGTATGTGTCGGTCCTTAAAATGAATTGCATTCAAAAATCATCCTAAAAGGTCTTCCTCAAAGGTCAACAGAGAATGGCCAGACTGGTTTTAAATGACAAAGTCTACAGTAACTCAGATAACCGCTCTGTACAACTGCCGAGAAGAATATAAATTCTGAATACTGTTCTGAGATGCGGGTTGGCGCTGTTTTGGTGGCACGAGTGGGACCAACACAATATTAGGCAGGTGGTTTTAATGTTGTGGCTGATCAGTGTATACACACTATTACAAAAGGCTTGAAAACCAAACAAATATTTGATAAATGACCTAAAGACAATTCCACCTCACACCGTCAAAAACGCAGTTAAACAAAATCGTCTTTCAAGGAGGCTTCAAACGGATGAACATCATTCTTTATGAAGAAAATCCGTCTGAAGGCAGCATGCTGCTTTTTTCCAGTAGCCTTAATTTGGCTGCCTGTCACAATTGAAAGCAAGCAAATGGATTCAATTGTTACCTTCCAACGGCTCCCAGGAGGACCACCAGGTAGGGAACACAATGCTGCGAGAATGAAAACCTACTGCTGAATACTGATTGAGTCACCAGCAAAACATTTTAAAGATCTACTGTAAGAAGATATGCCAGTCTATACTCTACAGATTTATTATATAGTCCAGACTAAAGGTTGGATAATGTCAATGGCCTACTAAACCCAACACAATAAGTGCTGGTGTGTTATTCCTCAGAATTTAGGCAATTAATTACAACAGGAAGACTCTGCTTATTTAGTTTAGCACCATCCATTTTCAATGCATTTGTTTTAAGGGTGGTAAGAGGGTTAACAGACTACTGCCCTTAGACCATCTATGATCTTTTAACGAGTTTGAAGTAGAATATACAAACACATCTCAATAGACTTTTCCTTTGGGGCATATGGAGCAATCCAAATATTTTCTTCTAAGAAAATCTATCAAGCAATGGATTCTTGAAACTTGAAATCCCCAAACTCTTCTGAAGTGATCAAGGAACTAAAACAACAATAAATCAGTGCAATGGATAATTTCTAGAAAATCCCTACAATAAGTCAAAAATGTCAAATCAAACAAGATTCTGGTAATAGATGAGCAAAGAATTATGACAATCATGACCACAAGATATCTGAAGCAGACACTGATCTCAAACAGCTTAACTTGTTGGCTAGATGCTTATTTCGTTAGTAAGAATTGGTGCAACCAATTTAGTAGGATTGCACTGTTAAATTCTTTCCAAAAGATGGAGAAAGCACCAATAATTCTGGAGTTGCTGGTCTTGTACTTAAAATGCCTTTCAATGGCTTATGGTATCTAGCCTCTATTCTAAATCTCTTAACAGCACTATATACATATCTCAACTGAGAGTTAGACCAACAAGAATGGCTTTCCTTGCGCTTTAAATGGACCAGTGCCAAGAGGAAATGCATAGCTTTCATAATGTATAGCATTTCAAAATCACTTTCCATGATTCTCATCCTACTAAGGCTCACTGAACGGAACCAAACCATCCAAGCTATCCCCAGACAATTGCATCTGGAGTGCAAATGTGTAATGTCTTACTAAACAATCCAATCCTATGATGACAAAGCTGCTTGGTGTTCAAAAAGGAATGAAAACAACTTTGGCCTCACCTTCTCGCTTTTAACTTTCTTTATGGTCCTGCAGTCGTTATTTTCCACTTCCTCTGGTTCGCTCTTGATAGTCAACGGTGCGACTATTCCAGCAGTATCGAGCATAATATTCCCTAGTTGCTCTGCACCGTCCGTATTTTGTGACCCCTCAAATGGGGCATTGCGGGCCTGCTCTAAAGGCAAACCCTGGGTAACTGGGTCCTTTTCTTGGGGCACGGCCCCAGTTTGTCCCCCTTCATTTTTCTCTTTTTTGCTTTTCCCAGAACCGTCCTTGTCCTTTTTTCCACTCTGAACATTACGGGAAGTCTTATTACTCTTATCAGTACCTTTGCCAGAGCTGGGTAAAGTTGTAGAACCACTTCCCGAGGTTGGCCCGCAGCCCTCATTTGGGGTCCGTCTCTGGGTGTCTTTCTTAGCCCCATCAGGAGTTGAGGACTTGCTATTGTCCTTGGAATTTTTGCTACGTTTAGCTTTGGATTTGCTGTCCTTTATCGGAGGTGGAGGCACTGGGTTAATGAACTTGATGTTGTCCGGCAAAGCAGCTACGGCACTAGAAGCAGCAGCCATTCCGTCCCCGTCCTTGGTGCCAGACATCTCAAGCTTGTCTTTTTCTAAATCAGCGTCAAGGTCAATGATCAGGTTGCCTACACCAATATCCCACTCATCCCCGCTGTCGTAAGTGTCCACCGCATTCGAGTCCACACCTTTCCCGCCTGCAGTGCCACTACTGAGGGACATCTTAGTGCCAGCGGCCCAAGCGTGCCACAGGGAGGTCTGACGTTCTCAGACAACTGAGGCAGTCAGAAGGCGCATCTACACAAGCCTTAGGGTCCTGTTGGTTTCCCATTCCCAGTAACCCACATTGTTGCCCTAGGGAGAAAAAAAGCAACAAAGAAATATTTAAATGATATTTTAGGACATATTAGACCATTCACTTTTAAGATCAAGTTAAGTAACCGTTTAGGTATAAGCAACCTGAAATCGAAATAAGTCCTGCAAGCTTATTATTTATTCCACATTTCTTTAGGCTAGAAAAGGTCTCTATTATCTGACACACCCAATTCTGATCATGGAGTCTCTACTAACGAGCTGATGAGTCGAATTAGGTGTATTACATAAGATAGACGTCCAAAACATGAAGTGCTGGTGGTACCCCAGGAACATGCTTTTGAACCACTGGGGTAATGTATTTGTTGGCTTACAGATACAGCTGAATCATGGTCACCCAAGAACATTAATCAAACAGTTTCAACAGGCGTTGCATTAAAACACACATGGAACCAATTTCCTATTATTAACAGGTTAGCTTCAAAGCCAAACAACTGACCACTAGACTGAGAGTTGCTTAGACACCCACTTGATATTAGTGCTGCTCAATTATGGCAAAAAATCATAATCACGATTATTTTAAGCAATACTGATATCACAATTATTTAACATGATTACTCATTGACTTTGGAAACATCATGCATTTATTGAACTTTTTTATTTTATTTAAATAAATGTATTTTTAACAGTGGATTTCCTTGAACTTGAAATGTAAACTGCACTGGGTAGGGGAGGAGACTATTGTCATATGATAATTATTTTATGTTACATATGGTAGTTAAATGAAGGAAAGCCTCCATTGCCATCATTATCAATAAGGGTGCTCATACTTCTATGGAATGAGATCTACCATGTACAATAATGTCTATAGATTATCACAATACCAACATTTCAGTAGTCGGTTGAGAAATTTGATGATTCTCAATAACATCTTCAAAACTACAACAAATTATAACACTAACTAATATGTTAATTATGGAAGAATAGTATAAAGTTCTTAAGTAATTATTCAAGACTAGTGACACAGACCTAGGCTATCACAAATATATCTATATAGTTATTTTTTCGTAATTGACATTTTAATCAGTCTGCCTGTCTGGTTGGGCAAGTAAAATGCTCGTTCAATACACATGTCCCAGAATTTAACTCACAAAAAAAACAAAAACGTTCTCTTCTTAATAGTGCTGTGTATCTTCATGGTAAGATACACACAGTGAATGTGACACACATATTGTGATTCACTACGTCGTGAGCAATCATGTTATAATGTAGCTGCAGCAAACGTGCATCCCCGTGCCAGAGTGCGCATCAGCCGGAAGATTGCATCTCCTCCCTGGTCACTTCACACAACACACAGATGCACTGCTAGGTTCTGGGTTTTTCCGTAACCCGCTTCCTTATTATTTGAATTTTAATAAAGGATGCTTTAAAGACATAACACCAGGGGTGTTTCATTGCAAAATGGAAAGTCGTTTTATCACAATTATCTTGGTTTCGTAATCGGTGGAAGCCAAAATCGTAATTGAAAATAAAAGCCCTACCGGAAATGATGCCTAAATTATGTTTTACAATATGATTTTAGACACTTTAAAACACTTGATGCCGCCTCCAATCTGATCAGCTGCACATGTGTGCATGGAAATGAACATAACATATTTTAACTACATGGAGACTGATATAAAAGCCGGTAATATTTCCATTGCATTTGTGCAGTGTGATCAGACAATAACTGGCCTAGGTGTTGTGTGCATGTTAATGAAGAAATGGTCTCCTTTCTTTTCTTTAAATACCCGTAATTTCAAAATTAATGTATGGTCTATAAATGGGAGAATTAAACATCCACCACTGCAATGATGATTCAGATAGATCATTAATTATTGCTTTGAAATGTGATGTCAAGTGTACTGAATCTATACCCAACATATGGGAAGCAACTATTTTTTACTAACTTTGCAAGTTGAATTATAATGATAATCATTTATCATTTCATACTGCTACATTGCTAAGTGTGTACTGCACATATCCTCTAGAGGGTGCCGTGGCTCACACAGTGCTGACTGAAGTGGTGAAAGCACACTGTCAGATTATAAAAACACAGTCTTATGTGGTTTAGTAATCGTGGAAGGCCATATCGCAATTTCAGTTTAAACTAAATTGTGCAGCATTAATGGATACCATACCAATTTATCAGAGGTCAAAGTCTGCAGGTTTCACTTGTTTTCTAGATAACTTTCTAAATAGACTATCAATCCTTTGCATCTTGCAGTTTTCTAATTTTATACTATTTTTCCTGAACACCTGGGTTATATATATACACATACATTTGAATTTATATTACATTTACACTATGTTGACAACTTTTGGTGTGGTGCACTGTTTTTTTGTGCATTTTATTTCTAATCAGGTTGCTTTGCATTTTAAAAAGAACATGCTATTTGAACATGCTGAAGTTACTTTTTAAATGAGTACATTTAAAAATTACCATGAATCCTGAATCGCTTTAATATATAATCAACATTTTATTATTTTGCCATATCGCCCAGCCATACTCCACTGATAACAGCCGCAACAACCACTCATCATAACAGAAAAAATAAACTTGTGCTGGATTGCCACTTATTTATCAAATTTTCTCCCAATTGGAACGACCAATTCCCAATGTATTCCAAGTCCTCGTGGTGGCATAGTGACTCAATCCGGGTGGTGGAGGACGAACCTCAGTTGCCTCCGCATCTAAGACCGTCAATCCGTGCATCTTATTACGTGACTAGTTACTGTGGAGATATAGCATGTGTGGAGGCTTCATGCCATCCACCCACAACTCATCACGCACCCCACCAAGAGCGAGAACCACATTATAGCGACCACAAGGAGGTTAACCCATGTGACTCTACCCAACCTAGCAACCGGGCCAATTTGTTTGCTTAGGAGACATGGCTGGAGTCACTCAGCATGCCCTGGGATTCGATCTAGCGAACTCCAGGGGTGGTAGCCAGCATCTTTACCACTGAGCTATGCCCCCTGGATTGCCACTTATAATGTACTCGAACAAAATAATCTCCTGCTCAAGAACTGGAGGTGTTTCTTCTACATTAGGTATGGACATGTCCCACCCATCACATTCATAAATGACCCAAATCTTAATGTGTTACATTGGAATAGGATATTTCTTTGCAGAGGGTCTAATGATGAGGGATGTTTTCAATTAGGCTGTCACAAGAACACTTAATGACCCATTATCAAACACAGCTGAAAACCAGAAACATTAAGCGAGAACTAGTTCTCCTGAAAAGGGCTACATTATTCATTCAGTATTATAACAGGGACTTGGATAAAGGGAAAATATCTATGGTTTTAATTTTCGAAAGAGGTCACATAAAAGACTACACAAGCCACAAACTGGTTTAACTACATTACAGTTTGGCAGTTGTCAAATAAAACTAAGCGCTACTTAAGTTGAAAAGGATGAGTCTGGCTTTGAGCTGCTTCTTAAATAGATGAAGAGACAGATGGCTGAGTGAGAGGACACTAATCAGTGGTTTGCTGTAATCCGTCAGTCCACCAGAGAACACAGATTGTGTCCTGCATGAAGCAATCCAAACGTCTGCCGTTGGAACTCAAGATAAGGCTGACTTCAACTATCACAGTGTTTTATCGGTCCCCTGTTTTTCTCAGGACACTTTGAAGCCTGTGGCTTTGAGAGCAGGAGTTCCCCAGGCAGTGATATTTCAAGACAACCTTTTTGAAGCTGCTTTCAGATTTTATGAGGCAGTTCTCATTTCTAAAGTCAACATGAAATGGCAGTCACAACCCATTTTACTTCCATAAGTAATTCATTGATTTTTGTAGGGGAAACAAGGAGATTGGGACATGATTTTACCCATCAGGAATTGATTGGGTTACTCACTAAAACACGGATAAGGCAGAGAGCTTCTGAATTAGCCTCAGGTTCTTATCGTTGGCAATAATAATGAAAACCCAAACCTTTAGAGGAATCTTTGGTATAACCCAACACAGGTGAGGCAATGATAATTTGTAATTTTCACACAGCCAAATTACAAAAACACAATGATTACATTTTGCATAATTGTGCTAGCGCTATATAAGAGGGACAACAACAAAGCCATCCGTTTGTTTTCGGTTCAAACAGAGAATGCAATAGACAGAGACTTTGATTCAAGCCAGACAAAAACTTCCTACATGCACTCAACGCTCACTTTTTGATGTCCTTTGATGGATAATCAATGAATACTTCAACATCCACAAACAGCCACAGGGAACTGCAAGATGCATGCATACTGAAAACTGTCATCAATTTTTTTTGTCCTTCATGTTTGGCATACTTGGACATACATAATGATTGGTGGTATGACCAAAATTGCATATGGTGGTACAAGTTAAGTATCATGTTAGTTGTACCGCTATAGATCACGATAGTTTGTTTTTGCTGGGAAAAAATGGTTTAGCTAAATAATAAGTGACCATGTGTTAATGTCTACTTTTGAATAACCTAATAATAAGGTATCTCATTGGATAATTTTAACCTCTTAGTTAGAACATGAAAGACAAAGATATAAACAATTATAAATGAACAAGTCTGGCATTAAGGGTGCTTTCACAATAGCACACTTGGAACGCACCCAGGTTGTGCAGTTTTCCAAACTCGGGCATGTATCCACGAACTGCACCCAAGACTGCTTGAAAAGGTGTTCTGGGGTATGGTTCATGTGAACTCCCATTAAGTTTGCAGGTGATATGAATGTAATCATCCTAAATTGAGAAAGTGAACCAGACAAATGTTAACATTCTTTAAATCACTGCACTTCGTTGCATCCGTGGCTGACAAATGCAAGAGTCATACTCTGCATGTGAAGCAAACTTCATTACGTCACTTAACACACTGAAGCTGTAGTCTTCAAGTGGTTACCTAGTTAAAGTGGTAAACAGGTTCCACTTGTACTCACATTGATGATGCAACCCAGGTTCAGAACAAGCAATCGAACCAAGTGTAAAAGCACTTTATTCACATTATTCAGCATTTGAGTTAAAAACAAAAAGACCCAAAACGAATCTAAATCTAACATTATAAAATGGATAGTTTCAACTTTTTCTGGGTAGCTCAGCAAGACGCTGACTACCATGAATGGAGTCATGAGTTTGAATCCAGGGTGTACTGTGTGACTCCAGCCAGGCCTCCTAAGCAACCAGACTGGCCTGGTTGCTAGGAAGGGTGGAGTCACATGGGGTAACCTCCTCGTGGTCACTATAATGTGGTTCGCGCTCTCGGTGGGGTGTGTGCTGAGTTGTGCGTGGATGCTGTGGAGAATATCGTGAAGCCTCCACATGCGCTACGTCTCCGCGGTAATGCGCTTAACAAGTAACGTGATAACATGCGCGGATTGATGGTCTCAGATGCGGAGGCAATCGAGATTCGTCCTCCGCCACCTGGAATGAGACGAGTCACGACGACACCACGAGGACTTGTAGCGCATTGGGAATTGGGCGTTCCAGATTGGGGGGAAAATAAAAACACAAATAAATAACTTCCACAATGGAAAAATCATTTATGGGATTTAAACTTCCAGAACAAGACTGAACAAGCGCTAGCTAAACATGTACATTCAGACAGGTAAAGGCATCAATAAAATGTCCCTGTCAGAGCAACGGTTCAGTGAACACCCAAAATCAGCCTTGTTCAACAGCACTCAAGTGGCTCTGGAACATGCTGTCCTCTTAATTACCACCACATTCAGGTACTGGTGCTTTTCCAGTGGCTGTAAATAACAGAGCTAAACTAATTTAGATTTCCCAGCCACACGCCAGCGAGCAGTGGGAGAGTGAGCTGCTTTTATACCCACTACCATTCCAACTCCGCCCGACCAAACATGGGCCTAATTAACATAGGCATCCATGGCAGATGCCTCTGCTTGATGGAAAAACGTGAGCAGAAAATAAACAAGGCACTTCTCGCAGAGATGACAGGGCTAAGGATCGATACCTGACTCGCCCATGTTTGATGATGAAAAACAGATAAAAAGAGCGAATACAATCATGGTTGGGATGGGTGAAGAAAAACAACACAAAAAGATGAAAAAGTTAAATCAAGAGCCATTACTCCAGAGGACTCTCTGACCTGACTAAGAAGCACTTCTGCATTCACTCAGAACCACCTCACAATTTTCATTCCCTCCAGGCAACTCAGTAATTGAGATTCTCTAATAAAAAATGGGTTCAAAGGCTTCCAGTTGAAGCAGCGAGAGTGACAGGCTCTCTGTCAGAGTAAATCACAACTCTTTTCTGAAGATCCAGGGCTTGTAGGAAGGCAGGAAAGCACTTCCCGTTAGATTACACACCACATCAGATAAAAGCTCCACCACTCATGTTTTTATCTTCCCCTTTTGGAATTCTCCCTCGCACTCTCGTATTTCTCTTTGGAGTCGAGAGATCTAGATCTTCAATGAGACAACTATAGGATTTTATCTTCGGCCCAGAGATGATGGCAAAACACCTAGTCGTGTTGGCCCCTGGACCCCCCAATGCAAAAGTCTCCTCTTTGGCATACACCAGGGATGTGTTAAACCACATATTTTCAAAATCAAAGTCGTTGACTAGTCAGTTTTAAAGGAATGTTCCAGGATCCCACTTCATGCTAACAAGTAATGTTTACATCTTGTGGCTATATTTTAAACAATGATTACGTTTACATGGACACAAGAAATTGTGTTATTGCTAGAAAGCGACTTACTGCGTGAAAGTGGCATTCCCATTTACATGCACTGTATTAGCGGCGTACTCTTTACTCCTGTAAACATTCGGCTCAGTCAGTAAGCAGCTTTCTTCCATTAGCAACATCATTTTCCCGATTACTTGTGTGGAAATAACAAACATGGCATCAGTTGAAGACTTTGCCATTTTATTCTTCATTGCTTCGCTTTTTTTCTAGATAATTTTTAATTGCTGCTGTGTTTGTTTCCTTGTCTTTGCATTGCGACATGCTGTGGAATTGCGCTGCAATAGTGGGGTTTCCCTCACATATACACTGGGTGTAGTTTGTAGCGTATGTGCTATTTCCGCTGTACTCCCAAAACTCAAATGCCAATTTCTTTCTGCTGTGTTGACTTTTGTGTGTGTGTGTGGGGGGGGGGGCGGCATGCCCAATTCCCAATGTGCTTTTAAGTCCTCGTGTTCGCGTAGTGACTCGCCTCAATCTGGGTGGCGGAGGACGAATTTCAGTTGCCTTTGCTTCTGAGAACGTCAACCCATGCATCTTATCACGTGGCTTGTTGAGTGTGCCACGGAGACATAGCACGTGTGGAGGTTTCACGCCAACCACCGCGGCATCCACGCACAACTCACCACACGCCCCACCGAGAACGAACCACATTATAGCGACCACGAGGAGGTTACCCCATGTGACTCTACCCTCACTAGCAACCGGCCCAATTTGGTTACACTTGACATACACTTTGTTTATATAAACTGAAATGTTACATTTTAAATGCACATGTGAAATAGCATCCTCCTTTTTTAAAACGTATTTCAATTTGTGGGATGCTGCAGTTTTGCAAATTATATGGTGCATTATTCTATTATCAGTAGCGCCGCTACCTACATGCATACTACGCAGTTTGCATCATCTTACCCTAGGATGGCACTAGAAAGTCCACCGTCTGCCCTTACTCGCTCGCTATACGTTATTCAAGGACCCGAAAGCAGTTGAGGAACACAGACGATCGCTTCACGCTCATATCACGCGTAGGGCATCAATTTGGCCAGCGCTGGCCCTGTCCATCATGCTGTTCAGACTGTATTCGTTTTGAACAGATAAATTTATATGCACTTTGTTTATATAAAATAAAAAGTTATACTTTAAATGCAAATGTTTAATAGCATTATTTTTCATAACAAATCAATGCATTTTTAGATACATTGTGGTTAAGGTAGAGTACCATTAGAATGGTTTTAACACCAATTATAGTCAAACTATCCCATGTTTGTGAGCCAAAAGAGCTGGCTCACTGAAAAGAGCCGGAATGCCCATTGCTAATCAAAAAAGAGAGCTAGCGTAGCGAAACATAACATCTCATGGCGGCATATCCAGTGCTCTGGATGAGACAGGAGAACCCATCAGGCTCGGTGTCAGCAGCCTTGAGGAGGAGAAGAGACGGCAGCTGAGAATAAAGATCAACATCGCATACTTCATTGTGAAAGAAGAAGAACCTTTCGTCAAATTTGGGCCGCTTATCAGACTCCACCACAAAAACGGAGTTTACATTAATCCCACATACGACAACGCCGGGAGTTTCTTTTAAAGACGCTCTGACACACACATTGCTTGAGCTACGGCTCCTCTTTATTTCACAACTAGAGTATTTACTTTTGTATTTTTGCATTATAATTCCCTCATAATTTGATCTACATCACCTGAAGCTTTTCAGTCTTGGAGTTCCCATCGATGTTGGCCACTTATGGCACTTTTCCACGGCACGTTACGGTTTGAATCGACTCGCTTTACTTTTCTGAGCTTGCATTTCCACTGCAGTTTAGTGCCGCCTCAACGTGGGTGGGATTATAGGCTGATCGTCATTGTTGCGCCGCCTCTACTGCCGTGACATCTTAAATGTGACACAAAACAAACAATAACACGACCGCTAGCTGTTAGCTGCTAGCTCATTGTGCTGCATAAAGCAGTTGTTGCATGCCGATTTTACACAAGAGTAACAGTTAAATTGGTCTGGTTGTTTTAGAAGCTTTCGAGCAGAGTATAGAGTTAACGTACAAAACGTCCCATCCTCCATCGTGGACTCGATGAGTTCAGGGCAGTCTCCCTCCCATTGCTCGCCGGTCTAGATAGCGTCCATTTGGTTCGAACCACTTCCAATTTTCCTTGATGGTTCTGTATTCACTTACATTTATTTTTAACTTTTCCCAACACTGTTGCAGGTTGCCGTGTGCGGACAACAGCTGAGACACTTCCTCGTTTCATTCGTCGCTAACGAGTGGAACGTCTGAACCTCGTTTATTGACCACGCCGTGGTTTTGCGCACAGCCATTTCGTATTACAATTCGAAAGTCACGTGAACAAACGCTACTGCTATCGCTGATGCTAACTCTAAAACTAGCGAGTTGATGTCCAGTGTCGAAAATCCAGTGACGCTGGTAGTGACGATTCTCTCTGACAATCAGTGATCTGCAGGATTTTGAGGTCACATTTAGTATCGGCTCGTCTCGCTTGGAACATCAACCGAGTTTTCTAATAGTCTTGTAAGTAAATATATTTACATGTTGGCGCAATTATATTTTTGTCTACAAAACTAATTTAAAACATTTAAGCATATGCCTTCAGATCAAAATATTTTTAAGATCATCAGAAACATTTTAGGCAAGACCCCAAACATTTGAACGGAAGAGTAAAAAAACAAAAAAATGAATCGAAATTGATTTTATTTTTTTTAAATTACAAAAAAAAGCCCAGCTCTAGTGTAAACATTATATTAGTGTGATAAAATCACAAACCTTTTCTGTGTCAAGTTATAGCCAATTTTACAACTTCGTTGCCATGACGACGTAATACCGTACACCCTCAAATGTCAATGTAAACAACTTTACAGCTCAAATAGTACACAAGTTTTAACAGAAGATTTAATGAGTGCTTTTATAAAATTATAAGATTTAAAACTCTCTAAAAATGGGTCACATTCACTTCCATCCAAGCGCCTTACTGTAACTGTGCTTTTTCTAAAATAGACGTGACAAAACTTTTTTTTTATGGATGTCATCAATGCAACAAGTACTGTTAATTGAGCTTAACATGCATTGAACCCAGAACAATCCTTTAAGGAAGCCCTGAATAATTAAGGTTTCTTAAAAAACATTTTTAATTGATGCACCACCTTAAAAACTCAATGCTCATGGTGAAAAAAGACGGTGAAAAAAAAAGTGACCATTTGATAATAAAATGATTGATTCATTATCGATTATTAGCTGATGCAGCACTAATGCAAAATAACAAACATGGCTCACTACATGCAATTGTGAGAGTCTGACAGTAACCGGCTTAAAGTTAATATTGAAAGTTGAATTAGTTTCTCAGGTCTCTAAATGATCACCTTGAAAGCACGTCCGGGCTTTCTCTCTTCCGCATTACTCTTATTGGGCCCGGCGAGTCATTCCCAAACGGCCAACGAGCTTGTCTTGCTAACCTCACAACTATAACTCATAACACCATAAGCCAATTCAAACAGAGGCCTTGTCCAACAGTCACGGCAAGCGCCTGCGAAGGCAACATTTGATCCAACAGGGACGAGAGGAGAACAGCTGTCCAGAGTCGGTTTGAAGGAGTTGGGTTGCCCCGTCCAACCACACAGTAAAGACGGGTGAAATACTATCTGTGCTCAACTTAATGCACTCAGCACGCTAGCTCATCTCACGGCATTCCCGCATTGCTGACCATGCTGCCAAACACAAACCCGAGGCTTGCATCTAAATTAATCAGGGATAATCTGTGGTGACTGCAGAAGAAGTTGCATGAGTAAAATAGTAACCAGCATTCATTAACTAAACATGTGCACATTTAAATGTGCAATTAGGCTAAATAAGAGAAGCTTGTTCACACGTCCTCCGGTATATTTATATTCCAATACTCTTGAAATTTCTGGTCAAAAATGAACTATAATGTATAATGAAAGTGCTCTCATCGAAGACTGTGAGAAAAGGAACCCTTCAATGCAACAAATACCACAAGTAACTAATGACAGATACAAATAATACAATGATTTTTAGTAGTTAGGGATGGGACGATACGGTTCTCATGAATTGGTTCAATGTACTGTATGATGTTCACAATTCGATATAATCTCGATTGGATAAAATAACACTTAAATGAGAAAGTATGACAGAAAAGTTGTTTATTTCTTTTGAATGTTCGAGCAAAATGCACTTCATAATTTCTCATCAGAGTTCTCTAATACACAATATAAATGCTCAAACAGGGCTGTCACGATATGAAATTTGGCTGACGATTAACTGTCGAACAAATAATTGCGATGATGATGTTTAGTTGTCCATTTTTGGGCTTCAATTGTCATATAAATTGGCATAAGGTGCATGTGTGCTTCATACACCTTAAGAAGGGTAACTCAGCGAGTATTGACGCTGACTATCACACCTGGAGTCGTGAGTTTGAATCCAGGGCGTGCTGAGTGACTCCAGTCAGGTCTCCTTAGCAACCAAATTGGCCCGGTTGCTAGGGAGGGTAGAGTCACATGGGGTAACCAAATTGGCCCGGTTGCTAGGGAGGGTAGAGACACATGGGGTAACCAAATTGGCCCGGTTGCTAGGGAGGGTAGAGTCACATGGGGTAACCAAATTGACCCGGTTGCTAGGGAGGGTAGAGTCACATGGGGTAACCACATTGGCCCGGTTGCTAGGGAGGGTAGAGTCACATGGGGTAACCACATTGGCCCAGTTGCTAGGGAGGGTAGAGTCACATGGGGTAACCAAATTGACCCGGTTGCTAGGGAGGGTCGAGTCACATGGGGTAACCAAATTGGCCCGGTTGCTAGGGAGGGTAGAGTCACATGGGGTAACCAAATTGACCCGGTTGCTAGGGAGGGTAGAGTCACATGGGGTAACCAAATTGTCCCGGTTGCTAGGGAGGGTAGAGTCACATGGGGTAACCAAATTGTCCCGGTTGCTAGGGAGGGTAGAGTCACATGGGGTAACCAAATTGGCCCGGTTGCTAGGGAATGTAGAGTCACATGGGGTAACCAAATTGGCCTGGTTGCTAGGGAGGGTAGAGTCACATGGGGTAACCAAATTGTCCCGGTTGCTAGGGAGGGTAGAGTCACATGGGGTAACCAAATTGTCCCGGTTGCTAGGGAGGGTAGAGTCACATGGGGTAACCAAATTGGCCCGGTTGCTAGGGAATGTAGAGTCACATGGGGTAACCAAATTGTCCCGGTTGCTAGGGAGGGTAGAGTCACATGGGGTAACCAAATTGTCCCAGTTGCTAGGGAGGGTAGAGTCACATGGGGTAACCAAATTGTCCCGGTTGCTAGGGAGGGTAGAGTCACATGGGGTAACCAAATTGGCCCGGTTGCTAGGGAATGTAGAGTCACATGGGGTAACCAAATTGTCCCGGTTGCTAGGGAGGGTAGAGTCACATGGGGTAACCTCCTCGTGGTCACTATAATGTGGTTCTCGCTCTCGGTGGGGCGTGTGGTGAGTTGTGCGTGGATGCCGCGGAGAATATCGTGAAGCCTCCACACGCGCTACGTCTCCACGGTAACGCGCACAACAAGTCACGTGATAAGATGTGCGGATTGACGGTCTCAGACACGGAGGCAACTGAGAACTATGGTGTATACTTCGTAATTTAAATAATGTAGCTTTTTTCCCTCATTCCATTAATGAGGATATTTCTTTTTCATGTTTCGTTAATGAGAATTGGAGGATAAAATGTGCGTAACTCATAAAAATAATTTTTAATTAAAAAAAAAAATGTTGAATGCCCCTAAAAATAGCCTTCATATTCTGTATGCAAAATAGGACTTATTTGGTTTCCTACTGAAATTTTGTATCGTGACAACCCAAACATAAAGTATGAACTTGTGCGAACGAAAATTGTTTAAGTGATATAAACCTCTAAAACGTTACGGACGTGACCGCATTGAAATGCAGCGGCATCATAAATGTGGCTCTTGTCATTTAAAAAAAAAAGTATAAAAAATATTTCTCATAAATCATCTCGTTTTTCTGGAAAATTATTATCGTTTACATAAAGTGGAAATAAAGTGTCTTTTGCAACCTTGAAATACGGCTGGTGGAAAATGTCGTTTTTTGAAAAAAATTGTCAAATGTCAAAGTAACGCTTTTGGGTGAACTAGACCATTCCTTTAACATACACAAAAGTGCACGAGTCACACAGAACCCATGACAAAACAATGTACATATCGATGCATTTTACACGAATTTCACTGGACATGGCAGTGTTATCATGTGCACACACAGTCTGAGTGGTGATGCCAAAGAATTCAGTGTAAAATTAAAATAATATTAATGGTTAAATCATGTAATCGTTTGGAACAATGCTGATTGCATGCTGCCAGGCATTCTCTATATACTTGTGTTAAGTTACTAATTAAACGTGACTGCATTTAAATGCTCAAAGAGTCTATATAATGCAAGAAATACAGCACCGGTCTGACCCATTGTTAGATACTTTAAGACTATTAACAATTGCACAGAAATAACCACGAAGGTATTTTGATGCAAAGACTTTGCACTGCAAGTCACAGTGTTAATCAGAGCTCAACACCAAGGATTTTACTCATGCTGTCATGCAACTTTTGGCCATGTGTAACGTTTTCACACACAGGATCAAAGATTTATCACAGAGTTAAAGATCTGATTATTGGCTGAATGCAATAAACATGAATCCCAGAGAGAACAGAACTTGTGACTAAATTGGTTGTGACTGTGTAACATACAGCTGGTAGATATGCCTAATCTATCAATTAATAATATGGATATCAGAACCCAAACAAGACAACACTTACTGATATACAAAGCATAAAAACCAAAATACTGGGGTTATAACACAGTGTGTATAACTGGGGTTTAACAAAGTTTATTATGTCTCAGTCAGCGCTTCATCGCATCAGAAAGTGCTTTTTTTTACAGTGGGAATAAAACTAGCGCTCTGTCCCTTTAAGAGAGCACATGCATGTTAAACAGTCTACAATGCACGGAGAGAGACGATGATGAGACATGGATTTTCAGTCCTATAGAAACAAAATGTTGATTTCTTGGTTTTCCAATGTGTGGATTACTAATTTTCACCAACATGTAAATACACAAATTTGGGGATTTGGCACACTATGAACATGGAATGTGTGGGGACAGGCCTACTTAAAATGTTACGCAAGACATGCAAGTGTTGTGTTATAGCTGCTGCTATGACACTTGCTATGAAAACAGCGAGGAGAGCATGCTCGGTGACTGCACGCTCTTATGCATGCACGCAATTGTGCCTTGGTGCATCCAGTATATTATGCTCTCATGCATCTTTGTGAGCTAAATAGAGTCGCACTTACTCGTCATTGTTTGCTCAGTGTAATGTAAGCGCTCTCTCGCTCGTTGTTTGCTTGCACTAATGTTATAAATGCAGGACTGGCCCGAATATCTCACACTGAGCCTACTCGATTCTGCTAGCTTTACTTTTCCAAGCTTGCTTTTCCACTGCAGTTTAGCGCCGCCTCAACGTGGGCGGGATTATAGGCTGATCGTCATAGTTACACCGCCTCTAGTGCTGTGACATCATCTTAAACGCAACACAAACACTACTAAACAAACACTTTCCACCCTAAACAATAACACGAGCGCTAGCTGTTAGCTGCTAGCAGAGTATAGAGTTAACGTACCATCCATAGTGAACAGTAGGTCCGGTGGTAGCCATGTGCAGACAACAGCTGAGACACTTCCTGAATGACTTTTCCATTTTGCATCGTTTCGTTCGTCGCTAACGAGAGGAACATCTGGTGTGGTTTTGAGCACAGCCATTTAATTTTACAATTTGAAAGTTGCGTGGCTAACTTCAAATCTAGTGGGTTGATGTCCCATGTCGCAAAACCAAATCCAAATCCAGTGACGCTGGTAGTGACGATTCTCTGACCAATCAGTGATCTGCAGGATTATGACATCACATTTAGTATCGACTCACTTGGGTACCAGATATCAGGTACTATCCACAGTGGAAAACCCCCAAAAAGCCAGCAGAGTCGAGCTGTACCGTGCAGTGGAAAAGCCCCATAATTGTCTACATGTCAAGTGTGTACAGGAGGAATCACTTTGCATGTTCAGTAACAAACCGAAGCAATCGTTTCAGCACTTCGAATGTTTTGAGTCAGCATTGGGACTTAACAGACATGTTAACAGCAATCACATCTTCCATTGCATGCAAAAAGGGACATCTGAAGTGCTGAGTAAGTCCTAATTTCAAGTAATTTGAGAAAGGATTCATGTGCCCAAATGATTGAAGCAAATAGCCTTAAGTGAAGAGATGCCAGTCGGTTGCCAAGACGACCATTTAAAGTTACGGCAAAACTTTAGACCAAACACAGCGGAAAAGACTTGCGTAGACAGGCTAGTGTCTCCATGCACTCCATACACCTCCAGAAGCTTCATGTCTGACTCACTTTCACCATGTTGCACTCTCTCTCTTTTTTATTTTCCTTAATTGTTTTTCTAAGACATTATCATCACTCAATTGAGCACTCAAATGAAGTCACGATTAGCCCCACCCTTCACTCCCGCAAGACAATTTCATTCTCTAAACTTCAAGCGCAAGTCAACGTACCACTTCTGCCAACTGCTTGTTGATGACGTTCAATATAAATCTCAATATTTGCTTAACAGGGTGACTTTCTTTTTTTCAATCAATCAGAGGAACCATCATTTCAACCGAACAGACATTGTTGCTGTGGATTCAAGTAAAATACATTACAAAAAAAAGGCACGTTCACAGTTTTGGACTTAACTGAAAACAAGGAAGAACGATGGTTAATAATCTCCATTAATATGCACCAATATAAAAATGCATGATAATAAACGTCAATATGTGCCTACATTTATTAACAAAACCTTTTAACACTTGAATAATGCCATGCAGGATCTTCTGTGAACATTTTTGTTTCCATGTTGGGAGTTCAGATGTGGTTTCTGGAAGAATTACAGGCATATAAAACCAGCACAAAACCAAACCCACAACAGACTGCCATGTGTTTTGGTTTGGAGAACGTGTTATTTCTGTAAGGTTTTCTGAGTCACGCATGTTGAAGTGCTGAAAAACAGCTGCTGAAACATTAAGAGGAACTACGAAGGAATGAGAGTGAAAAATGCAATACGAAACGTACACATTTTCCATATAGACTAACCGTAGGGTTGCCAGAATGACTCGTGCCGTTTTTAAATCATTTTTTACTTGATATCTTAAAAATGCAACACTCATGGGGAATCTGGTGATGCTCAAAAAAAAGAGGGTTTTTACAGCAAAAACATATATAAAATATTGCCAGTGCGCACAATGCATATTACAATATTAGCACAGTGCACTTGGACTGTTGGCGTGCAACACAGATTTTCTAGACACGTGGACAGTCCATGTCTTTGAGCATCGTCGGGACGTGCCCCTTCATTGACGGTCACAGAAGTGTATTCACAATGTGTCGAGCGTGTCCATATGGGCTCATAGTGAAAAGAGTAGGCTAATGCAAATCACTTTACCGGAGGCGGCGAGAGCGTCAAAATTCGCCCGGGCTGCTCTGCCGTGGACGCTCTGACGTAGTTGAAATAGGCGGCAACGTTCGTTGAGAATGCTTGGATTTGTGAGCTATATTTAAAGGGGCTGCAAAACATCCAGACATGTCGACCGTTGTTATCTTTCTGCCGACATATTACAAGTAGCGTAGATCCTCGTGAAATATTTTAATATATTATTATATAAACCATAATGTCCACTTCATCAACTCACCTGGCACACCAACAATTTCAGACACCTTTGTCCATGCATTGTTTGTTTTTTTTTGTTTATTTATATCCCTGTAAGCAAACAGGGACAGATCCAATATTACGGGAAAACCCGCCACGGCAATAATCAGTTTCTCTTTGGAACTAATGTTTGGTGGGAACCAAAGTTTATATGGTGGTGTTCTCTAGACATCGCTAGAGCGGAGCACTGCTATACTCCAATAGGTTGCCGCCAAACCGCGTCACAGCTCATTAACATAATGTTGCCCGCACTTGAACTTTCTTCTGACGCCCACACCGCCCAAGACTCGCCGTGCCTCTTCTCGCCGCCGAGAGACGCTGGCTGCCATAGAAAATGAATGACTTCCGGTCGATTTGACGCTCTCGACGCCTCTGGTCTGAACGCACCATTAGTCTTAACAGCTTCAGTACAGCATGCTAATTAAGGCTCTGCCCGCAGTAAAAGCTGAAAGAAATAGTCAACTATACTAATTGACAAGTTGTTGGATAAGTCGACTATGATGACCCATCCACCCAATTTTATGGAGTTTCAATCTGTTTCTTATGAGGTATCTGTAAATATTTGCACACAATTGATCTAAAGGCCAATTGATACTTTGGCTTCGTGTGGCGTTACATCTCACACACAGTGTGCATTAGGAAATTAAAAATTTGTATATTCATTGAATTTAACAAGAAAAAAAAAAAATGCACATTCGAATGCTAAAACTGCGCATTGGATTGTGGATGTGTGCCAAGCACTGACGATGACCTCAGATCGAACGCATTCTCGCGCTAAAACCGGCAAGACAGCGCAACAAACAGAGTTTAACAGAGAGCAGGTGTCTCAAGACGCTTTTTAAAGTAGTGGTCGACAGATTTGGGTTTTTTAATGGCCGATGCCAATATCGAGAGAGCAGGGTGGCCGATACAATGCTGATATATCACACAATTTTATATAGTAAATAACAAACATGAAACTGCTAAAAAAAAATAATACACAAAATAGATTTACTGCAGCAACAATGGATAGCATGTCCACGTTAGCAAATACATGTTCTTAAAAATAGAGAAGCAGAATAAAATCAATTGCACATACAGTACATATAAGACATTTACTTATAGCACACGAGAAGCGCTTTGATGCACTCAGCGCGAGCAACAATCTCCTGGCAGTTTGGCTGATGTAATACACGCTTCAGAGGACGATATTAGACGGGAAGAAAACGCTAGATTTTCATGAATTACATTCGTTTAAAAGAGATATCTGCATATTTGCAGATGGTATTTAATACAAGATTTATTTACATTTTATCATTAGACAAGGCAATTAAATGTTACAGGGAACTGCTGAGGAGAGGCTGATAGAAAAAACATGCTTTAGCGGTAAATCAAGAGCGCTCCACAGGATACTGGATCTGCTCAATTTTTGTGAGGTCGGTTTATTATATCTGTTTAAACGAGGTATGTGCATATTTGCAAATGGTATATGATATTACTTTTACTGATATTTGCCTTTTTATCATTAGACAAGGCAGTTAAAAGTTACAGGGAACTGTTGAGGAGAGAGAAGAATGAAACAGTGGTGGTGGCGGTGTAGTGGGCTAAAGCACTAAACTTGTAATCAGAAGGTTGCTGGTTTGATCCCCACAGTCACCACCATTGTGTCCTTGAGTAAGACACTTAACTCCAGGTTGCTCCGGGGGGATTGTCCCTGTAATAAGTGCACTGTAAGTCGCTTTGGATAAAAGCGTCTGCCAAATGCATAAATGTAAATGAAACAGGTGAACACTTTACCATTATGAGCTCAAACGCGTCTGCCGCGGCTCTGATAAGCGCACCGTTTAAATGACACTGTTACACACCAGTCTATTATCGTAGTAACATTATGGCACGTAACAACAAAACAAACCGTAACTGGTCATTTACACGTCTCAGTCGCTTCACGTGCAAGCAGGCGATTCTCAGCGCCCTCAAGAGACAAATCGGCCAAACGGGAAAATGTATCAGCCGATGCCGATAATTAAAAAAAAGTCAGAATATCGGCTGGTTTATCAGCCTTGGTGATATATCGGACGACCACTATCTTTAAGTTCTTTTTAATTAAACACAGCAACTAAAAAATGCTGAATAAATAAAAACAAAGTGAACAAAAGCGTTCAGTGTGAACAGCCCCTTAAAGTAGGTGGAGGACTTTGGCCGTTGCATCTCGCTCTCTTATAAGCGTTTCTCAGATTAAGCAATTCGTTTTTTAAACACTTCGTCAGGAGTTGGAAATGAGCATATGTCGAGATCCTCGCGTTCGGTTCCAGACGGTTGTGTTCAGTTTGTTGAACAGCCCCTGGCCTGGGCTTATAGTCTGAGCCGCTTCACCACCGAGTTCAGCCGAATACCACAGATATCGGCAAATATTGCTAACCTACATACAAGTGTAATCAATAAAAAAACAATGTGGTATTTTGCTGTTATTATGAAGCGTGAGTCTGGGGTAGTATTCTGTGCCATCGGTGCAACTGTAACACTATTGTGAACGGTCTAACCAAGCTCCTCCCCCCCATTTAACATTTGACTTAACATTTGAGAATATGGACAGATTTATTTATTAGTTTTATGCACATTAGTTAAAAGAATGAACATGAACAGTACTAAAAGATTATTATAAAGAAGTCGTGGTATGCATATGCCAAATGCGTCCATATGGGCTCAAAGTGTACACTGAAAGGCTGAACAACATGCGTGAGATGGAACGGCACGCCAAAAAAACAGACTTTAGCCTTACCTTAAGATTTCTGGACAGCATAACAATACAAGACTAAAAAAAGGACTAGTGCAGTTTTGGTTTTGTCCTTTTAACACCTTCAGCTCCTGCTCAACAGTTTGCTTCTAAAACACACCCATGCAAAGCCATAATATGGGCAGCAGCTGTGTGTTCAACTGTGTTTGTCCAAGCCAATACATTTATGACAAACACATGCTAAATCTGAGGCCATGGTTCCCCCAAGCAATTTCATCCCCTCTCACACACACACACACACAGTTTCAAAGATCAGGAGCAGAGCCCATACCAAACACATCTTGTCATCCCTTCAAAAATAAAAACTCCCTCAAATCACAGGGGAACCACCGAAGAGTGAGTTCTGCAGTACACAAGCACCAGCTCGAGCGTTTCTGCACAGCAGGTGCTGTGGACCGTTACCTTTACAAGAACATGTTTAATTCATGCCTCGGCTAAAAACAGCATATGAGGAAAAACACGGAAGGCTGGAGAAGAATTTGAGGGTCTTTTCCTGCATGTTTCAGTGGAAAAGAACGTAACAACTGCAATAAAACTAGATTTGAATGTCCTGAAGCAGACAGCAGTTATTGTAGGTCAGTGAGAGTGGTATTGAAGTTTAGGTTAAGGTATGAGTTTGTGTAAATTAAAGGTTTATGATAGAAAATACTAAATATAAATCTATATCCTTTTGTCTGTTGTTTCAAATACTTTGTTCACATATCCAATGTAGAATGTTACATGCTTCGACTAAAATTAGACATCAAAACATTTTAAAGTGTACAATAGTGTAATCAACCAGAGGTCCGCAGCTCGATTTAGTTTTGATATAAATATTGGCCCGGTTGCTTCTTTTTTGGCCTGGACCAAGAGAACCGAACTACGAATGTGAAAACACCAAATTGGCCTGGTTGCTAGGGAGGGTAGAGTCACATGGGATAACCAAATTGGCCCGGTTGCTAGGGAGGGTAGAGTCACATGGGGTAACCTCCTCGTGGTCGCTATAATGTGGTTCTCGCTCTCGGTGGGGCGTGTGGTGAGTTGTGCGTGGATGCTGCGGAGAATAGTGTGAAGCCTCCACACGTGCTGCGTCTCCACGGTAACGCGCTCAACAAGTCACGTGATAAGATGCACGGATTGATGGTCTCAGACGTGGAGGAGATTCGTCCTGATTCGTCCTCCGCCACCTGGATTTTTTGGTATTTATTTAATTTTTTCCCCTTTTTCCTCCCCAATTTGGAATGCCCCATTCTTGCCGCTGTTTTGACTCCTTTACACATATTAACTCTTCGTTTATTCTCAGCGGGTAAAAAAATACCACCATATATACATATATAAATATAACGAGCGCATTTCGCCCAGCAGCCATCATTGTTTTGGATGTTCGGCAAGATCTGTCGCAAAATATAAGTCATAAAAGCTGTCCAATCAGGTTGTGACCTTATGCTTTTGGTTTTGTATTTTTAGGTTTGGTGTTAAAAATGCCAGTGAGAACGCCAAGCAAACCAGGACAAAATGTAATCATCTTCTTTTTTGGCCTGGACCAAGAGAACCGAACTACGAATGTGAAAACACCTGTAACAACATTTTAAAAGGAATATTTCAGGCTCGATACAAGTTAAGCTCAAACGACACCATTTGTGGCGTAATATTGATTACCACAACAAAAGTGAGACACTTACAATGGAAGACAATGGGGTTTAATCTGTAAACATTAAAATACTCACCGTTTCAAAAGTATAGACACAAGACGTAAATAATGTGTGTTAACATGATTTTACTGTCCTAAAATCACTTGCTAACCACATCTGTGTAAAGTTATGGACAATTTTACAACTTTGTTGCCATGACGATGTAACGCCATTCACCCTGTAATCCTACAAAAACTTTGTTTTATAGTTTTAAATGGAAGAATTCATGTAAGTGCATTATTAAATTATAAGCGTCACATTTCTGTCTTTAAACCCTCCAAAAATGGTCCCCATTGACTTCCATTGCAAGTGTCCCACTGGACCACAGATTTGTGCTTTTATTAAAGAAAAAGAGGAATGAGTCGAAAATAATTTTGCCAGAAGTGCTGTCGATTGAGCTTAACATGTATAGAGAAAAACCCTAGAAGAAAAAAAAACTTCTGCATTTATTATGATATGCATCAGCATACTCAAACTCAACATATATTCAACTTTCCAACTGTACTTCACTACAGAAGGAATTCCCTTGCATTCTATACGATTTTTATTGTGATAAAATCGATACGTGAAAGAATGTTAAACAGTTACACTTTTAATAATTTAAAAGTTTAAACATTTAGACATTAGAACTTTACATAATGTTGCCGGTTCTTATAATAGAATGTTGGTTCATTCTATAAAATTCAAAAACTTCAGCCCTTTGTTCACAACGTTAGAATGTTGCCACATTCTTTAAAATAATGTAACATTTCTGCAATTCCACAGAGAACATCCTACAGGGCTTTTGACTAAAGAGGTTCCCAGAGGTCTGCCAGATGTCTTTTGGATCTAATGCATCATCCCTTAAGAGCCCACAGACACAAACAGGAAGATTCCTGTGTTCAACCAACCACCTCCCAGCAGGCTGTGTTCAGAGCGGCCCACCCTCGCCTCTGCGTGACCCTGCTCACAGGAAACAAATAATTGTCTTCCCCCCCACAGGGGGGGTAGCTCAGTTCCAGGAGAGGACAGAGTCTCTACAACAATGAAAATAATGACTTAAAGGGCATCAAACCCACATGACTGAACTTACACTAAACATAAGGCACAAACTGCATTATGGAAGATTGCAGGGGGTAAATGACGGCCACATTTGGGAAAATGTGCAAAGTTCACCCAAACATAAAACCACCATAAAAGTATCATTTAAGCAATCAGTATGACTACTGTCATTGTCTGGAAGTCATCAATGACCAAATTTAAATGTTCGGGTGAACTAATCCTTTAACAGATCAAATCTAATGTATTTAATGCTTTTTTTAAGCTTAAAATGTTAGCAAGTACACTCTAAACTAGAGGTCGATCGATAGTGGATTTTGCTGATAACTAAGGCTGATAACCAATTAATAGTTTTCAAAAACTATTTATAAAATTACAAAAAAAGGGCCCTCGCACCCTGGTGCACGTTGGGGCTGCTGTGTCAGGGGAAAGTCACTCCAATTTTTTTGCATTTTTTAGCACTTAAATGTTTTTAAGATAGTGTCACAGTGTAAAACATAATTTCCTGTTGCCAGTAGGTGGCGCTATGACTATAACTGAATATTGGCACGTAGATGTATTCAGGCCGGGACTCTTATCAAACATGTGAAGTTTGCGGTAGATTGGACATTGTATGTATGAGTTAGAACAACTTCCTGTTTCATGGCGAAACATCACGCATCGAACTTCGTCAGACCGTCACGGCCGTACAGTGAAAACTCAAAAACGTCGCAATTTAGCATTGCCAAGGTCTTTAGATTAGAATAACCAAATATGAAGTAGATCTGATGAAATCTCTAAGAGGAGTTTGTTAATGTACGAGGACTGGAACTGGAAAAAACTGAGCAAAAGTTGGATTAAAATAAAAATGGCTGACTTCCTGTTGAGTTTAGGGCATGGGTCCAAGAGACTTTCTTTTAGGTATTGGAACGTTACACATGTGTACCGATTTTCGTACATGTAGGTGAAATGTAGCATAAAGCGCACATCGTTGAATGTTTGTAGGTGGCGCTATCGAGCCATTTTGTCTTGTTATTGTTGCTGGTGTTTCTCTTTCCCTTATCAGTGCTGTAGCCGTTGGAAATGGTTGAATTGCTGAATAGCGCTTTAAAATAGGAAATGTAGAATTCAAATGGGTTTGTTTTGTGCCATCCTGTTACTGGAGCTCACATGGATCGCGTGACATCACCCCGCGCATATCTGCATTTCACATGAGAAGCATATTTAGCGCTTTCAGTGGAGCGCCAACAGCAACATGAATATCGTAAAATTTGCCTAGGTGGCGTGAAATTTCACTTTATTGCCAAACGAAAAGTTACTACGCTCTATATTAAAGCTTTTACAAAGTTAAGCTTATTATAGTCTATAAATTTCAACAGATGAGGTTTAATGAGCAAAGTTTATTATTATTCACAAGATATATAGTTGGAGACACAATACAATTTTATTGTTCATAAAACACCAATGCTGTTTTAGTTTTTAGTGAACTATTTAGTTTACACACTCGCATAAATGGCGAACCTTTTGGGCAAGACTTTGGGAAAGTCTGTATAAAGGGAGGTGGTGTTGAATTCACAAGTGGCTGTTCAATTCTCTCCAAGTTAAATTGTTTAGTCTAGTCCTGGAAAAAAGTCCTAAGAGTCAGTGGAGTGATTTTAGTCCATTCCTTCCCTGTCTTCACAGCTGTACCTTTTTTTAACACTCCCTCACTCTCTCTCTCTCTCTCTCTCCTGTCAGTCGTTGAGTTCAGTTTGTGGTCAGCAAAACCTCTCAATCTAATTTCCTCCAGCAGTCGCTCTCCACCTCACTGAAATTACTCTCCACTGAAAGCAAAATCATCTGGGACCTTCTCAACGCTAGAGAATAGCTATAAAACCTTGTCTCACTTTAATAATCTTAATCTTATCTGGGTCATGGATGTGATGCTCATTTTATGTTGCTGAGAGTAATGACTACATGAATTTCTTTACAGATAAAATTTATGCAATCATGTGTCATAGCACAACAGAAAACAGTGTATAATAATTTTCCTCACATGCAACTTCAATCCTTCTCTGTCATAAGTCATGAAGAGCTAACAAACCTTATCGAAACATCAAAAGCTACAACATGTTTGTTAGATCCAATACCAACTAAGCTCTTAAAAGAGGTATCTCCTGTAATCTCAGAACCTCTTCTTAATATTATTAACTCCTCGCTATGCTTAGGACATGTCCCAAGAAACTTTAAACTGGCAGTTATCAAACCGCTTATTAAGAAGCCACAACTTCATCCTGGAGAATTGGCTAATTATTAACCGATTTCAAATCTACCATTTATATCAAAAATACTAGAAAAGATAGTATCATCCCAAATATGTTCATTTCTACAGAGAAATAGTATTTATGAACAATTTCGGTCAGGATTTAGGCCTCATCACTTGGAGCACATTGGGAATTGGGCAGTAAAGGGGAGAAAGAAAAAAAAAAACACGTTCAACTTCAACCTAAAATTTATATATTTAAATTGTTGTTAGAATGTTTTACATTTATAATCGTCTTAGATCTGAATTTGGCAGAGTAATTTTCCATCTGTTGTCGTTTTTTACCACATTGTTATTGTAACTGCTTTATTTAATTTGAACTGCAATGTGAATTTAGAAATATCTTTGGTTTAAGTTTTTCGTGTTTCAATGAAATTAATCAATGCAAAATTAATAAATCTAAACTATTACATAGGCTACAGCCTTGGCAGGGATTGACGATGTAATCAGGTATTGTGATATTTTTGTTAATAAATATATCGTTAACATGTTTCTTGCATAACGCCCATCCCCAGGGTTTTCAGAGTGCTTTTACTTGGTAATGTAATTTAATCATTGT
This sequence comes from Moxostoma hubbsi, assembly GCA_032164185.1. Taxonomy (NCBI): domain Eukaryota; kingdom Metazoa; phylum Chordata; class Actinopteri; order Cypriniformes; family Catostomidae; genus Moxostoma; species Moxostoma hubbsi. The sequence goes on from JAVLUX010000040.1 coordinate 2,172,702, forward strand.
CGAAAATGCGACAAATGTTTTAAAAAAATTTACAAAACCAACATAGACACAAAGATTACATTACAAAGATAACTAACTTATACATGTGTTTTAAATTACATTTGAAAAAGACTAGAAGTGATGTGGCAAATTTAACATGTTATTTCCCCTTTTCTCCCCAATTTGGAATGCCCAATTCCCAATGCGCTCGAAGGACGAATCTCATTTGCCTCCGCGTCTGAGACCGTGGAGACGTAGCGCATGTGGAGGCTTCACGTTATTCACTGCGGCATCAACGCAAAACTCACCACGCGCCCCACCGAGACTGAGAGCCACATTATAGCGACATTATAGAGGACTCTACCCTCCCTAGCAACCGGGTCAATTTGGTTACCCCATGTGACTCTACCCTCCCTAGCAACCGGGCCAATTTGGTTATCCCATGTGACTCTACCCTCCCTAGCAACCGGGTCAATTTGGTTACCCCATGTGACTCTACCCTCCCTAGCAACTGGGCCAATTTGGTTACCCCATGTTACTCTACCCTCCCTAGCAACCGGGCCAATTTGGTTGCTTAGGAGACTTGGCTGGAGTCCCTCAGCACGCCCTGGATTGAAAATTCTTAACTGAAACTGAAATTCTGGACATGCAAGGCCAAACTACAACCCTAAAATGGGGTCCTTGATTGAAATAAAATTAAATTACTTTTTTTTTTTACCCTCAAATGTATATGTTCCTTCCTGGATCTTATTTACTCACCCTAATGTCGTTCCAAACCTATATGACTTTCTTCTGTGAAAAACAAAAGGAGCTGTTGCATCTTTTTTCCAAAAAAGAAAGCGAATGGTGACTGCGGCTATAGTTCTGTCTAACATCGTTTATTTCCACGGAAGAAATAAAGTCATAAGTGTTTGGAACAACATGAGGAGAGATCCCTTTTCCTTTGAGTGCCTGAGCTTGATCAAAGCATAGCCCATTTCTGAAAGTCTGCTATACCCTTTAATAGAAGCACATCTTTAAAATTACAACAGAAGCTTCAAGTTCAAAAGGTGCAGCAAAACAGGAATGACTGATTTATATTTAACTCATGTTAATTCCTTAAAGCCACGGCTTGTATCCGCACATCACCGCGCCTGACTGTTCACAAGGAGTGTTGTGGAAAGTCTTTGCAAACCACAGAGGGAGTTCAAAAAACATTCGCTCAACAGAACATATGCAAGATCACAAGCGATTTATTTACACACTAATTAGAACGGTCCCTTGAGTAAAAAAATAAATAAATAGAAAACGCCACTGGTCTGCGTACATTTTCGGATATATCCCTCTGGCAAAGATGTACACTGTTACTATTCAGGATCAGAATTAAATAGTCAAGAATGTGATGGTGGTATTTCACGGTAAAACGGTGTAAAATTGACCATCTCAAACAACTGGACCATTATGCAAACACACTCTGGCTCATGTATAGATTCACGACTGGATATTAGCAGCACGTGCTTCTATACGATTGTGATTCAGTCCAGATAAGATCCAAGGATTATAGTAACATCAGCGCGGGAAAGAAAATAAACTGAGCTGCCACGGTGACTACTAAGTACATGTAAGCGATTGACAGCTTGAGTTAAAATTGAAATTCAGTTTGCTGGTTCAATGACAGCTTGCAGGCTTGTCGGCCAAGCTAGCATGAACCCGGCACAAGCAACTCACGGCAATTACTTCAGCTGCATACAAATGTGACTAAATAAACCATTCATCCAATGAAATCTGAATAAGAGCAGGTTTTTATGACATCTACTTTGTGTATGACACGAGTAACTTTCCAACAATTGCTTACAGACCGATTGTTTCACTTTTAATTGACTATAACACAATTCTAGTGGTCACAAGTTTACATACAAGAAGTTAACTGTTCCTTTAAGCAGCTTGGAAAATTCCAGAAAATTATGTCAAACCTTTAGACAATTAGCCAATTAGACCTCCTGATGGGAGGTACACTGAACTGTAGGTGTCCCTGTGGATGTATTTTAAGACCTACCTTCAAAATCAGTGCCTCTTTGCTTGACATCATGGAAAAATCAAAAGAAATAACCAAATACCTCCGAAAAAAAAAAATGTGGACCTCCACAACTCATCCTTGGGAGCAATTTCAAAACACCGAAAGTTACCACATTATAAACACCATGTGACCACACAGCCATCATACCGCTCAGGAAAGAGACGCATTCTGTCTCCTAGAGATGAACGTATTTGGTGTGAAAAGTGCAAATCAATCCCAGAATAACAGCAAAGGACCTTGTGAAGATGCTGGAGGAAATAGGTGGACGAGTATCTAGATCCACAGTAAAACGAGTCCTATATGGACATAACCTGAAAGGCTGCTCAGCAAGGAAGAAGCCGCTGCTCCAAAACCACTATATGAAAGCCAGACTACAGTTTGCAAGTGCACATGGGGACAAAGATCTCACTTTTGGAGAAATGCCCACTGGTCTGATGAAACAAAAATGTTACTGTTTGGCCATAATGTCCATAATTATGTTTGAAGGAGAAAGGGCGAGGCTTGCAAGCCGGAGAACACCATCCCAACCGTGAAGCATGTGGGTGCAGCATCATGTTGTGGGGGTGTTTGCTGCAGGAGGGACTGGTGCACTTCACAAAATAGATGACATCATGAGGAAGGAACATTATGTGGATATATTGAAGCAACATCTCAAGACATCAGACAGGAAGTTAAAAAGCTCGGACACAAATGGGTCTTCCAAATGGACAATGACCCCAAGCATACTTCCAAATTTGTGGCCAAATGGCTTAAGAACAACAAAGTCAAGATATTGGAGTGGCATCACAAAGCCCTGACCTCAATCCGATGCATGCGAAGCATGCATGAGCAAGGAGAACTACAAACCTGACTCAGTTACACCAGGTCTGTCTGGAGGAATGGAACAAAAATTCCAGCAACTTATTGCGAGAAGCTTGTGGAAGGATCCCCAAAACATTAAAAGTTAAACAATTTAAAAGGCAATGCTATCAAATACTAACAAAGTGTATGTAAACTTCTGACCCACAGAATCATTCTCTCGACTATTATTCTGACATTTCACATTCTTAAAATAAAGTAGTGATCCCAACTGACCAAAGACAGGGAATGTTTTGTACGATTAAATGTCAGGAATTGTGAAAATTGTGAGTTTTAAGGCTAAGGTGTGTAAACTTCTGACTTCAACTGTATATGACAACACACCAGGAAATCTCCAGAGCTCCATCCGGGTCTCCTAAGCAACCAAATTGGCCTGGTTGCTAGGGAGGGTGGAGTCACATGGGGTAACCTTCTGATGGTCGCTCTAATGTGGTTCTCGCTCTCGGTGGGGTGCTTGGTGAGTTGTGCGTGGATGCCGCGGAGAATAGCGTGAATACTCCGCGGTAACGCACTCAAGCTATGTGATAAGATGCGTGGATTGACGGTCTCAGACGCGGAGGCAACCAAGATTCGTCCTCCGCCACCCCGATTGTGGTGAGTGTACTGGGAAACGGGCATTCCAAATTGGCGAGAAAAGGGCGAGAAAATACAAATAATGAAATGTAGCATAAATACACTTAAGTTACTGGTATTCACTGTATGATTATTATACATTAATGCTTTTTAAAAGCAGAGAATGGTTTTCTCATTTTCTTGCTATTGTTGTATGTTTAATATTAATAACAACATAAAAGACAACGACGGAAATATTAGGCTGGATTTACACTTCAAGTCCTGTATTTTGATGCCAATCCACTTTTTAGTCCAGCTGTTTATGTTCACTTTAGACATACTGACTAAACTGTTCCTCTTCCACTGCACTAGAATCCAGTTGGGTCACAGCCAAATAGCAGCATGATAAAATGACATCGCAGACCGTATCCTCAACTCACCTCACTGCACTCACACAAGAATAACAAATCCCCAGCAAGCCATTTATCTACCAGAGGCTTTGTTGAGGATCAAGTCAACTCAGACCGCAACACCACCTTATGCCAAACTGATTCTGTTGGATACTGAACACGAAGGGTTTTTCCTTTCAATCACTGGATAATCGACCATTAAAATGAGAATTTCCTGAATAGAAAATAAATCAAATTAATATTTTGCCTAAAGAAAACAAAGACTATTCTTACCATTTATTTATTTGTATTTTTGTGGCATTGATTTCAGCACAATTAAACACATTTCCTCATTAATACGATAATTCTCATTATCATCACTGTAATACTGAATTTTAATTTAGTATGTAATTTATGTGCCACCTAAAGGAATTGCAAAATTCAAATGTTTTCTAAACAGCTTTCTGAATACGCCCCGCTTGGTCAAACAAAGAGATAGTCCCGCCCCCAACTCACCATTGGTTGAGTAATGTTGTTGGGGCGGGTCTAAGTGGGGGTCGCTCAAAACAAAAAGGGCTGCGTTTCCCAAAACCGTCGTAAGCCAAGTAGATTGGCTTACGACGCCCCAATGGTCTCTACGATCAATTTAAGCTTGCGATGCTTTTCATCGCACCACCGAAACACAGTGCTTGAAGTTTAAAAAAACATTTAACCTATGAATGATTTACTTAGTTGTCATACTTCAGGTTTAAATTCAATACAACAAATATTACCATTGTATACTTCAGCACTCATATACATTAATATTCAAATAACATATAAATTGGGGGGGGGGGGGGGGGTTGCTTAATTGTCCTGAAAAAAATAAGGATAACTAATTAAATTTACAAGGGCTGGGTATCGCTGGGTAACGTTTCCCGATTCAATTCTCGATTCACAAGCTCTGAATCTGACTTGTTTTAAATTTACATACAATTTAATTTTATTGATGTATCTTTCAGTTACAATGCCCACTTTGCTTACATATGAAAGAAATTCTCTGTCGACTAATGCTTTAAATTATACAGGAAAACGTTGAAATTCGTACATTATGAAATTATTGATTTTTAAATTGAACAACAGGTCCCAAACTATGCAGTTCAATGGTTATTTATTATATTGGTTTTGTTTTTTTCTAAATCAGACTTACTGTTTTCCCGCAGCAGACGTTAAAATCCAGTCCAACGGAACGCTTGCAAATTCAAATTCCAAATGTCAAAAATTCAAATGTAAACAAACCAAAGTCTTTCTAGCAAGTCAGTGCTAGGGCTGCAACTAATGATTTAGATAATCAATTAATCTAACGATTATTCAACTATTTGGGCGATTATTGTAACGATGATTCATTAGCAATTGTATTAAACATGCTCACTAACAATAATGAGGACAAAATCATATTTTAAAAATACCTCTAAATAACGTTCACTGAACTGAAGTGTAAAACATACGTTAAGGTTAATTCAGTAAAAAATTCACTGCAATTGTTATCAAGTGTTTTGTCTGGTTTTCCATTTAAAATGGTCTAAAAAATCCTTAATACAAGATCCATTTACTTGAGAAGCAACGTATAAGATATTTAGGCTTGCTTTAAGAGGATGTATCTTAAATATAAGTGTATTTTTTCACTTGGTTATAATTCTGCGAGTGCATTAAAGACGTATAAATACTTATATTCAAGATACTGTATATTCTTTAAAAGCCAGTCTTTACATCTTATCTGCTGCTTCTCAGGTTAAGGATTGTAGAAATCTTTTAATATTATATTCAACATTCTTTGTTTCATCTGCAGTATAGTTCCTAAAATAAATGCACGTTGTTTTAAGAGTTTGATATTAATATTGGAAAACAAGCCAAATCAAAAAGGTATTTAGTTGCTGTGTATAATGGGGTGAAGACTTCACCTCTCTCACCTTTCTGTTCACTTCAATCCACCTTAAACTCACAAAAACACGAAGTCTCTCGTATTAATAAAGCTGCGCATTGCCAAGTGTCTTCATGTGTAAGAAACACACAGTGACACATATATTATGATTCAATAAGTCACGAGCAATCACGTTATAGTCTAGCTGCATTAAGCGTGTGCGCTCAAGTGATGAGCGTCCCGTGACGGTGTACATCAGCTGGTGCAGTTTCAATCTCTCCCTCAGATCGGGACACTCGCACGACTCATAGAAGAGGCGCTGACCGCACAGAGAAATGCCCGTTTCGGAGTTTGTATTTATTTACATGATCTGCCTCCGTATTATCTGACCTATAATAAAGGACGCATTAAAGATGTAACGCCGGAGTGTTTCCTTTAAAGATGCTCGACATGCAGGTTTTGCTTCAGCAGAGCAGCATTTGTTCATTTAATGTGGGACTTTTATTTTGAAAATTGTTGTCCAGAATGCCGTAGACATTCGCGTTGGTTTAACGTTTCTGTTCCCAGTCGACGCATCGGCTGCACTGACAGGAATGATTTCACGGGACATTAATTGAAACCCATCCTTATATCCAAAGTGGCAATTAAACAAGCCAAGTTTTAGTTTCAAGCCGGCGTTTGGTCTCATTATTATCTTCAAAAATGATACAGTTTTGATACTGTTCAGCACAGTGCTTGATCTCTCCATTATGGTACAAAAAGAAACATGAATGAACATCAGAGAGATATTGAAAGATACCGTATGACTTACTGAAATCAAACGTGTCTTCTCTTTGCTCATATGCATATTGCACGCACACGCCAAGTGACAATCGCACACCCGGTCTGTTCTCGGCTATCTGCGTCACCATAAACGTCACTTTTAAACACATGCCGTTATTGCAAGCCCTTGCGATATGCATATCACCATGTGTACATTTGCGATATTTCGATAAATTCTATACATCGTGCAGCCATAACTGCAATTTATTGAAACATTTTTAATTAAAGTATTTACTCAAAATTCAGTAAAAGAATAAAAAAATAAATAAAAGGAAAACAGAAATGGTTCATCCATTGACACGGCTGTAGGTACATTTTGGTAGCTAGTTTGGCAAATAAATGTGCCTGATTAGCCAATAATCATAAAATGGCTAAATATTGACCCATATATTGGACTAATTAAACACCCAGAACTTTGCCATTTTTAAAGCACAAGTGAGTCACAATTCACGTACGCCAATCCAACAACCGAGAGCACCTGTGGCACAAAAATCCTCATGTGTAAATCTCGAATAAAGACAAGTTACAAAGCTCAGATTTCAGGTACCTTTTTAGCACTTATCCGTACTAAGCCATAAGCCATCCAGGGCAACCGTGTAACCGTGTAACCCAACTCCGCCTCAAACAAAGTTGAGATTCGCTCACCGAAATGTCGAACTTGCTCAAAAACAATCCCCCAAATATCTCCAGTACTACAACAGCACTAAGAGCAACAGCACTCTAATGTACACTATGTAAAATGAATAACGAAAGCCACAAACCCAGGTACTTTCCGAACACATTCATCTCTAAAACTCAATTCTCACTTCTAGAATGGTGAAAGGTACTCTACAGCAATAGGAGGCCACAACAAGCTCTTTGGTTACAGCTCTCTGTTGAAATGCATCCCCTTACACAAACTGTACTTTCGGTTTGTGCTCTGGTTAGGCTTTATAGTGAACAGGTGTTTCACGTCACAGCTGTTTTATTGTGTTTTTGAGCACGAATGCGAAGGTCTAATCACCTTCCCCAAGATGTTGTGGGGGGGGGGGGGGGGGGTCGTAGAATGTACTGGTAATATGAAGCTTTATTTGTAAATATGTACATTTCTATAGCTCTGCTTGATTTTAAGATGTCAACTAGGCCACCCCTAAAACGGACTATACCATTGACATTGCTCGAGCGGTTCAAGTGAATGCACGGGGGGGGGGGGGGGGGGGGGTACCTTGTTCAGCGATGCATTCATTCCGTGCATGACAGTTCAGCTGAATGATAATATTTCCCCTATTTAACCTAATGCCGATGATCTCGAATGTATGAAGTAAATACGGAAAATACTACAAATCTAACAACAAAGCTGAAATAGATGTTTGCACTTTACCTGTCAATCAGACAGACTTGGAAGGTGCGTTCGAGTGAATCCAGCCGGGTCTCCTAGGCAACCAAATTGGCCTGGTTGCTAGGGAGGGTAGAGTCACATGGGGTAACCAAATTGGCCTGGTTGCTAGGGAGGGTAGAGTCACATGGGGTAATCAAATTGTCCCGGTTGCTAGGGAGGGTAGAGTCACATGGGGTAACCAAATTGTCCCGGTTGCTAGGGAGGGTAGAGTCACATGGGGTAATCAAATTGTCCCGGTTGCTAGGGAGGGTAGAGTCACATGGGGTAATCAAATTGTCCCGGTTGCTAGGGAGGGTAGAGTCACATGGGGTAACCTCCTCGTGGTCACTATAATGTGGTTCTCGCTCTCGGTGGGGCGTGTGGTGAGTTGTGCGTGGATGCCGCGGAGATTAGCGTCTTCACGTGCTACGTCTCCACAGTAACGCGCTCAACAAATCACGTGATAAGATGCGCGGATTGACAAGTCTCAAATGTGGAGGCAACGGAGATTCACCCGGATTGAGGCGAATCACTACGCCACCATGAGGACAAATCGGGTAGAAAAAAAACGTAGCGGTAACTCGTTACAATAACGTTGAGTCTTCTGTATACATTAACATTACACAATTAACATGACTTTTTAATCATGGTATGTCAATATCTACATACACCAATTCAGTTCAATATCAAAAATGAGTAATGTAACATCATTAAGAACTAACAATGAACAATATTGTATATATATAAATTAGGGCTGCACGTTTTCAAGTTTTTCATTAACCGTTAACCGAGGCCCTTAACGGTTAATACTCGGTTAACCATAGTGTGCGCCAGGGATGGAAATTAACTTTTTTGTCCACCGGCCACTGTGGATTTCAAAATCTACCAGCCACTCAATGTTTTTACCAGCCACTTTCTTGTTTTTAACCGATAATATGTAACTGCATGTGAAAATTAATACTACAAGATCTACAATACTTAAGCCGTTTATTTAATCTCAAGTCTCAATGAAATACTGGCATTTTCTCTTTCTCTCTTATAGCCTACACACACAATCCATGAACTGATATTCATTTCAGTTCGCATACGAGGAAAACACAATGTTACGGACGTGAGCGCTCTGAAAGCGGCACTGAAAGATGCTTTAAAACTTCCACAGAGACATCAAACAGAAAGCACAAAACCTTTCTTTAAAGTGAATTTCGTTTTGTATTAATTGTGTCTTAATTTTAATCAATGTTTCATCAACCAATTGCCTGGATTTAATAAATAAGAATTAGATATAGCAGACGATATAATCGCGGAGGCGCCGGCGCGTGAACTGGAGCTCGTCTCATAAATGAACCGAAACTCAGTGTATAAGGTAGCCTTGCCTCACAAATAATTCAAAACTAAAGAAAACAGACACAGACTGCTCTCTGCTTATGTAATCCGTAAGAAATGTGCATTTCTCTCTGGTGCGTTACTGCGAAGACCGCGAGTCAGCATCGTCAACTTCATCTTTGCAAATGACACGGACAAAGAAAAGACTTGTTTATTAATAAATAATTAAAATATCTCCTTGCTATATTTTACATATTCATAATCATTACTTTTGCCGGTTTTTAGATTTTAGGAGCTTTATTGGCAGCGCCACGCCGCCACCCTTACATGAGCGCGTCACCGCACCCACCAGAATAGCCCTGTTTTTGTGTTAAGGATTTGTTTACTGTGTGTGTGATTCATTTAATGGAAAGCACATTCACTGAGTTGTCTTGCTAATCAGTGTCTCCTCCTTTATTCAAACTAATTTGTCCTTTAACAGACGAACGTCGCATGATGCAATTTTTATTTACCCGCCACGGTGGCTGGTAGGTGAAGCGAGTTTACCCGCCACAACACAAAATCACCCGCATTTGTCTGGTGTTAATTTCCATCCCTGGTGTGCCCGGGTGTTGGCTGTTGAGATGGTACAACAACGAGGTTGTACTTGAAGTATATCTAAGCACTGCATTGCAATACTTGCATTTTGCCCCGTCATTCTTGATTTTAAAGTGCTCCCACGCTGTGCTTTTCTTTGCCCGCTTCATATTAGAAAACTGGTCAAGACTACTTCTTGTGGACATTACAAATGTCTGGGAGCGCTCTGGCAGTCTCTGGTGGTGCAAAAATGTATTACAACTAAATTCAATGCACGCCATTGACGCCACTTAACCGAGCAAAATGTTTCACTCGGTTACGCAATTTTTAACGGTTAATCGGTTAACCATGGACACCCCTAATATAAATTAACATAACACAACCGTATTTACCAGTTAGCCTCAAGGAACGCAACTATCCATTTTATACAACTATTGAGAGTCTTAAGAACATCTTAAGCAGTGAAGAGTGAAATTTAGGCAGCAGCTGTTATTTTGGACCCTGCCAAATGTCAAGAGACCGTAACATGCACAGACTGAACTTGATGTTGTTGTCTAATTTGTAATGACTCAATGTATTTGAACCAGCGAAAAAGCACCTCAGACCACTCAACCAACGCCAAGAGAGCTGGCAGATCCTCAATTATTAATGCAAAGAAAATAGTTTTTGTGCATGTGGTTGGCTCTCTAATCACTCATGGAGCAAATGTCAACAGCATCTGATCTCATGCATGGAATATGCCGTTTTTCCATAAAGATTCCAAGAGGACTTGTGCGGATTCAGGGCAGGAATGAGGAAATAGACTCAAAGGATCATTGTGCCCTTCGGCAAACTCAACAGACCACAATAATGACAACTGTACTTTGATATATAAAATAGTACAGAATGATTTCCCTATGCATACTACCATGTACTAGTGTTGTCATGGTACCAATACCAGTGAAATTTCACTGTACTCGATACCATTTTCGGTACCAAAGCAGAACACAAAAACAGGTTCCTGAACAACACTCTTTAATTAACAAAGTACAAAACATTAACAGCAAAACTAAGAACAAACCTTTGCCATTGAGCAACACTTCAAGTTAAATATATAATTTTTTAATTATAACAAAACTGTACAATGTACGCTTAAAGTATTATAACACATATAAGATTTCCTTCAACTTTTGCAACTTTTACTTTAAGTTTTTACCAAGTACTAAAAAAACAACTAAATAAACATGCATACAATAGACTAGATAAAAAACAATTTCCAAACTAATGTGCAAAGTGCTCTCGTATTAATAAAGCTGCATATTGCCATTTTTATTCACGATAAGAAATGCACAGAGGTGTATATTATGATTAAATAAGTTGCGAGCAATCATGTTATAGTCTAGCTGCATTATTACATTTTTTTAATAATTCCCTATTACTTTGGGATCTACATAAGGTGAAATGTGTTGGGATGGTGTTCTTCAGCTTGCAAGACTCACCCTTTTTCCTCCAAACATAACGATGATCATTATGGACAAACTGTTAAATTTTTGGCTTTATTATAGCAGTTTTGGAGCAGCGGCTTCTTCCTTGCTGAGCAGCCTTTCAGGTGATGTCCATATAGGACTTGTTTTGCTGTGGATCTAGATACTCGTCTACCTGTTTCCTCCAGCATCTTCACAAGGTCCTTTGCTGTTATTCTGGGATTGATTTGCACTTTTCACACCAAACTACGTTCATCTCTAGGAGACAGAATGCGTCTCTTTCCTGAGCGGTATGATGACTGTGTGGTCACATGTTGTTTATACTGGCGTACTATAGTGTATACAGATGAATGTGGCACCTTCAGGTGTTTGGAAATTGCTCCCAAGAATGAACCAGACTTGGAGGTCCACATTTTTCCCATGATGCCAAGCAAAGAGCCACTGAGTTTAAAGGTAGGCCTTAAAATACATCCACAGATACACCTCCTACCAGAGGCTAATTGGCTAAAGGCTTGACATAATTTTCTGGAATTTTCCAAGGCACAGTTAACTTAGTGTATATGTAAATTTCTGACCACTGGAATTGTGAAATAGTCAATCAAAATTTTACTTTCCCGTGTCATGCAACAAACTAGACTTGCCAAAACTAAAGTTTGCTATTATTAAATCTGTGGAACAGTTAAATTAGTTTTAATGACTTCAACCTAAGTGTGTGTAAACTTCTGACTTCAACTGTACGTGCTCTATCTGGGATAGTTTTTCCAACCTGGTGTCATGTCCAATCACTATTATACTTTTAATAACACGAATAACATATTAATATACAAATGGCACTTTAACAATCCACCAATGTACTTTGGTATTGCCACAGTACTTTATGTAATGGATAGAGAGTATGAATAAATGTATGTGTTTGCTATGTACGTGTTACTATATTTGTGTACATATATCTTTGTATTAGAATATGCAGTATGTTTATGTATACTCTCTTCAACACACACACACGTTGTTTAGCCGCTTTAGCTTTTGTGAGCACGAGTTCATTAATAATCTCGACTAACCGAACAAACCTTCACACAATTCAATCACAACCGACCCACAACAACCCGAACATCAACATAAACACGAATATCACCCGCATATGTGACAAATATTACTATTAAACCACAAAATCACTCCAGATGCTTTAGCATGCTAGGCTAACGGCAGATATGACAAAGAGCACTAGCATTAGCACTAGAGTTAGCGTTCACCTCTATCTCTTTAAATAAGAAATAAACTGAAAATCCAGCGGTGTATAAACCGTTTTAACAGTTTAAACATACACAAAAAAAAATCAGAGTTCAAATATCAAACATGAACATTAGCTTCAAACCCCAAATCTACCAAAACCTCATGCAAGTAGCTTCAGAACACATGTAAATATGTGGAAATCAAATATAACACTGTGTGTTTGTAAATGAATACGTTTAATTAGATAAATAATAAGTCTGACTGATAAAAAAGGACATTTCAAGCGTGCATAAGTAAAATAATCCCATAAGGTCACTGCTCCTGCTTCCAAAGACACAAATAAGTGGCAAGTACACAACATTTTCTGCACGACATGCATAAAATGTGATGAAGATGTGCACTTACCCCCCAAAGGGTCCAGTCCTGACTAGATGCATTCCATAGATCCAAAAGACACACCAAAAAACATACTCCTTAGAAAAAAAATCCCCTCCAAGAAAAATTTGCACTGGTTACACACACATATTCACACTCATACACTCATGCACACACACATTCATGCATGCACACACTCACATACATACATACATACATACATACATACATACATACATACATACATACATACATACATACATATACACACACACACACACACACACACACACACACACACACACACACACAAGATCCAAAGACAGGCTTGATTCACTGGACTGTTCTCCACACTGGTCCAAAAACAATTAGAGGAAAAACAAGCTGGATAAGCCGCATTTTACACATTTCACCTTCCGTTCCGATCCCAGAGGATGAAATACAGCAAGTGTACTTAATTCTCGATCCGACAGATTCCAAATGTTCACAGTATGTCAGAAATAATACACACAGTCAGGTATTAGCAGCAGCGATCCCTTCTCCTGGAGCTCTAATGGCTCTCTGAAGCGATGCAATCCAACACGAGCTCGCGCAAAACCCGGACACGCGGATCCGCCTGGAGCGAACCGACAGCGATACCGCGTGCAACAGCGATCACTACTGAATTGTATTTAGGCAAGCTCTAACAATACGAAAGAAAATATAAATTAATCAAGGAGGTCAAAAACTAAGCCGATATCAACATTGTGTGTCAATTAAAAAAGAAGGTTACTCGGAGGTCCTTAGAGGACAAAAATGTCTGCGTAAAAAACTGCCATAAAAATATTGTATATTAATATTATTTTCCACTTTCAGTTAGTTCGTTTTTTTAACCAACATCAGTCCTGATCATAACTACCAAACATTCTTTAATTTTCTGGATTTTAACCCTTTAAATGCCAGTTTGTTTACATAATGCCACTGTTGATTTACACACACACACACACACACGCACACACACACACACACATATACACACACATACACACTCTGACACACACCCTCACTCACTCACACACACAAACAAATACACACACACACACACAAACACATATATACATACACACACTCTCACACACACACTCACACACACAAAAACACACACACACACAAACAAACACATACACACACTCACACAAACAAACACATATACACATATACACAAACACACACACAAACAAACACATACACACACACACACACACACAAACAAACACATATACACACACACACACACACAAACAAACACATATACACACACACACATATACACAAACACACACACAAACAAACACATACACATACACACACAAACAAACACATATACACTCACACACATATACACAAACACACACACAAACAAACACATACACACACACACACAAACAAACACATATACACTCACACACATATACACAAACACACACACAAACAAACACATATACACAAACACACACACACACACACACACAAACAAACACATATACACTCACACACATATACACAAACACACACACAAACAAACACATATACACACACACACATATACACAAACACACACACAAACAAACACATATACACACACACACATATACACAAACACACATATACACAAACACACACATACACATACACACACAAACAAACACATATACACTCACACACATATACACAAACACACACACAAACAAACACATACACACACACACACAAACAAACACATATACACTCACACACATATACACAAACACACACACAAACAAACACATATACACAAACACACACACAAACAAACACATACACATACACACACAAACAAACACATATACACTCACACACATATACACAAACACACACACAAACAAACACATATACACACACACACATATACACAAACACACACACAAACAAACACATACACACACAAACAAACACATATACACTCACACACATATACACAAACACACACACAAACAAACACATATACACACACACATATACACAAACACACACACAAACAAACACATACACATACACACACAAACAAACACATATACACTCACACACATATACACAAACACACACACAAACAAACACATACACACACACACAAACAAACACATATACACTCACACACATATACACAAACACACACACAAACAAACACATATACACAAACACACACACAAACAAACACATATACACAAACACACACACACACACACACACACAAACAAACACATATACACAAACACACACACAAACAAACACATATACATACACACACAAACAAACACATATACACAAACACACACACAAACAAACACATACACATACACACACAAACAAACACATATACACACACACACACACACACAAACAAACACATATACACAAACACACACACACACACACACACTTGTATCTGCATCATGTATTCAGGTGTCCTGCAGGTCTCTATAATACAGGAAACAGAGAATTGGGGAAAAGTTTGTATTTGCTCCACAGGATAAACATGAGGAAAATGGCGCCATCTGGTGGGAAATATTAAAAATGTAATTTTTTTAGCCAGGACTCCGGAATAAAAGTATAATAGAATTCATGATTTGATGCTTTAATGGCACTGGGATCAAATATTGAGCAAGTTTGAGATCTGGAAGAATCTCACGACAGGTCATTGCGCCACTGCTTTAAAATGATGCCTGTTGTTGGAATTTTGCTTTCTTGGCAAAAGGATTACAATGACTTTCCAGTCAGGAATAAAAAGCATAAAACCAAAATAGCAGCTGCCCTTTTGTCTGTGTGAGCAAGATGTCACATCAAATGATAAGCAACATTGTCCAAGCGCTACGACAAGCAGACGTGACGTGTCACGAGAACGGGACGATGATAGTCTGGGCTCTGAGGTGATTGGAAAACTGAGGCATTCCAAGCCAGTTGCACGGGAAACCAGGATCATGTTGCACTGGAGGGAGACGCGTGTGCTGTCGGCTCGGGGACAGAGAAGCCGGAAGAGGTGAATTAATGGGGCAATTTTCACACTGTGAGGCCTGCAAACTTCTCCTGGCTACTTCATCCAGACCCTCATCCACACAACAACCGATTTTACTCTCGAAGTTTCTCTCCAAACAACAGAGTGGAAATATTCCTTGATAAAAGAGTGAATAAATCAGGAATCCACTGAAATGGTGCCACGTCCACTCTGGGCTTCAAGGAAAAGTTCACACAAAAAAAATTATTGTGTCATTATTTACTCGCCCTCATGCCGTTCCAAACCCGTATGCCGTACCTGTGGTATATATAATATTGTAATATAAATATTTTTTACATTGTGACATTATTTTCAGTTGTGCATATTTTACACCCCAGTTCTGATTGCCACAGTGCGGAAAACTATTCTTTATTATATTCTCATTACCACAACAGGAAAACAAATGCAATATTAAATTAATTGCCTGATTTCCGTAGATTTTAATGAAGACATTCATTGTATAACAGTATCTTTTTTTGATTGTAATACAGTAAAATCATGATCATTGCAAACAATAACAACACTAACAGTTAAATGTACAGATACGTTACGTTAATGAGATTTGGGGGGTAAAAATGTCCGGAAAATAATGTCAGAATGCACAAAATCTTTTTGGTCCTGCATGTAAGCTCCATTTAAAATAAAACTATATATGTATACATAAACATATTTATAAAATACATATATATATATAAGTATATAATTATTATTATTATATATATATATAATTATTATTATTTATAAACATATTTATATATTTATATTATTATTTATAAACATTAAATATATTTCATATTATTATTTATAAACATTAAATATATATTTCATATTATTATTTATAAAAAATGTTATATATATTAATATATAATATGTTTTATTTTATTTTTTATTAAAAATGGATTTGGGATTAAATATGACCGCATCTTTAAATGTTTTGTTGAAAATCACGCTTGAAATTTGTCATATGGAAAAGAGATGCGTTAAGATTTTTCAGAATTTCTCCTCCTGTGTTAAACACATAATTGAGCATGAGGTTGAGTAAATCCATTTTTGGGTGAACTATTCCTTTACCAAGGATTCCTGAATTTCAGCCAACCAGACACGGTGAAGAACATCATCATCATCATCATCATCATCAGTCGGCTACAGTCGGCTGTTATAAGTCACTCATTAGCTCTGACAGACACGTGTGTGATTCATGACGACGCCTCTGATACAAGCCTGTGGCATGTCAAGCCCTGCAAATCTCCGCCACATCAAATAAATCACGTTTATTAAAGCACCTCCTGCATTAGTGCGTCACTCAACCGCATCCATATGCTTGAACATGTTGTTTGTGTCCATGTGACCTCTCGTGCAGTTAATAGTGCACTAAAAATATACTTTAGACTCTTTTTAAGATTTACACATTTCATTTCCATTAAAAAAAAATCATCAAATTGTGTACATTTTTTGTATCAAAATTAATCAAACTAAAATATTTTATTATTTTATTTGGTTAAAGATTACTCAGTTCAGTTGATTAATTTAGTTGATTTTTTTTATATATAAAATTGAAATGCGTAAATCTTAAAATAATTGTTTGGGCTGTTGATATGAGCTCAATTGATATGATTTGAAAACCAGATTATTTAATATATTTTATTTTTATTTGATTAAATTATATTAAGAGTTACACGTTTTAATTTAACAACAAAATTCCATCAAATTGAATTGACTAATCTAACAAAATAAAAACCCAAACATATATACATATAATTATTTAAACTTTATATATATATAATATATAATTATTTAAACTTTATATATATATATATATATATATATATATATATATATATAATTATTTAAACTTTATATATAATATATACATATATAATTATTTAAACTTTATATATAATATAATTATTTAAACTTAGAAATTATATATTAATATATTAACTTTAATTTTATTAAAATTATACATGCAGTTCAATTTATTGTGGTTTTGCTGTTAAATTGAAATGCTTAAATCTTACAAACAGACAAAAATATATTTTATTTATATGCTGGTGTATTCAGCAGCATATATTATATATATATATATATATATATCATATTTGCATATAGAAGTTACATTATTTCTCTTTCGTAAAAAAAAAGAAAAAGATGAAAAAAATTCAAATTATCTGTCCAATCAAATGTTCTCTAGAATGAAAATGTCCTTTCCCCCATTCACTGATTATTATTATTATTATTATTATTATTATGTGTAATAAATATAATTCAGTTGTGGACATCTGTTCCCCGCACTGAAAATGAGTTTCCTTATAAAATGAAACGTGTGTAGCAGAAACCTAAATGAACTGAGTTTACCTCTCTTAAATTCGCTCTTTTCAACCTTGCAGCTTCTACTAACAAGCATCGATGCACATTAGCATATTACATATATTATACAAGCGTGGGCGGGCATTGTGGCGCTCTATACCACCTGCAACTGAACAGCAAATGATGTTTCACAGCTGTGACACAAACCTATTAAAAAGAGACTCCTTCGATATGTCCCGTCCCAACTTCCTGTTTCAACAGGAAATGTCAACAATTCATTTGATGGTGGTTTTTGCTCTATTGTTACTGCAAGGCAAAATCAGTGTACAATCTCATTTCTGTTGCCGTGGCTCGCCTGTTGTTTGCTGTGCTAATTAATTAGCAATTGTGTTGTGATACGGGAGGAAGCAGAGAGAGGTGTCGCGCGGGGGAGGCGAGGAAGCTAATGACGTGAGGTAAAAGGCTAGCTTGTTTCTTTCTGCGTTCGGTAGCATCTGTGACGCATTATCATGGTAAACTGTCGCATCTCGCGCTGCAGATATGCCGTACAGATGTTGCATTGTTCCGCTCCTGTACGGCCTAAATTGACAGGAAACACAACAAAAGGATGCATCCTCAGGTTTTCGGGACGGCAGAAAAGAAGCAGGGGGAGAGAATCAAAGGCATGCTTTGACAAACCTTAAATTACCTACAAATTATACAGTAGCAGCACTCGAGCCGTGTGCGGGTCACGGCGTGCAGACAGGTGCACAAACACAAGCCTGCGTGGAGAATGCACAAATGAGATGATGCATATGCACATATGCTTCAAAGACGGCCTTTGTGGGAATAAAATGGCATTTTCTTTACACTGGGAACATTATGCACACTACTTAATAATGTAAATATGTCAAATATGTGTCGATCGGTTCATGCTTTAGCTGTTTATGACCTCATGTTTACACGACACTGACTATCACCGCTGGAGTCGTGAGTTTGAATCCAGGACGTGCTGAGTGACACCAGACAGGTCTACTTAGCAACCAAATTGGCCCAGTTGCTAGGGAGGGTAGAGTCACATGGGGTAACCAAATTGGCCCGGTTGCTAGGGAGGGTAGAGTCACATGGGGTAACCTCCTCGTGGTCACTATAATGTGGTTCTCGCTCTCGGTGGGGCGTGTGGCGAGTTGTGCGTGGATGCCGCGGAGAATATCGTGAAGCCTCCACATGCGCTACGTCTCCACGGTAACGCGCTCAACAAGTCACGTGATAAGATGCGCGGATTGACGGTCTCAGATGTGGAGGCAACTGAGATTCATCCTCCACCACCCGGATTGAGGCGAGTCACTACGCCACCACGAGGACTCAGAGCGCATTGGGGAGAAATATATATATATATTATTTTTAACTTTCAATGAGTTAATTATTTTAACCAACATCAGTCCTGATCATAACTACCAAATATTCAATAATTATCAGGATTTGAACCCTTTAAATGCCAGTTTGTTGACATAATGCCACTGTTGTTCTTTACACACACACACACACACACACACACACACACACACACACACACACACAAAAACACAAACACACACACACACTCACATACACACAAACACACACACACTCACACTCTCTCTCACACACACACACACACACACACACACACACTCACACTCACACTCACACACTCACACTCACACTCACACACACACACACACACACACACTTGTATCTGCATCATGTATTCAGGTGTCCTGCAGGTCTCTATAATACAGGAAACAGAGAATTGGGGAAAAGTTTGTATTTGCTCCACAGGATAAACATGAGGAAAATGGCGCCATCTGGTGGAAAATATTAAAAATGTAAATTTTTAAGCCAGGCTCCAGAATAAAAGAATAATATCATAGAATTCATGATTTGATGCTTTAATGGCCCATTTATAATAATTTAATTGTTATATATTCTCAGAAGAAACCTTTCTCGGAGTCACGTTTAATGTCTTTATTTTGGAAGTCTAGCTCTCGTTTAACAGTCATGTGTTTCATGTCATGTAAAGAAAACATTTCCAATATCGAATTTTTTTTTTAATCTATAAATGTGCGTAGAATTGAACAAACTCGCTTTAATAAACTTTTATGCGACTATGAAATGTTAAAAATATATATATATTTTTTTTTTTATTTGAAATGGCGTGAACGTCATTTGCATTTTTGGACGAAATGAGGATGAGAAAATAATGACAGAATTTTCATATTGGGACAATCCCTATAAGAGAAGGTCAGAGAAAAAAAACGCCTACCACAGTTTCACTCCGGAAACATTCACTGCCAATAGACTCATGTGCGTATGCATAGATGCATATGTTGTTTGGATTGTCACGGATTATATATTTTCCACTCAAGTCACAAGAACTGATGCACTGAGCAGGTGGGAGGGTGGAAAACATGACTTCACCGACACTGTAATGGACTTTAATGAGAGAATTAACGGCAGGTCAGAGCAGTCAAGCTAATTCCAGAGAGATTTCATCAAGAAACTCTGAGCTGATTTTCTCTAGTGGCTTTTTGAAACAGAACATGCATCTTTAACGAAGAGAGAGAGAGAGAGAGAGAGAGAGACAGAGATCTTCTTTAATTATGCTGATTGAGTGCATCCAATGATCTTCTGAAACTCTAAATTAGAATTGATCTCATAATGTGATGCAGCATATTCACAGACGAACGGCACGCATGAAGTGGCACGGCTGTTAGCGTGAGCACGTGCCAGGCATGATTAATGCCACATTACGTATGCTTTATAAATTTGTCACAGGGCTTCGGATGGAAAATTATCCATATCCTGTAATGCAACATTTTTTGTTTTATTATGCCATATTTTTAGAGCCAAAAGTTGTTGATCTGAGGGGGGAGGTGCATAACACTCTGCCGATTCTACATAACGTGGCAGAACATTTTAGCTTATCGCGGCCAGCTCGGTTTTCCCGATGGCCAGTTCACCCCCGATTGGCCCCAAAGTGTCCTGGGAAAATGCCCGGTATGCCAGATTACCAGTCAAGCCCTGCACGGAGGTCATTCCCATCACTGCCTGTGCTCACAGCCCCGAAAGCTGTTCCCCTGTCACTGCCAGTGTCCACGACCATGGGGGTCGTTCCCGTGCCACTGCCAGTGCTCACAGCCCCGAAAGCTGTTCCCACGTCAATGCCAGTGCTCACGACCATGGAGGCTGTTCCCGTGCCACTGCCAGTGCTCACAGCCACAAAGGCTGTTCCCCCATCAATGCCAGTGCTCACGACCATGAAGACTGTTCCCCCGTCACTGCCAGTGCCCACGACCATGGAGGTCTTTCCCCTGTCACTGCCAGTGCTCACGACCATGGAGGCTGTTCCCGTGCCACTGCCAGTGCCCACGACCATGGAGGTCTTTCCCCTGTCACTGCCAGTGCTCACGACCATGAAGGCTGTTCCCGTGCCACTGCCAGTGCTCACGACCATGAAGGCTGTTCCCGTGCCACTGCCAGTGCTCAGACCATGGAGGCTGTTCCCGTGCCACTGCCAGTGCTCAGACCATGGAGGCTGTTCCCGTGCCACTGCTAGTGCTCACGACCATGGAGGCTGTTCACGTGCCACTGCCAGTGCTCACGACCATGGAGGCTGTTCACGTGCCACTGCCAGTGCTCACGACCATGGAGGCTGTTCCCGTGCCACTGCCAGTGCTCACGGCCATGGAGGCTGTTCCCGTGCCACTGCCAGTGCGCACGACCATGGAGGCTGTTCCCGTGCCACTGCCAGTGCTCACAGCCACAAAGGCTGTTTCCGTGCTACTGCCAGTGCTCATGACCATGGAGGCTGTTCACGTGCCACTGACAGTGCTCACGACCATGGAGGCTGTTCACGTGCCACTGACAGTGCTCACGACCATGGAGGCAGTTCCCGTGCCACTGCCAGTGCTCACAGCCACAAAGGCTGTTTCCGTGCTACTGCCAGTGCTCACGACCATGGAGGCTGTTCACGTGCCACTGCCAGTGCTCACGACCATGGAGGCTGTTCCCGTGCCAC